>MNCI01002597.1:112374-216012 GCA_015680685.1 Gnetum montanum | reverse complement strand
ATAGTGTTGATTTAAGCCTTAGCCATATGGATCTCCTTCTCTAGGATTTGTTTATACATCCCCACCTAATCACGAAAATGCTCCTTCAACTTCTCATGTCTTTTAGCCTCATTCTGCCACGCGCTTATCTCAATTGCTAATTTTTGGCGAATAGCGCATACCTCTTCCATTGAGAGGGTTCGATTCTCTCTGGCTAAATGGCTTACATCTCGGTTGACCCAAATGAATTGTTTTCATAGTTGATGAAAGTGCTCATTGAGAATGTTCTTTTGTTTCTCTACAATGATCAACCGAAGGTTATTTGCAACCAACTGCTTATTCTCTTCTTCTAAGGCCTTGAGTGCCTTAAGATGCGCATGGGTTTGCGCCTGTGATGCGGAGGCATCCCAAACAGCCTTCTCCTTTTCTTCTGCCACCTTTTTATTCTCTGTGGTCAATTTGGTCAGTTGCTCTATTCTAAAACTATCCAACTGGTCTACGGGAACAAATTGTAGAGGGTCCCGCTGTGCTGCTTGTAAGGCTATGAGCTTCTCTTGTAGTTTCTGTACTTCAGCTTTAGCATGCTCGACCCTTACTTCAGATATGACCAGCTTCCCCTTTGTGGAAATGAGGTTTGATTGAATTGCTGTGACATCCTGAGGGATGTTAAATAGAGACGTCATTACTTGTCTTGTTTGAAGCAATCTGTCAAGTATGTCCTCATGTTCTACAGGAGTCATTGAGGTCCTGACAAGAGTTTGAGCATCCCATGCTCCTGAGAGATCTGCCGGTGACACAACAGGTATGTTAAAAGATTATTTGATGTGGTTTGCGACCACATCTGCAGCTCTCGTGGCATTCTGGTGTTGCATGACCACCACAGTGGCCCCTTCACTAGTCTTTAATTGCACCTGAAAAGATGCTACGTTTCTAGAGATCTGTTGTGACCATCTACTTTCCCCTCCTCCTGTTTGAATTGATAATTCGTCCCTTGTGCGATCTAATGAAACTGTAGGCTGACTGGCATCATCGATGACGCGGAAGAGGTTTGCGTCATCACGACTTCCCCAACTGACTATCTCAGCGATGGCCCTAAGATGGCTCATCGACAATTTGTAGTCTTGCGGCAACGACGGTTGATCCTGACCTGTGCTAGGCCCTGCTTCTTGTTGTTGGCTGGGACCCGTGGCTAGAGGTTGACTGGGTCCTACAAGTTGAGTTGCAGGTGGTCCAGTCATATGTTTTTCTTCTTCATTTGGTCTTAGCTCTTTGCTAGTGCTCTTTCTTAGAGCTGGCGCCTTTAACAATTCGACATAAGAAGCATTCTGGGATTTTTGGAGGACATCATTAGTGTATCCCCGAATACCAACCTGTCGGCAAAGTTTTCTGATAAGACAGGGAAAGGGCAATGCCATCTTCCCTAACTTCCGTTCTTCAAATCGCCTTAGGATCTCCGTCAAATATAGATGGGGAAGGTTAGTGTTAACCTTTCCCATCAACACTGCACATCCTTTAGTCGCATACGTTGATATTCTTTTGAGGCCCTTTGTGGGAAAGAGGTGATAGGTTCCAATTTTGAAATAAACTCTCTCTTTTGTTATCAATTCTCCAAAAGCCTTATCTTTGCCATAAGCCTTCTCTAACCAATCCTTTCGCACATCGGGGTCTGAATAGCTAGATAACCGAGCAACATGTGGCCCTGTATTTGGGAGGTTCAACACCTTCAAAATGGCTTGCGCAGAGAAATCTACTGTCACACCACAAATGTTAATAGTGGTGCCTTGCTCCCTATTGTGTCAGAACTGGTACGTTTCACCTAAGTACCAGGCACTGCTTTCAGAGAGGATAGGCCAAAAGGGAGATCCTTTGAGGTGATTCCTAATAGCCTCAAGAGCAAACTCTGCAAAAGATTCGAAGTTTAACTCCACAATCCCCGCAGCGAATGTGGACTTCTCATGGATAGCCTGAACACATTCCTGGGGCAACGTGAGTTGTTGTCTCGGTTCAGGGGCAGCAGTAGCTCCCACTTCTGCCTACCCAGATCATCTGGTAGGAGGTTCATCTTGATGGATGCTGAATGATTGCACCTCCTATTCTGTATGTTTTCCAACAGGGCCTTGTCTTCCACCTCTCTGAGATCGTTTTGTTCCACCTTGAACAAGACTCTCCTGTTGTCTACGTTTCGGGGCCATCTGCAATCACACGGGTCAAACATTAGTAGGGCTATTTTCAAAGTCAAGTTATACCTTACTGCTTGCCTTAATTAAAGATCTTATGTTATAGTGTGTGATCGTGCTCGAAAATTATAATAATGGGTCTTGTGACTTAGGTGGTTGTCATTTTAGTTTCCTGGTGTACCTAAGGTTATATGATTTTATGGCACAATAATTCTAAGTGTTAGTTAATTACCCTAATTGATGTCCTTTGGGTGCTGATAAATTTTAAAAAAGTTAAGCACTTTTTGGCAAATGTCTCTCCCCCACGATTAAACTGAACACTTTGGGTTCAAGTAGGTTCAAATGGAATTAAAATCGAAGCACCAATGAGCAAGATCTGAGTGAAAAAGCAAGGGTTACACAATCACAAGTCATAGAGAAAAATTTCAACAACTCCCTTCACATGAATGGAAAAATGATGCTAAGTGTTGCATAGGGGGTACCTATTTATAAATAAATAGGACACGATATCGTGTCTACAATATCACGTGGGACGTGATATCACGTACGCGATATCTCATCCCTAGTGATGTGAGACACCAAGAAAATACTGAATTTTTAATGAATTTTCTTGAAATTAATGTTTTATATTAAGGACATTGGCAAGTATTAAGATGTCCTAGGGTAATTTCATTGATTCGAGAGGCACTCATAATGATAATGATGTGAAGTATAGCAATAAAACTTTGGCGGTTACGGAAAAAGAGAATGTAATGGTACATTGGAATGTTAAAATTTAGAGGGATAATAATAAGGAAAGAGGATTATGAAAAATTAAGCTGAGGGTAAGAAATTGTGTGTGTAAGCTACAGAATCAGTGAAGATTACGAAAAATTACACAAGTGGATCCTCCCCAAAGTAGGTTTCAACCTATAATGCCCTTGTGTAACCACACTTAAAGTATCCATGGGCACTAGAAGGGTTAAATGTAATCCGCACTAACTCCACAAAACACACACATGGAAATATCACTGGAATGAGATGAAAATTTTATGCTACACAGAACCTGAGCTACCATTATACGAACAGTGAGATGAGACGAACTATAGAAAGAGATCGTAGAGATTGGGACATGAGGTAACTGACCCAGTGCACAATGAATCCTACGTGTAAAGCATGATTAATATGTCATTAACCCATCATTCCAATATTAGGACCAAGTCCATCCTTCTAATTAGTGACATCGCATTGTTTCATCCCATGATAAACAACTATGAGAGTACCATAACAACAAGGCGTACGATCACTTGGCATTTTATACAAGGGAGGAGTGATGTTTTTTTGTTTTATGGCACTTTGTTTTTTTTCTTCTTTTTTTTCTCTTGAATTTTACTGAATCTAGAGAAGCCGTCAACCTTCAAGCATGGGTGCATGTCTTTCCAGTGGGACCCCCTAGAACAACTTTTGATTTTTGAGTGCCCTTTTGATTACTCTTACTTCCATTTTGCATTAGATCTACAAGGATCTTAGTACAACCACGTTGCACGATAACTCCCACAGATGTCACCAAAGAGAATCCGCAAGTCCCCTTAATGTCACATCCTAATCATTCCCTCTTGGTCCATCCTTCTTCATTTTGGGTACAATGAATAGTTAATTAATTTTAAGTTTTAAAAAATTTCAAGAGTATCATTGTACCCTTGAATAGAACCTCTTATTTGTAGAGTGGATGAGTGGGTGTAATGGGCTCACTGTTCCAAATAATTAATCACTCACGAATTAATAACATAAAACACATCTCAACCAACGATCCACATGAGTGTTTTATTCGTAGATGAGATTACTTACAAAAACGTAAAAAGACAAAAAGATAAAACAAGAAAGTTGAAAAATGAAAAACTGGAAAACAAAAATTTGAAAAATTAAAGAAAATGAAAAATATTTATTAATCCTACTTGTTATTGAAATGGGGGGTATCCCCCATAACTAATCGGTTGAGTATGGCAAGGATTAATAAATGAAAGATAAGGATCCTTGCATGTCGAAAGTATTGGAACCGGTCTATACTTATCCCCTCGGGGTTCACACACTTGATTGTAATAGGCATAGTGGGGCACTTTATACGATGTAGTTCCCGAATAACGAGTTGACCCACTATGATATTTGGGACCATTCGATGGTATGTAAGGATTAGGATGATGCCTCCCATGGTTGTGTTCATTGGGCCATATAGTTGTTGGAGTGTTTGATGGTGGCCTTGATAAAGTTACATGAGGCGTTGGGTTCGAAGATAAGGGTGCACCACATTGTTGTTCTTGTGCTGGGTTGGAAGATGCAGTGGCCTCGGAATTGTGTTGTCCCTTCTTATAGCTGTGTTTAAAGAAAGGACGCTTTTGATGTTGAGGAGGCCTCACACTATTGTTGGTAGTAGTAGCACAAGTGTTATTCGTAGGTTGTAGTGGTACAGACACCTTAGGAACAGTTGGTGGCCATGTGGAAGGAGGGTAAGGATGAGAATGTTGAAAGTTAGGAGGAGTATAAGGTGGACAAGGTGGTGGTTGTGTTGGAGGCATGGGTTGATAGTATTGTGGAGAATAATATTGTGGTGAGATAGAGTATGTTGGCCCAAATGGAGAAATAGGATGTTGAACGTGATAAGCATTTGAGTTCGGAAAATATGAAGGGTGCCTTCAGTCTAAGGGTGGTCTCCCCCACGACTGGGCTTGTTGCCAATGTGATCAAACACGATATCTCTGTACGAACTCTGGATGTAACGTGTTTCCCCAATGCTCATGTAGATGTAACAATATTGGGCATTGGCCTTTGGGGTGATCGTACAAGCATATGTTGCATTCATATGTATGATTAGCAGTTGAGCGCTTATTCCCTTCATTCTTTTTTTCCGAATGTTTAATGTTTTGTCCTACTTCTTGGGTTGTCAAAACTCTATTTCCAATGTTGTTGATATATTCTCCACACTTTTGATATATCCATTCCAACATCTTATTGATCTTTGCCTCGGCTTCTTCTAATGATTGTTGTATTGGCAAAGATGATGTTTCCACCTTGAGATTGGTTGATCTCTCCTTTTTATGATCATGGACCTTTGTTGAGTTACTATCTTGGTCCCGTTGATGTTTTTCAACACTCTCCCATCTAGCCATATCTCCTTCTTCTTTTCCTACCCACTTAATAAGCTCTTGGACTTGATGGGTTTGTAGTTCGTATAGTTGACCTTGGGCATATACTCCTAAGGTCTCTCTTGTTCCATTACGTAGCCCATCAATGATATGGTACATGAGCCTTTCCTCGGAAAACCCATGGCCCAGACAGTTATTTAACAGTGCATAATCTCTTTCTATCCTTGGATTTGTTTCCTCAAGGCTGACACTCTTGCGTAGGTTTGATATTTTTTATTAAAGACTTCTACCATTGTTAACCAGCATCGTATTGAATTTGGTTTTAACGATCTATACCATACTTTTGCTTGGTCAACAAGTGTCATATAAAAGAGCTTAAGTTTTTGCCACCCATTATCAATGTTATTCCATGTGCAGGCATCGTAGAAGGCTTGTAAATGTTGATGCGGATCTAAGTCATAGCTTCCTGAAAATGTAGGAAAGTTGTTTAAATCGAGCCTGGGTAGTTGGCTCTCTTTACGATGTCTATGTGAGATTCGAACAACCTCTTGTATTCGCATTAAGCTTGTGGTGGCCAGTGGGGGTTCATCGTTGTCGGGTAAGTTAGGCTTTCGTGTGTTGTGATGACGTTGTTTTCGTTCATGTTTATAAGAAACTCCCACTTCAGGTTGTATACTCCAATCTTCATCGTCATATAGTTCGTTGGTTCTCAAATGGACTTCCTCACTAAGTGTGGCATTATTATTATCTTGTAGGAGAGACATTGTTGTGAAAATGTGTGTGAATTTAGGTGTGACTTTCAATAATTATTTCTTCTTTCTAAAAGATATATATCGTTAAGTCCTTATACAGTGACCTTGTATGATAGAACTAATCTAGATAACTAGCATCCTCCCCGGCAATGATGCCTATGATGAGTGCTGAGGTACCCCTACACTCAACCATACGAATGCGAGCGTTCTCACATGCGATCTGGTCGAATTCTATAGACGGACTAGTTGTGGCACCTAGATAGTTATCCTTAGGTTGCAGTTCACTGTCTTCCCACCTGGACTAGTATTTATATTTGTCACGTATGGTTTAGTTTAGAGTGAGGCGTATGATGTGTTCCTAATCTAACACTACTCCTAAAGGTAATGAAAAGTAATATTAACTAAGCTAAGCTAGGAGGGAAAGGGTAAGAAAATCTAATCTAGCCTAAGTGCAACGAGCAACCGATTCCTTGATCATCTGTACACATCTTGGACCTCGTGCATGACTACCACTGGGATTACCAAGCACAGATCCTAGGTACGCCACTCGGATACCAAGTAGTCACACTTAAATGCTCGTAATCAAGTCATACTTATTTCACGTTTTAGGAGTTTAAGGATGAAAGAGAAAACAATAAATAACATTAAATAAATATATAAATAAATAACAAAGTGAATGCTGCAATGATGAAGTAATCTTGATCTTTATTGCCGGTCATGTGTGTGTCCAAGTACGTCACACTTGAATAAAGAATGCTGTACAATTATATTCACCACACTGTGGGCAGACACTGGAAAATAATCTAACTCTGGAGGTATCAAACTGCCAGAGCTTCGCTACTTCTAACTCCTAATTTCCTAGACAAGGGAGAGCCACTTCTTATTTATAGACATTGCGGTAGACTGCGATATCGCGTATGCAATATCGCGGGGGATGCGATATCGCGACAGATGTGATATCACATATGCAATATTGCGGCTCATGTGATATCATGTCCCGTCACTTTGGTTTCTCTAAGAACTATTTTTGGTACCTTTAAGAACCTTTATCTAGTATCTATGAGAACTAATTTCTAGTATCTCAAAAAATAATTTTTTTGGTACCTCAAAGAACCTTGTTCTAGTATCTTAAATAATCATTTTATGGTATCTCAAAGAATGTTTTATTGTATCTCGAAGAACTATTTCATGGTATTTAGAAAAATCATTTTTTGGTATGTCAAAGAATATTTTTCTAATATCTTGAAAAATTATTTTATGGTATCTTGAAAATTATTTTTGTGTTATCTCAAATTTTTTTTATTATCTTGAATAATCATTTTTTGGTATCTCGAAGAACCTTTTTCTAATATCATGAGGAACTACTCTTCTAATATCTTGAGGAGCCTTTTTCTTGTATTTCAAAGAACTTTTTTTGGTGTCTCAAATTAATAATTTTCTAGGTATCTTCAAGAAATATTTCTTTAGTATCTCAATGATACCATTTGTGGGTGTCTTAAAGGATCCTTTTCTTGTATCTTGAAAAACTGTTTTCTAGTATCTTGATTAATCTTTCTCTTATATCTTGAAAAATCATTTTCTAGAATAACCATTTTCTAGTATGTTTAAAAATACTTTTCTCATATCTCGAAAGAACCATTTTCTAGGTATCTTTGAAGACCATTTTTTCTGTATTAAAAAGAAACTTTTCTTAGTATCTGAAAGAACTATTTTTCTTATATCTTGAATAAGCTTTTTGTAGTATTTTGAAGAACCTTTTTCTAGTATCCTAAAGAACCTATTTCTGTTATCTTAAAGAATATTTTTTTGGCATTTAGAGGAACCTTTTTCTAATATCTTGAAGAATCATTTTTTGCTATCACCAAGATATTATTTTTTGGTTTCTTAAAGAACCTCTTTCTAGAATCTTGAAATGCCATTTTCTTGTATCTCCAAATAACCATTTTCTAGGTATTTTGAAATTTTTTTTCTAGTATCTCGAAGAACCTTATTTTGATATCTTAAAGAACAATTTTTCTTGTATCTTGAGGAACCTTTTTTTTAGTATCTGAAAAAACCTTTTTCAAGTATCTAAATGAACTATTTTCTATATCCTGAATAATTTTTTCTTAGTATCTCTAAGTACTTTTTTTTGCTATTTTAAAGAAATTTCGTTGGTATATCAAAGAACATTTTTCTATTATTTAGAAAAAATGTTTTGTAGTATCTCAAAGAACTAATTTCTAGTATCTTGAAGAACCATTTTGTAGTATCTCAAAAAGTCATTTTTTAGTATCTTTAAAGAACTATTTTTTAGGTATGTTCGAAGAACAATTTTTTTGTATCTTGAAAAATCAATTTTTGGTATCTCAAAGAACCTTTTTGCTAGTATTTTGAAAAATAGTTTTCTAATATCTCCAAAACACTATTTTCTAGGTATTTTAAAAGAACCTTTTTTTGGAATCTCAAAGAAATTTTTTCTTTTGTTTCGAAGAACATTTTCTATTATCTCGAATATCCTTTCTCTGGTATCATATAAAACCTTTTTCTGGCATTTCAAATAACCCTTTTTTAGTATCTATGAGAATAGTCTTTCTTTGGTATCTCAAAGAATGATTTTTGGGTATCTCAAAAAACCTTTTTCTAGTATCTTGAATAACCAATTTCTGGTATCTAGAAGAACTATTTTTGTGACATCTTGTTTGTAGATGTCATTGCAAATGTCAACTATATGATATATTAGACATTATGCATAAGAAGAAAATATACCAAATGCGAAATATATGTAATAGTCAACATTATGTATAAAGGAAATAATAGGAAAATGTAGAAAGAGGAAGAAAAGAATGCTTTATTGATATGGAATAGTGTATTTGAATAGTGCTCTGAGAGTGTTCCTTGGGATTTTATTTCTTTGGCATCTATCCCTCAGAGGCAATCTAGCATTACCACCATAATTAAGCCTATAACTCAGCTAAGAGGGATGGCCAGTCCACTTCTTGTCTTGCTTCACCCAGCTTCTTGTGACTTGCTTGTACGATTCTATTACTTTATGTTGGCATGACCTCTAACCTTTCTTGTCCTGCTTTACTCGACTTCTCGTGACTTGCTTGTACAATTCTGTTACTTTATGTTGGCATGACCTCTAACCTTTCTTGTTCCACTTTACTCAACTTCTTGTGACTTGCCTGTACCAACTCTATCACTTCATGCTAGCATGATCTCTAACCTTTCCTATTTTGCTTCATCCAACTTCCTGTGACTTGCTTGTACCAGCTCCATCACTTCATGCTAGCACAACCTCTAACCTTAGGTATAAATGCCTTAGGTTAAACCACCAAAGGTTACCTTAAGAGACACATTCATTATTACAACTACCCTTTCAGGTCTTGTTAAGGTAATTATAATACTTTTTATGAAGAGACATTATCTTCATTAGGTAACAACATCATTTGGGAACGGGAATGTGACAATCTACCCCCCATTAGGTTTTGTTCATCCTCAAATGAGTCCACGTTCTCTGTCTTTTTCCAGCTCTAGCAACTTTTTTTATGATCTTGTGTTTCAATAATTTGATTTCTCCTTTGAACTTGAAGTTGTTTCTTGCTTATTTTGTAAACAAAATATATGTGAGAAAAAATATATGAAAAAGTAAATATTACTTTCTTGATACTTACTTCATTTCTAAGAAAATGACAAAAGGTGAATTAAAGATTTATCAACCACCAATCATCAATCCTAACTAGGATCACACAAAGTTCAACTTGGATCTGGTTACCCAAGTGAAGGTAGGGCAAATTCTTTATCCCCAATTTTTATTATCATAGATATTTTGCTTATCCAATTGAAATATAAATTGAACAATGAATAAAATAATAGGATCATCAAATAAAAGTAAGAGTGAGATACTTCTTGATCTTGATCAGCCTTATGAACTGATGGGAGTAATTGTAATTCTACCATAAGTGGTATGTGATCAAATGGTCTTGTTTGGGATGCAAGGCTTGATCTTGATTTTTCTCAACTTTTTCTTTAGAAATTAATTCTAGTAACTTGATAACTTGAAGGAATCAAGCATCATACCAAATATAATCCAAAGTTCTAATGAAAAATGTTGTTGACCCATCTTCATTAATCATAGTAGAGTAATTGGTAAACTATGGTTCTTAATGAGTGATATCCATTAACATCATATGTTCTTGAATTCTAAAATCTGATTTATTTACTGAAGATTCAAAATAAGTAAAGTATGCATTGGCTAATGAAATTTTATGCTGAATTGATGAAAACATCTTCTTCAAGTCAAGTTCATCTTCCAAACATTTCTTTACAGATCCATATTTTAAGAATTGATAAATGCTACTTCCAACTTTTGCATTGAAGTCTCCACAAAGAATAAATGGAACTAGAAAGTATGACTTAGTAATAACTTAATTTTCAAACTTTCTTTTATTTACTTAATCAAGTATGCTCCTTACCATAGTCTAACATTAGAACATGTTGTTTTGGACATTAAATGTATGTAAACCACACATGCACATCTTTCTAATACATGAACTTTTAGAATTACTACTAAGGCTATGTGATTTTTCCAAAATCTTAATTGTTCTTTCTTTCCCATTTCTTGAATTTCTAGAATTTCAAAAATCATATTTTCTAAACTTTGCTCAAATCTTTGTACTAATTCAAACTTGACTTCTTTATAAAAGATTACACAACCATCCATGTTGTGATTTATGCAATATGCTAATCTGTATGGCTCAAAACAAGAACTTCCACAAGGACGTTTTTGCTAATAGATACCTCCGTATCCCATCTTTTCCAAGTTTGGTTGGAATTGATATAACAATTCTCGTGTAAAGACTTCTTGTATGCATACAACATCAACATCCAAATCTTTTAACTCTACTAAGATGCATGGATATCAATATTCATACCAATTCAAGGCCCATGATGGACTTAGTGGATGTTGTTTCTTACTCACTAGTGATCTTGCAAGCATGTTGTATGTTGCAACTTTCATCCTCATTCTTGGATTTTTTTTGAATCATTTCTCTTCATGAGTATCATACTCCTTGTTGAAATGAGATTTTGAGTCTCCGTGTTGTTTTGCCCTTTGTTTTGATTGCAGGATTGACTAATATGTCCTTTTCTTGATGGTTCAAGATTGTTCTGTTCCTTCAACTAATTCTCCAACTAATACATCAACTAATCTTTAACTGATAATCAACTAATACTGATACAACAATTGATTCTCCAACTAATTAACTACATTATCTAATTTTATAATTACATTATCTAATTTTAGTAAATTTAATGATGTGATATAATTTTAGTAATATGTAACTATATTATCTAATTCTTAGTGACCTTTCTACCTCCCTTAAGAACATTGACTTTAGTAGTGTAATTAATGACATGACATAATGATCGTAAGACTATCTATAAGGGTTATGCACAAAATCTTAAAGCTCAAAATGTTGAATTTATGATATTAGTGAATTATTGAGTGCCCAGATGATAAATCTAACCTCACCATTGAGTTTAGAAGGGTGAAAAATACTTGAAATGACTATGCATATGTTGAAAATTGACATTGTATGCTTGAGTGATGCCAAAATTAAACTTTTGAGGATCTCAAGGCACTATATCAAACAAGGAGTAAAAATTAATTTTTGTTATTCCCTGGGCCTAATTTGACTCCACAATTGCATCCAAAAGGTTAAAATCTATAGGAAATGACTATTTGTTCATCAAAAAAGGCTTATGGATTCTAAGACCTTTGGTGCGAAAAACAAGATTTCCCAATACGTCACCCATCCTAGTTTTAGTCTAGAGCAAGCATGATTGGTCATCAATGAGATAGGTACAATTTGACAAAGTAACATAAAGGGCAAACAAAGGTTAAACAAAGGGAAATATAAGAAATAAGGCTATAAATTATTAATTAATATCATAATTTTGCCAACTTTAGACCTCAATAAGCCATGCTACCAACTTAGAGTCTTTGTGGATTATGATGCTAGTTTAAGGCTTTACCAGGCCATGGTCACGTGGTGTCAAATAGTGATTAGGGAAGGTCAAACCCCACTATTGGAGATTGTTCAAAGGTTAAAAAATGGTAAATAAGGCCATAATAAGGCAAATAAAGAACATATAAGGTTGTATAAAGGCTATAGAAGGTTAACAAGATGAACAATGCAACACAGGTCCAAAAAGAAGCCAAAATACTATGTAATAAGATAAAAATCAATCAAAATAGGCTATATAGTGTAAAAATTGGCTAATATAAGTTAAAAAATGATTAGGGTTTGCCAGTTTTAGGACTTAGCATGCCATGATTTAGAGTCATGAGGCTATTTAGCAAGTTTGGACATTAGTTAAGGTTGTTTCTAGGATGTTTGGACCTAGAAATTAAGTGTTTTGAGGCTTCCATGCTAGGCTTAGTGTGCAAACACGAACTATTAGCATGGAAACCAAGGAAAATAGGTTTTGAGGTGCCCATAGGTTCAAAATTGAGGTTCTAGGATCTTCCCAAGGTAGCATAGGGCTTAATCCATCAAAAGTAGGCACTTGAGAGGTTTATAAAGGCAAAATAGTAGGTTCTAGAGCCTTCCCCCTTTGTTTTCATGCTAACCAACGTGGAAGAAAGGGGGCTTAGTGTGAAAAACCAAAACATCAACCAAAACAAGGTCAAATGAGGTTAAACAAGTAGCCAGAACCTAGATCTTAAAGTTGTGCATCCTCTTACTTAATTTTTAGGTTGTTTGAATTGATTTTGAGTGTCAAAACATGTTAAAACAACTTTCCCTTATTTTTCCATGTTGAGCACAATATCCCTAGTGTGGAGGAATGGGGAGACAAGTTCTCCATGAATCTAGTGTGGTTTATGAGCATGTTGACTAGGTTTTTAGACTCCTAGGTTTGTAGACCTTGATTTTGTAAGTTTTTGGCTAATTTTGAGCATGTTTGGAAGTCATTCAAGGGCACATAAGGTCTTCCCCACGTCTTCCACACAAGGGGAGTTACTCTAGCATGGAAGATTAGGGATAATGGGTTTTGAAGTTTAATATAACGTCAAAGAAGTAAAATCTCAAGGCTATCAGGTCCTAGGCTTCTCCAGCATAGATCTTTGACTTCCAAGAGTTTCATCTTGCCACTAGAAGTAGAAAAGTAGTTTTTTTCCCTTGTTTCCATGCTACCTAACATGGATGAAGTAAGAGTCCTAGATCTAGATCAATTTGAGTCATAATCAACTATGCATGTCAATATTTGGAGTTGCTAGGGCCAAGGGCTATGTCTCCATGTCAAAATTTGTTAGTTTTAAGTATTTTGAATTGGTTTTTAAGCTTTTCCCATTTTTTCCAAGCTGAGGCTAGAGGGCCCAACGTGGAAGATTATGAGTAATCACTATTTGGCCATTTGGGGTTAAGTTTTTAAGGTTTGAAGGCTCCATCAACTACTAATAGGGTTCCAAAGTGCATGCAAGGCCATTTTGATGTCATTCAGAGGTATTTATGAACTCCCCCTTAGTTTTGACATTGGTTAGCATGAAACAAAGGATTCCCACCATGGAAACATCATAAATCTCATATCTAACATATTTTTGACCTAAATCAACCATGCATGTATGCACTAGGGGCTGTCAAGGTTGAGGGTTAGGGTCCGAGGTCAAAATTGGTTAGTTTGGAGGTTTTCTAGATGTTTTTTTAGGCTTGCCTCCTTTTTTCCATATTGAAGATGTTATTCTTAGCATGGAAAAATAGGGGCATACCTTTTTGACCATTTGTAGTGAATTTTATAGGGTTTGAAGGCTCTAGAAGATGTGAAACTGGTCTTAGGACTTATCTAAGTTTGTAGGGTATATGTTTAAGGTGTTTAAAGGTCATTTTAAAGTCTCTCTAAAGCTTTTCCCTTTCTTCCATGTTGATCAGTGTGGAAGAGGAAGCTCCTAGTATGGAGGAACTAAGGAATCCTACTTTTTTCTAAGATGGATCCATCTTAGCATGGGGAACCAAAAGGAGGTAGTTTTGATCATTTTAGGTAACTTTTAGAAGTCTAGTGGATTCTGATAGGGTTGGGTTGCTTTTAGAAGTTAAACTACTTGCAAACTATAAAATGTTTACCTTTCCCCCTTCTATTTATGCTGGGACTAGAATGTCTAGCATGGAAGAGGTCTCCCTAAATCAAGAAAGTTAAATCTAGGCTAGATTGATAGCTAACCAACCATGCATGTTAGTCTTCAGGGATGTTGATGCTGATAATCCAAGTTTGGTACTAAGATCCATCAATTTGGAAATTTCTAAGTGCCTCTTGTAGTCTTTCCCCTTTCTTCCATGTTGGGAAAACTACTTTTGAGGATCTACAAGCTCTAGAGGGTATGTACATTAAGAAATGGCTACTAGTTAGTCAATATAGGTCATTTTTGGCTTCCCTCCATCTACATTAGGAATGAGATTCTCAATGTGGATGGAGCCTCCCTTAGCATGAAAATACCAAATCCAAGTTTTCAACTAGTTTTGACCACCTTAGACTAGGTTTGTGGTTGTTGGAGATTCTTGGAGGGGTTCTAGGTTATTTGGGGCCTACTTTAGGGTTAGAATTGGGCTAGATGGGTATTAGAAGATAATGATAGGTGTTCTCTCTTTTGCTCCATATTTGGTAGTGATGCCCTAGTGTGAAAACCCAAGTTATCTAGTTTGTTCATGTCTAATCCTTTTTTCAAAGCCCAGTAATAGGAAAAAAGTAAATTTTTGCTATTAATAAAGGTAAGATTATGTTTTTGTGATTTTGGGCTATGGAAGGCATGTATCCACATTGGGTGTGGCATCCCTAGAGTGGATGCATGGGAGTTAAGGTTGTACCATGGTTCTAAGTGTCAAAATTGGGAAAATCTTAACATTGATCCAGTTTTTTGATTAAGAGAGAAGGTGCAAGGTGGGGCTCATAATTAAAGAATTTAAACTTTTGAAAAGTGAACTTGTTTCCCAACTAAACCTAGTGTTGAAGAAATTGTCTCCCCTTCGCACTTCAGTGCACCTAGAGTTATGATGCACTGTATTAGCAGTTGGGATTTAGAAAAGCTTTTCCAACATGGTAGGAAACAGTTCTTTGAGATACTAGAAAAAGGTTATTTAATGTACTAAAAAAAGGCTCTTGAAGATATCAAAAACTATTCTTCAAAATACAAGAAAATAGTTTTTCAAAATGCCAAAAAAGATTATTTGATATACCAAAAAATAGTTCTTAGAGATTTTAAAAAAAGGTTCTTTAAAGTACAACAAAAAAATTCTTTGAGATATCAAAAAAAGATTTCTCGACATACTAAAAAATGGTTCATCAAGATACTAGAAAAAGAATATTTGAGATAACAAAAAAATATTTTTTGAGATGCTAAGAAAATAATTTTTAGAGATACTAGAGAATGGTTTTTTAAGATACCAAAAAAATAGTTATTTAAGATATCATGAATAGGTTTCATGAGTTAACAAAAAAATGATTCATTGAGATACGAGAAAAAGGATCTTTAAAATACCAAAAATGTTTCATTATGATGCTAGAAAAAGGTTCTTTAAGATACTAGAAAAATAGTTTTTCAAGATATAAGATAATGGTTTTTCAAGATTTTAGCAAAATCATTCTTCAAATAGCATAAAAAGGTTCTTCAACATACTAGAAAATGATTTTTCAACATACTAGCAAAAGGTTCTTTAAAATACCAGAACAAATTTCTTCAACATATTAAGAAAATAAGCCTTAAGGATACAAAAATGTGATTTTTCAAGATGTCAAAAATTGTTAATACTAGAAAAAAATTCTTTGAGATACTAGAAAATGAATCTTTGCCAGATAACAAAAAAAGGTTCTTTAAGATACTAGAAAATGTTATGGTATCTTTGAGGTATCAAACAATCTTTTTCGAGATACTAACAAAAAGTTCTACAAGATACCAAAAAATGATTCTTTAAAGATATGAGAAAATGGTTCTTTGGGATACTAGAATACTAGTCCTTGAGATACCAGAAAATAGTTTTTTGACATACTAGAAAAAGGTTATTTAAGATATCAAAAAATGGTTCTGACATATTAGAAAAATGTTCTTAACATACTAAAAAATAGTTTTTGACATACTAGAAAAAGTTTTTTTAAGATACCAAAAAATGATTCTTTGAGATACAAGAAAATAATTTTTTGAAATACTAGAGAATGGTTCTTCAAGATAATAGAAAACGGTTTGTTGATATACTAGAAAATGGTCTTTTAAGATATAAGAAAAATTTTTCTTAGAAATTTGAAAAAAAAACTCATCGAGATATTAGAAAAATTGTTTTTAAAGATAGTAGAAAATAGTTTCTCAAGAAAATAGAAAAACGTTATTCAAGATAATAGAAAATGGTTTCTTTAAATAAAGGAAAAAAGCTTTTCGAAACACAAGAAAAAGATTCTTGGAGATATCAGAAAATGATTCATTGAGATACTAGGAAAATCATTCTTCAAGACACTAGAAAACAATTCTTCGAAATATAAGAAACTGATTATTTGATATAGCAAAAAATGATTTTTTAAGATACTAGAGAAAAGGTTTTTTTAAGATATCATAAAATGATTTATTAAGATATTAAGAAAATAGTTTTTTAAGCTACCAAAAAATGATTTTTTAAGATATTAGAAAATGATTCTACAATATATTAGAAAATGATTTTCTAAAATATCAAAAAAAGATTGTTCAAGATACCAAAAAAAGGGTTTCATTAAAGTATTAGAAAAAGGGTCTTCAAGATAATAGAAAAATAATTTTTCAAGATATAAGAAATAGGTCTTTCGAGATATTAGCAAAACAATTCTTAACATAGTAGAAAATAATTTTTCGACATAGTAGGAAAAGTTTATTCGAAATACCAAAAAATGATTTTTGGAGATACTAAAAAATGATTCTTTGAGATGCTAGAAAATGGTTCTTTGAGATCATTGAAAATGTTTTTTGAGATAATAGAGTGATTTCCTTGCAATACCAAAACAACATTCTTTAAAATATTAGAAAATGGTTGTTCCAAATATTGGAAAATGTTTTTGAGATACTAAAAAATAGTTCTTTAATGTACCTAATAAAATGTTATTCGATATACTAGAGAAAGGTTCTTTGAGATACCAATTTTTTTTTGAGATACGAAAAAATAGTTTTTCGAGATACTAGAAAAAGGTTATTTGAGATACTATAAAATATTCTTTAAGATTCCAGAGATTTTCCTTGAGATACCTATAGAACATTATTTGAGATACTAGAAAATCATTCTTAAAGATAATAGAGAACATTTTCATAGAATACCAAAAAAATGTTCTTCGAGATATTAGAAAAGGATTCTTCAAGATATCAGAGAAACATTCTTTGATATATCATAAAACAATTATTCAAGATAGTTAAAATATGTTATTCAAGATATTATAAAAAGGTTTCTTCGAGATGTTAAAAAAAAGTTTTTCAAGATAGTAGAAAAATGTTTTTCAAGATACTAGAAAATGTTTTTCGAGATATCAGAAAATAGTTCTTCAAGATGCCTAAAAAAACATTCTTCAAGATACCAACAAATTTCTCTTTAAGATACCTAAAAAATAATTATTCGAAATATTATACAAAGGTTCTTTGAGATACTATAAAAAAGTTCTTCAAGATACCAAAAATGGTTCTTCAAGATACCAAAAATGGTTCTTTGACATAATAGAAAAATGTTCTTTGATTTATAAAAAAAGGATTCTTCGAGATATCCAAAAAAGATTCTTTGAGATACAAGAAAATGATTCTTCGAAATACAAGAAAAATGGTTCTTTGAGGTACTAGAAAATGCTTCTTTGAGATACTAGAAAAAAGATTTTTGAGATACAAGAAAAATGTTCTTTGAGATACTAGAAAATATTTTTCTTAATCACAGAAAATGGTTCATTGAGAAAAAAAAATTTAAGATGCCATAAAAAAAGGTTCTTGAGATACCATAAAATGATTCTGTGAGAAAAAATGTTTGTTGGAGATACTAAAAAAATAATTCTTCAAGATACAAAAGAAAAAAAGATTATTTAAGATACAAGAAAAATGGATCTCGAGATACCAAAAAAAGGTTTTTGGACATACTAGAAAATGGTTTTCTAACATAATAGTGAAAAGTTCTTTGAGATACTAAAAAAAGAGTTTTTGACATACCGGAAAATAGACCTTTAAGACATTACAAAATAATTTTTTAAGATACCAAGAAACATTTTTCTCAATACCAAAAAATGGTTCTTTAAGATACCAGAAAAAGATCTTTTGAGATACCAGAAAAAGTTTCTTCGAATTACCAGAAAATGGTTCTTCGATATTTTAAAAACAATTTTTTAATATACCAAAAAAAGGTTCTTCGAGATACTATAAGAAGATTGTTTGAGATACTAGAAAATGAATCTTTGAAATACAAGAAAAATAGTTCTTTGAGATATCAAAAAAAGGTTTTTCGAGATATGAAAAAAAATGCTTATCAAGATAGCAGAAAATAATTCTTCAAGAATTTTTTTTTTCAAGTTACCAGAAAAAGATTCTTCAAGATACTAATAAAAGAGTTATTTGAAATATAAGGAAAAGGTTCTTTATAATACCAACAAAATGATTCTTGAGATACCATAAAAGTATTTTTTAACATAACAAAAAATGATTCTTTGATATACTAGGAAAAGTTTCTTTGAGATACTCAAGAAAGATTCTTTCAAAAACCAAAAAATAGGCCTTCGAGATACCAAAAAATGGTTATTTGAAATACCAAGAAATAGTTTGGGAGATACTAAAAAAATATTTTTCGAAGATATTAGAAAAACATTCTTTTAGGTACTATAAAAATGTTTTTAAAGATACCAGAAAAAAGGTTCTTGAACATATTAAAAAAAAATTTCATAAGATCAAAAAATGGATATTTGGGATACTAGAAAATAGTTTTTTGAGATACTAGAAAATAGTTCTTTGAGATTTTAGAATATGATTTTTCAAGATATCATAAAAATGATTGTTTAAGATACTAAAAATCGACTTTTTGAAATACAATAAAAAGTTTATTTGGAATATCATAAAATGGTTATTTAAGATATGAGAAAAATATTCTTCAAGATACCATAAAAACTTTTTTTGAGATATAATAAGAAAGTTTCTCGATATGTGATAAGAAGGTACTTTGAGATACTATGAAAAATGTTTTTTGAGAAACCAAAAAATGATTTTTTCAGAAAAAATGTTTCTTTGAAATACCAACAAAAGGCTCTTTAAGGTACTAGAAAAATAATTTATTTAGATATAAGAACAAGGTTCTTCATGATACTAAGAAAATGATTTTTTAAATGTTAAAAAAAGTTTCTTCAACATACCAAAAAATGACTCTTCGACATACTAGCAAAAGGTTTTTCAAGATACTAAAAAAAGTTTTTCGAAATACTAAAAAACAAGCCTTCAAGATATCAAAAAATGGTTTTACAAGACATCAAAAATAAGTACGAGAGAAATACAAGAAGAAGGTTTTTTGAGATACCAGAAAAAAGGCTTTTCAACATACTAGAATGAGGGTCTTCAAGATGCCAGGATATGGTTCATTAAGATACTAAAAAATGGTTATTCAAGATATAAGAAAAATGGTTCTTCAAGATATTAGAAAACTAGTTTTTGAGATATTCTAAAAAGGTTTTCAGAGATATCAGAAAAAGGTTCTTCAAGATACTAAAAAATAGTTCTTTTAAATACAAAAAATTTGATTTTTTAAGATACCAAAAAAATATTTTTAAAAAAACCAAAAAAATGGTTCTTCGAAATACTTGAATATGGTTTTTTCAAAATACATGAAAAAAGAACTTTGAAATATCACATTTTTTGAGATACTTGAAAATGATTCTTTCATATACCAGAAATCAGTTTTTTAAGATATCAAAAAAAGACTCTTTGAGAGACCAAAAACTAATAAGTTGTTTGAGTATCCAAAAAGGGTCTTTGAGTACCCAAAAATGATTTTTGTATATATTAGAATAATATTTTTCAGGATACAAGAAAAAGTTTTTTCGAGATATTAAAAAAATTTGCTTGAGATACCAAAAAATGGTTCTTTGAAATATAGAAAAAACTATTCCTTAAGATAGCAGAAAATTATTCTTTAAAGATACGAAAAAAGTATTCTTCTACATATTATGAGAAACATCCTTTAAATAATAAAAAAATGATTATTTTAGAAACTAGAATGATTTTTAAAAATACTAGAAAAATTATTTTTCTAAAAATCAGAAAAAAGGCCTTTAAGATATAAAAAAAATAATCTTTAAAAATATTAGAAAATGGTACTTTGAGATAACATAAAAAGGTTCTTCAAAATACTAGAAAAAGGTTCTTTGAGATACTAAAAAAAGGTTCCTTGAAAAACATGAAAATGGTATGGTATCTTCAAGGTATAAGAAAATGTTCTTCAAAACATCAGCAAAAGATTATTCAAAATACTAGAAAAGTGTTCTTTGAGATACCATCAAACAGCTTTTTGAGATACTAAAAAAAATAGTTCTTTAAAGATGCTAAAAAAATAATTCTTTGAGCTTTCAAGAAAATATTTTTTGAGATACTAAAAAATGGTTTCTCTAGATACTAAACAAAAGATTTTTTAGGATACCAAAAAATGATTCTTTGATATACCAAAAAATTATTTTTTCAAGATACTATTGAAAGATTATTTGAAATACCAAAAATGATGTTCTTTGAGATACAAAAAAAAGTTCACTAACATACCAAAAAAATAGTTATTTGAGATACCAAAATAAGGTTGTTTAACATAACAAAAATAAGTTCTTTGAGATACTAGAAAATATCTTACAAGATACTAAAGAATAGTTTTTCAAGATACCAGAAAAAATTTCTTTGGAATATCTAAAAAAGTATTTTTCAAAATACTAAAAAATATTTTATTGAGATACCAAAAAAAACATTTTTGAGATAATAAAAAATAGTGGTATAGGATACTAAAAAATGGTTTTTTGATATATCAATAAAAGATTCTTTAAAATACTAGAAAAAGGTTCTTTGAGATATCAAGAAATGAAAAAATAATTCATCAAGATACCAAAAAAAGGTTCTTCAAGGTACCATAAAATGATTCTTTGACATATTAAGAAAATTGTTCTTTAAAATACCAAAAAATTGTTTTTTAAGATACCAAAAAAGGTTTTATGAGATATCATGAAAATGATTTTTTGATATACTAAATAAATGATTTTTTTATAAAAAAGGTTTTTTTAAGATACCAGAAAAATCTTTTTTTACATGTTAAAAAATAGTTCTTCAAGATATAAAAAGAATGTTGTTTGAGAAACTAACAAAATAGCTCTCAAGATACTAGAAAAAGGTTATTTCACATATCATAAAATATTTCTTTAACATACTAGCAAAAGTTTCTTTGAGATACCATTAAAATATTCTTCAAGATATCAAAAAATAGACTTTTAAAATACAAGAAAATAGTTGTTCGAGATATTAGAAAATGGTTTAAGAGATACTAGAAAAGGTTCTTGAAAGATATTGAAAATGATTTTTTTATAAACTACGTAAAAATTTTTAAACATCCAGTAAAAAAGTTATTTACTAAATATTTCTTAAAAAAATGGTTTAAGAGATACCAGAAAATGGTTTCTTAAAATAATTCTTTAAGATACTAAATATTGATTATAAGATATTCTAAAAAAATGGTTCTTCAAGATACTAGAATATGACTATTTAAAATATAGTAAAAATGTTTTTTGAGATATGAGAAAAAAGATTTTCAAGATACCATAAACTAGTTATTTGAGATATCAGGAAAACTTTTTAGGATATCAAAAAAGGTTATTGAAAAAATTAGAACACGATTTTTTAAGACACTTGAAAAATATTATTTCAAGATACTAGAAAAAGGTTATTCAAGAAATCACATTTTTTGAGATACTAAAAATTGGTTCTTTGCCATATTAGAAATTAGTTCTTAAAAAAAAAAAAAAGTTTTTCAGATACTAGAAAAAGGTAGGCTATTCAAGATACATAAAAAATGATTATTTAAGATACCAAAAAAGGTTCTTTCACATATCAACAAATGATTCTTTGAGATACCATAAAAAGGTTTTTCCATATATTAGAAAAAGGTTTTTATAGATATTAGGAAATGATTCTTTGAGATACTTAAAAAAATGTTCTTGAAAATACTAGAAAATTGTTATTTGAGATACTAAAAAACCTTTCTCTTGATATTAGAAAATGGTTTTTGAAGATACTAGAAATCTATTCTTCAAGATATTAAAAAATGATTTATCAAGTTACCATAAAAGGGATCTTCAAGATAGCAAAAAAAGATTATTTAAGATATTCGGAAAAGATTTTTT
Source organism: Gnetum montanum (assembly GCA_015680685.1). Lineage (NCBI taxonomy): Eukaryota > Viridiplantae > Streptophyta > Gnetopsida > Gnetales > Gnetaceae > Gnetum > Gnetum montanum. Next base: position 193,614 of record MNCI01002597.1, on the reverse strand, counting down.
GAGATACTAAAAAATAATTTTTTAAGAATACCAAAAAAATGTTTTTTGAGATACTAAACAATGATTTTTCAAGAACACCAAAAAAACATTATTTAAGATACTAAAATATAGTTGTTCAAGATACTAGAAAAATATTTTTTGAGATACATGAAAATCATTTTTTAAGATACTAGAAAATGATTATTTTGGATATCATGAAAATAGTTTATTGAGATACCATCAAAAAAGTTTCTTAGACATATAAGATAAAAGGTTTTTTGAGATATCAGAAAATAGATTTTGAATATACCAAAAAATGGTACATTAAGTTACTAATAAAAGATTCTTTAAGATATTAGAGAAAGATGGGTTTTACATGACAATAAAAAAGGTAGGTTATTTAAGATACTAAAAAACTTTTTTCAATATATGAAAAAAAAACTATTATTTGATATACTAGCAAACTATTCTTTAACATACCAACAAAATGATCTGTGACATACCAGCAAATGATTCTTCAAGAACATCAAAAAAATAGTCCTTCGAGATAGAAAAAATATTTTTTAAGATACTAAAAAAAAGTATCTTTAAGATACTAAAAAATGATGCTTCAACATATTATATAATGATTTTTTAAGATACCATTAAAAAGTTATCTCAATATACCAAAAAATGATTCTTTTGAAATACCATAAAAAGATTCTTTAAGATACTAGTAAAAGGTTCTTTGAAAATTTAGAAAACTTTCTTTGAAATACGAAGAAAGGTTTTTTGAGATATCAAAAAAGATTTTGCATGATATAAGAAAATGGTTCTTCGAGATACTAGCAAATGATTATTCAAGATACTAGAAAATGATTTTTTGAAATATTAGAGAAAAGTCTTTCAAGATACTAGAAAATAGTTTTTTGAGATACTAAAAAATGATTCATTGAAATACCAAAAGTAAGTTCAAGATACCAAAAAAATTTATTTAAGTTATTAATAAAATGTTTTTTGATACACAAGAAAACTTTTTTGATACCATTTTTTTATATTTTAAAAAAGCTTTTGCTAGTATATTCAAGAAATATTTTTTTGTATATCATAAAGCTATTTTTTTAGTATCTTGAAGAACCTTATTTTTTGAGGAACCATTTTTTGATATGTTGAAAAATCCTTTTTTGGTTTATTAATATCTCAAAGAATCATTTTGGTATCTTAGAGAATGGTTTTTATGGTATCTCGAAAAATTATTTTTTAGTATATCAAATAAAACCTTTTTTTTTGCTTTAAAGAACTTTTTTTTATATCTTTAAAAATAAATTTTCTAGTATCTAGAAGTAGACTTGTTTAGTATCTTTAATAAACTTTTTTTAGTACCTCAATTAACCTTTTGCTCGTATCTTGAAGAAGTTTTTCTTAATATCTTAAAAACTCTTTCTTATATGTAAAAGAACTTTTTTGTGGTATTTTAAAAAAAAATTTTCTGATATCCTGAAATACCTTTTTTTTAGTATGTAGAAGAATTTTTTTAGGCCATATCAAAGAACCTATTTTTAGTATCTCAAAAACTCTATTTATGCTATCTCAAATAACCATTTTTGTATATACATAACCTTTTATCATTTGGTATCTACAAATAACCTTTTTTCTAGTATCTCAAATAATCATTTTCTAGTATCCTGAAGAACCATTTATCATTATTGGAAAAAACATTTTTTTGGTATTTCAAAGAATCTTTTTATAGTATATTTAAGAAATTTTTTTTTCATATCTTGAATAATCTATTTATGATATCTTAAATAACTATTTTGATATTTCGAATAAAAGATATATGGTATTTTAAAAAAATCTTTTTTTTTGTATCTTAAATAATCATTTTTTAATATTTTGAAGTAACTTTTTCTAATATCTCAAAAAGCCTTTTTGTAGTATCTTAAAAAAATTTTTACTAGTATTTCAAAGAATTGTTTTCTTATACTTTGAAGAAACTTTTGTTAGTATGTTAGAGAATTATTTTGGTATCTTAAAAAATCCTTTTCTAATGCTTTAAATAAGCATTTTTTATATCTCAAACAACCATTTTTATATATCTCAAAGAATCATTTTATAGTATCTCAAAAAAGTATTTTTTGGAATCTTAAAGATTTTTTAAAAATCAATTTATAGATATTTTTAAGAACATTTTTCTAGTATCTCATAGAACCTTTTTATGGTATTATTGAAAAATCAATTTCTGGTATATTGGAAAACCTTTTTTTGATACTTTGAAAAACCTTTTTTCTTTTATATTGAAGAACCATTTTTTAGTATCAAGAAGAACCTTTTTTTTTTGTATGTTGGAAAACCCTTTTTTAGTATTATTAAAAGTTATTTTTCTATATCTTAAATAATTATTTTTTGGTATCTCCAAAAACTTTTTCTTGGTATCTTAAAGAACTATTTTCTGAAATCTTATAGAACCTTTTTCTGAAATATCGAAAAACTATTTTCTGGTATGTTAATGAAACTTTCTTTAGTTTTCTGGTATTTTAAAGAATCTTTTCCTAATATTTCAAAGAAATATATTCTAAAGAAATGTTTTATGATATCTTGAAGAATTTTGTTCTTATATTTCAAAAAATCATTTTTTTTATCTTTAAAGAACTCTTTAAATAACCTTCTTTCAATATATTTTTTTTAAAAAGTTTTCTAATATCTTAAAGAACCTTTTACTGATATCTCAAAAAATAGTTTTCTTATATCTTCAAAAAGTTTTTACTAATATATCAGAAAATAGTTTTCTGGTCTCTCAAAAAACTATTTTGTTATATCTCGAAAAATCTTTTATCTTAAGGAATCATTTTTTAGTATGTTGAGGAATTTTTTTTTGATTTTTTTGTATCATAAATAACCATTCTGGTATCTCAAAAAATAGTTTTCCTAGTACTCAAAGATTTGTCTTTTGTTATCTTGAAAAGTGTTTTTCTGACTGTTTGGTATCTTAAGGAATTGTTTTCTAATATCTCAAAGTATCTCGAAGAATAATTTTTTGATATCTAAATTTTTTTTTTGATATCTCAAAGATCTTTTTTCTAGTATCTCAAAGAACCTATTTCTAGTATCTTGAATAAAATCATTTTCTACTATCTTGAAAAAGCTTTTTATGATGCATTAAAGATTTGATTAATGTATTTTGAAAAAAATTTTGCTAATATGTTAGAGAATCCTTTTTTCATATATTGAAGAATTACTTTCTATTATCTCAAAAAACCTTATTAGCACGAAACTGCTTTTTGGTATGTTAAAGAAATGTATTTTGGTTTTTTGATATTTGGATAAATTATTCAAATATCTTGAAGAACTATTTTTCTGGTATATTCAAAAACTATTTTCTAGTATCTTGAAGAGCCATGTTTTGGTATCTCAAAGAATCTTTTCTTGATATGTCAAAAAATATTTTTTTGGTATCTCAAAAAATGTTTTTATAGTATCTCAAAAAACATTTTTTTAGTATCTTAAAGAATGTTTTTTTTGGTATCTTAAATAATATTTTTGTTATATCTCAAAAAATAATTTTTTGAAATCTTAAAGAACCATTTCTTATATGTTAAAAAACCATTTTCTAGTGTCTGAAAGAACCTTTTTCTTGTATGTTGGAGAATTATTTTTTGGTATCTCAAAGATTCACTTTTTAGTATTCTAAAAAACTATTTTATACTATCTCGAAGAACTTTTTTTTGATATGTTATATAACCATTTTCTAATATCTCAAAGAACCACGTATGGTATCTCGAAGAATCATTTTCTGCTACCTTGAACAACATTTTTTTTAAAATCTCGAGGAACCATTTTTTGATTTTTTGAACAAACTTGTTTTAGCATTATGAGAAACCATTTTTGATATCTCAAAGAACCATTTTCTGATATCTTGAAAAACCATGTATGGTATCTCAAAGAATCATTTTCTGCTACCCTAAACAACCTTTTATTAGCATCTCGAGGAATCATTTTTTGATATCTTGAAAAACATTTTACTAGTATTTCGAATAATCATTTTGTTGTATCTTAAAGAATTTTTAATTGGAATATCAGAAAATCATTTTGTAATATCTCAAAGAACTATCTTCTTGTATTTTGAAAAATCTTTTTTCTCAAGGAACCTTTTTTTTATCAAAGAACCTTTTACTAGTTTATTGATATCTTAGAAACCATTCTAATATATCAAAAAGTGGTTTTTATTGTATCTCGAAGAATCATTTTCTAATATATAAAATAATCTTTTTTTGGTATTTAGAAGAACTTTTTTTTGTACTTTGAAGAACCTTTTCTATAGTACCTTGAAAAATCATTTTTCTATTATATCAAATAATGATTGTCTAGTATTTCAAAGAAATTTTTTCTAGTATCTTGAATAAACATTTTCTGATATCTACAAAAACCCTTTTCTAGTATTTTAAAGAACCTTTTATTTTGTATATCAAAAAACCTTTTTCTAATATATTAAAAAAGCCTTTTTTTATATGTAGAAGAATATTTTTTTAGTATCTTAAAAAACCCTTTTATGATATCTTGAAGTGTTTTTATAGTGTCTTGAAGAACATTTTTATAATATTTCAAAAAACCTAGTTCTAAAATCTTACAAAACCATTTCTGTTATCTCGAAGAACCATTTTAGTGTATCTAAAAGACCTATTTTTAGTATCTTGAGGAACTTTTTTTTGATATGCTGAATAACCTTTTTCTAATTTTTTGGTATTTTGAATAATCTTTTTTTGATATCTTAAAAAAAAAATTTCCTGATATCTTAAAGAAACATTTTCTTATATCTTAAAGAAATGTTTTATGATATCTTGAATAACTTTTTTCTTATATCTTAAAGAACTATTTTGTAATATATTAAAAATTTATTTTTTGTTATTTTGAATAATTGTTTATGATTTTCAATAACCTTTTTCAAGAACCATTTGCTAGTATTTAAAAGAATTTTTTTCTAGTATGTTAAAGAACCTTTATCTAATATCCTAAACAAAACTTTTTAAATATCTCGAAAAATATTTTTCTTGTATCTTGAATAACCATTAATTGATATGTTGAAAAAAGTTGTTATAGTATCTTAAAGAAAATAATTTTCTAGTATTTCAAAACACCTTTCGTTAGTATCTTGAAGAATAGTTTTCTTATATCTTGAAGGAACTCTTATTAGTATGTTAAAGAACAATTCTTTGGTATCTCAAAGTATTATTTTCTTATATCTCAAAGGACCTGTTATATTAAGAAATCACGTTGAATCTTTTTTTGGTTTTTTTGTATCTCGAAGAACCATTTTGGTATTTCAGAGAATGGTTCTTTTAGTATCTTAAAAATTCATTTTCTTATATTTTCAAGAATTTTCATCTAATTTTATGATATTTCAAAGAATCATTATAGTATTTTGAATAATCTTTTTTAATATATCAAAAATATTTTTTTTGGTATTTTGAAAATCCTTTTTATAGTATCTTGAACAACCTTTTTTTTTGGTATTTTATATAACTTTTTTCTACTATCTCAAAACATCTTATTTTAGCTTATCAAAAAACCATTTTATGATATATCGAAGAATTATTTTGTGATATATTGAATAATAAAATTTTTTTTATTCTTCGAAGAGCTTTTTCTTAGTATATCAAAAAGTCATTTTCTAATATTTCAAAAAATTATTATGTAGTATCTTAAACAATCTTTTTTAGTATCTTAAAAAATCTTTTTATGGTAACTTAGATAATCATTTTTTGGTATCTTAAAGACTCACTTTTTGATTTTTTAGTATTTCAAGAAATCATTATGGTATCTTGAACAATCTTTTTCTAATATCTTGAAAAACGTTTTTCTATTATCTTAAATACCTTTTTTCTGGTATCGCAAAAAATATTTTTTTAGTATATTGAATAACTATTTTGTAATATATCAAAAAATCATTTTCTAGTATTTCGAAAAACTATTTTTTAGTTTTTTTTTTTAAATTTCTAGTATCGTGAAAAAAATTTTCTAGTATCTTCAAAAAACCTTTTTAATAACTACTATAGTATCTCAAATAATAGTTATTTAGCATTTCAAAAAGACTTTTTTCTAGTATCTCAAAGAAACCTTTTTATAGTATTTCAAAGAACCATTTTTTAATATCTTGAAAAATATTTTTATGGTATCATCAAGAAAAATCATTTTCTAGTACATTGTTTGTAAATTAGTATTTGACATTTGTATGTGCATCTGTGATCTTAGTGGTGGACATGGCATCAAAATGTTTGAATTACTTAATGAGATCTTCTCTTTCAGATTTTGGTATTCTTTTACACACCAAAATTTCCTCTTTCTTTCCAATTCCAAACAAGTGATATCTAACACATGCAACAAAACTACTTCTATTCATGTTGCAATAAGGACAAATCCATGATTTGCTTCCTAAGCTACTATACTTACCTCCAAAATATTTCTCTTTAACATTCACTATAGTCCATAGCTTTTTTTGAAAATCTCTTTTTAATAATTGGTATTATGATTTTTTTCCATGTCCTTCTTGCTCTTCAAAAAGCAAATCTTCTTCAAATGACATTGATCCTATAGGTTTGTTATAAAAATTCAGAATATTATTTACAAAGAAGATTAAAACAAAACATAAAACAAACTAACAAAAAATATAATAAAGAAATAGAAAGAAAAGAAAAGATATATGGATAGACAGAAAATCACATATGTTAAAATGAATTGTTTATTGGAAAAAATAAGGTTCTATTGCTTACTAAAAATAGCTCAATTAGCCAAATATATATAAGGTTTAAGGCAACATATATAAGAAACAATGATAAAATTAAATACTTATTATAATAATAGTTCTTTCATTTTTAAAATTTTGCAACATATATTGGAAAAAGCACATTTAAGTTCTAGTTTGACGTTTCTTATTTTATATTTGAAAATTAAAATTTTTATTGAAAATGATGAAAATGTTTTAGACCTAAAGTATTTGCAACCAATTCTATATACACTTGTTTAGACATACATCTATTGCTATTTATAATCCGAGAATGTTGTCTCTACAAGGCATAATGCTATATTTTATACCATGAAATGAATGCTTTGTCATAATTGGGCTTTGATAATATTTTCTATTTTGCTTCAATGCATTGGATTCACATCATGATTGAGTGTTTGGAATTATATTTGTCAGGGAAAAATCACTGTTTTAATGTTTATGATTTATCAGGAAAGCATGTAAGTAAAAGAAAGACTAATGAAGATTGAAGATTAAAATTCCTTTAACTGTAGTGACTACTATTTCAGTAAGCTACTAGATGCTTTTTGGCTTTTTCACATTGAACCTAATGAAATGAGAACAAATAAATGACTAAAATCACAATTCATTATTTCACGTTTCAGATCATCGAATGAAGCTATTTCATAGTATTGCTAGTTAATCCTTAGCCTATGCATGTGTATTGTAGAAAACCAAAGTAAATGAATAGAAAGAAATTTAAGGAATTGATATACCAGGAAGATTTTTAGAGAACGACCTCCAGAATGTTATTGCCAATGGCCATGATGAAGCCAGGACTATCGGTGATAGCTCCTTCTTTTTGCGTGGTCACGAGCAAAATGAGGCCCTTATTGTTGCCTTCCTCCATAGTCAGATACCACTTCTCCAAAAGCAGCTGCATTGCTCTGTAAATGCAGAATCAAGAAATCAAGATGTAGACACACACACTATTAATAAAGGTCTTCAAGCAAATGCAAGATGTAGATGCACACATAGCTCAGCAAGTAAAATCCAAGGCATAGATCACGAATAGCTACACCGAGCAGTAATGACGAGAAATAATTTTTTGCAAGAAAAAGTATGGCAAAAATAGAATTTTGCAATAATTGAGAATAAAGAAATTCTTATCCTTAGTTACAAAATTAAAAAATGAAATGAAATATGTCAAAAACGTTTTAATGTGCTGTGAAACATTTGGACCAGTAAGGCATGATAACTGTTAATGAGTGACGGTGTTTTGAAATGGTATTTCATTTTTGTAATGAACAACATGAAACTTGAAGAATTTGTTGTGTTTCTAGCAATATAGATGTAATGTAGTAAAATATTCAAAACCATAACTGGATAAATTTTACTTTATAGCTTTTGGTGGCTTTAAATGTTTGGTACCCCCAACACATAACAATTCTTAAGGGGAATTGATAAGCCAGGCAAAACTTGGTGTTCAATACCTTTAATATTTATCTTTTGTTGTAGAGAAGTTACCTCGTTTGTGACTAACCCATAAGTTGTATCCATGGAGGAACGATTCAAAAGTCAAAAGATCATCAAGATAATAAATGGTTAGAATTGAATTCAAATAAAGTCCACACTTATGACTATCACTCATAAGTAAAAACATGCATCTTCATCCTAACTTCTAATCACAAGTTCAAGAATGAAGATTTATGATTAAATCAAATTAATGTCATAGTTACAAGCATAAATGAGGAGTATTATACGGGAGACTTCACATAATTTGTGATTCTTCCTTACTATCTTCACAATGCCACAACCTCAATAGCCCAACAATGGACTTTAATGGTCTATAGTTGTCACAAGGTTCAACAAATCCTTAATAATTTTAAAGAAAATTAGACTTCAACTTGATGTGGGTTTTGCTTGGGTTTCAATTCTCTTTCTTTTCTTTCTCTTCCTCCATATCTCTCTCCTCTCCCCTTGTATGACTCAAGGAATTTATTTATATCACGAGGATATTTAAAATTAGATATAGGATGCTCAATCCTTGTCATGAGTATTGATGTGAATCGATGTATAGTTGTTGATTTGCATCGTAGCCTCGATCTTCCTCAATCATCGCCACAAGTTGCCGGCTTTTGCATCCATTGATATCCTAATTGTTCTTCCAATTTTTGTTCTCTGAAGTCCAAGGTATCGATCCTCCTTGATGTCTCAATGTGGGTCGATACCATCCATATCGATTCCTATCGTTGTTGCAATTAATTGCAATAGCAAAAAATGAACGTCATTATCTCATATTGATTTATGTCATAGAAATTAATGATCTTCAATATGTAAAATAATAAAAAAAAATTAAAAATACTTTATCTATACTATATACAATTAAACAGTTTGCAGGGTTTAAGCTAGCCCCCAACTAGCCTGTGGCCAATTCCTGGTCACAACAAGTTGACAACAAAACATAACATCCCAACATGCAAGAGAGATATAATAACAATATATACAAAGCAAAACACAATATCACTAGCTAAAAAAATAGTCATAGCATTAAAAGATGACCATGAACAAGATAAAGTGGCCATTCAAGTACATAGTTCAAAAACAAAATAACATAATGTGGAGGTTGGATTAATCCTCTGAGCCTACTTCCACATACATGTCCTCCTCAAACTAGGAGGATTCATCATCATCATCATCATCGTGGATCTAAGGGTGGACATGTATATCAATGTCCAACATCATCTTGTTCAAAGCATTGATGGTAGAGCTGACCTACTGTAAGACTAAAAGGATTACCTATTGGGTGGACTGAACCTCATGAAGTTATGATGGAACTTCCTCATGAAAGCCATCGAGCTCATTAGATTTAGGTGCCAAAGAAGAGCTGGGCTCCTAGGACTCTTAGATGAATGGTCCAACTTTGGTGTAGATTCTCAATGATAAGGTGAAGGCATCTTTCTTTACAATAGAAAGATGCACCTTCATGCCCGTCTACAACTCAGGAACTCCACACTTCCGCAGAATTGCTGAGATGAGGAAAGGAAAACATAGTTTTAGAGCATCATCATTATAATGGTAGATGAGGTAATTGATTGAGAGGTAGGTAAAATTTGCCTCCTCCCCATACTTTAGTGTCTTTATGACACAGAGTGCAAGGCTAAGTACATAAGTGATATGTGTCAATGGAAAGACGTTGGTTATAATCATCCTTGTCATCACCCTATGCTATGGCCTAAGGTTTAGAAAATGTAGGCCCTAATTTTGCAGCTAGCCATTGTTGCTCTTACCAATGAATTGATGAAATAGTTTATATTTTTCCTTGGTAATTACCTTTGGTCTGAAGATGTTGTTACCCCAAGCTGGTAGTCTAAACCATTCTTGCATCTTAGCCACCATGACCTTCACATGTGTCTTCCAAATGGAAGACACCAAGTAGCACTCCATAGGGTCGACCTTAGAGAGGTGACATTTGAAGTTTTACTAGAACTCCAAAATCTTGTGCATGTACTAGCCTAGGGGTGATCAAATAAAAACCCCACAACCCATGGCTTCCAACTAGTAGAGTACTACCATGTTAATGTGGTTGAACTACTTTGAGTAGTTAGCCTCTACGTGTAATGGAGTGATTTTCAATTGCTCACTCTTGGGTGCCTACAAATAAACAAAAACTTTTACCAAATGAAAATTATCTGCTGAATCTTCCATTTGATATGTACATATACCTTTTCTCTAGTGCTACTTGACTTAGCTATTTATGCTACAAATTTGAATAACAAGATTAGCTCTTTGTGCGATTATTGGGGGAAAATTCCAAAGAAAACTATAGTCCTTTGTCATATTTTGACAAAGCCAAGAAAAATTAGGGTTTTGGTTGTGCCAATAATGCAAAAGGATAAGGATGGAAAGGAAAAATTAGGGCCCTCAAAGTGTACCCTAACCCATGTTGTTGTTGTGACTTCTTCTTGCTATCGTGACTACTCTTAGAGACTATCATGCCCTTCACTAGTAGAATGTATTGCTTACCCTAGCTCTATTAAAGACAAATGTGCATGTTTTAGGTGGCGAGGTGGTGATTTATAATAAAAATCACTACCTCACAAATATTTTACTATATTTTTTAACTTTTTACTAATTGATCTATATTGTAACTTCGATTAGGATTAATAAATGTTATGTCAATTCTCATCGTAGCATTAGAATAAATCGATATAGTGTAAATTTAGGTTGTAGACATATTGATACTCATCAAAGCTATACTAATAAAAATCAATGCATTCAAAAAATTCTAAAAGATATCAACTCATATCAATCCAGGATATAAGGATCAATATGTGTATTGATTGACATTACTATCACGCTAATAAAACTTGAGGCATTCAAGAAATCTTGGAACATATCGATACAGATCAATCCAAGCTACAAGGATGAATATGTGTATCGATTTGCATCAATGTCATGCTATTCAAATTCAAAATATTTATGAGAATTTACTAATGTTTGTGTGCAATCAAGCATATCAATATCTATCGATATATTAGCATCGAGTTTCATCAATAAAGTTGAAAGTTACATTGATAATCCTAGACTTCATTATCATCTTATCAAGCTTGGTCGTTGAAATCAATAATTTGCAAGTTATTATTATAGCAAGACATCAAGATTACGATGTCTCTTGATAAAGGAAAAACTAGGATGTTTTTATTTTATCTATAGACATCGATGCTTGAACATTATATTGATACTTATATATCCTAATCACTCTAAATTGATGCAATTGATACCAATCAATATTATTATAAATTTTTCTACTAATTATTTATATGTTCTTATTCCTCTTTTTGATTAATAAATTCTTATTCTTGGATGAGTCCACATATAACTTGGTTAGGAAGGCCCTAACTAGGATTAATTAGGCTTAACATCACCTTGCAAGGTTTACTTCATTAGTGTAAGAATATCTTATAACCTCAAGGTCTAAACCTTTTTCATGATTTAAGGATCCAAGATGCATTACTTACATCTAACTCATTCCCTAAATTATTCTTAGCTCAGCTTCCAAGTTGGTTATACCTTACTATCATATCCTTTATTAATTGGTTATTCCCCCTAATTAAGCTATGGGTCATACCTAGGTTAATTAGCAAAGGAAACATGGTATATGGGAAGATAACTCACAAAATGAGAAAGAGGAATAGAAAAAGGTAAAAAGAAAGGTAAAAAGGAAATAGAAAAGAAAACAATAATTTGGGAAGCACAAAGAAACAAAGGTAAACTAAATAATAGAGTAAGAGGAATGGTTAGAAGTGAAGCTGCCCATTAAAATACTAACTATGGAGGAGTCATTTCATCACTGCTAGTGTTATACCCTAGTTTTAAGGTAGTGGGATCTCTATTTGATTTGGAATTGCTACCTGATCCTTAAACACTCTACTCATAGAAGGGGTTTATTGTTGGATTCTTGAAGTTGTAAGCTTGGAGTATCATCCCATCTATAAGGTTCTTGTGGGAGTGTGGCTTAGCTCATGATTAAAGGTTCTTGGGTGTCATCTTTTTCTTTGTTGTTCTTTTCTTACTTTTGTTTTCTTAGCAGGAAATTCAATATCTAACTGGCTTCAATTATGAGGTTCTTGTGGGTGTCAAATTCATTTTGTAAGGGTTGCTCACATGACATTAATCTTGGTAGATGCCTTTACCACCAGAGAAACTAGGTTTAATATAACACAGCCTTTCCACCTTAGTGACTCATCCAAGTAGACATTTAATAGAAACCAAACACTACTAAGCATTACACTAAACTAAGCTATTTAGCCACCTTGAGTTATGAACATTGTACTTAAAAATAATTATTTAAAAACAATGAGGTTTATTATGTGTAAAAATATTATTAATCTAAGGCTCACCCTTAGTTGGATTTTGGGTTTAAACCTACCTATCTCAAGGTAGTGGATGTCGTCCTTCTTCCTTGCATCCTAGACATGATGCTATTGAATTCTTGATAGTCCTAAATAACTATAGAATGTCCTATTACCCTCTACATTTTTGAAGGAAAAATTTGTAAACTATAAATACTTTTTTATTAGGGTATTTTATCACATAAGAGTCTTGTTAAGGGATACAGTTGAGAGTTAAGGCTTTTAATGGATTATTATCTTATAATTCATTAGTAGTGGGATAAGTTGGGTCACATAGCTCTACTACTTCATCAACTTTGAGTTTCTTAATGTGATGTTGATGATACAGTTTAAACCTTTGTCCATTGACTAGGAATGTAGTTGAGGAATCATTAATAGGTGATATCAAGACACTTCCATTTGCATGGGGTTGGACAACTAAATAAGGACCTTCTCATGTAGTTAATTTCCCTGAAAATTTATGTAATCTCATGTTATAAAGAAGGACTTTATGAACTACTAAAAAGTATTTTTAAAGATATTTTTATCATGTAAGGTTTTTATTTTTTTATTTATAATATTTTGTTTATCAAGAGTTGCATTTCATCAAGTTCATAAAGTTGGTTGATTCGAGCAACCTGGTTCAAGTCTTCATCAAAGTTGAGTTGATGGGCTAATCTAAGAGATTGATATTTCAGTTCAATTGGTAATAGACATAACTTACCATAAATCGATTGATAGGGTAAGTATTATAAACTTGGTTTATAAATAATTCTATAAGCCTAAAGTGCATCTTGCAATTTTTTAGGCCAATCCTTCCCTTTAGTACATATAATTTTTGTTAATATATTCAAGATAATTCTATTAGCATTCTCTACTTGGCCATTTATTTGAGGATGATAGGCAATAGCTATCTTATGTTGAATACCATAAGACTTAAGGATTTTTTTCATGATTTTATTAACAAAATGAGCTTCTTAATCACTAATGATTACTCTTGAAGTTCCAAAATGTGTTAAAATATTTTCTTTAAGAAATGCTACAACTACCATAACATCATTTTTTGGGGTGGATTTTGCCTCTACCCATTTGGTGACAAAATCTATACAATTAAAGATGTATTGACATCCATTAGATGGTGGGAATGGTCCTAGGAAATCCATACCCCCACATCAAATGTTTCTATAATCAAAATTGATTGTAAGGGCATTTCATGTCCCTTTGTGATGGCCCCCATTTGTTGACATTTATAACATTCTTGTACATACTTATGTGCATCTTTAAAGATTGAGGGCCAATAAAATCCACTTTGTAAAATTTTAGTTACATTGCACTTGCTATCAAAGTGGCCACCTCCTAAGTCATCATGGCACATATGTAAAATTTCTTGTTGTTCATTCTTAGCTATATATTGCCTTGCTATATTATCCTTACAAATTCGGTAGAGATACGGACTACCCCAAATGTACCTAGATACAACATGCAAGAAGATTTATTTTCTTCCTTAGTCTAATTGGTGGGGGTATTTATAGTGGCTAGATAATTAGCTATATTAGCAAACCAAGGATCCTTTCTTGTGGAAAAAAGTTGTTCATTAGGAAATTCATGATGAAAGTCTCCTTATGTGTGATTCTCACTGGTAGTTTCTAGCTTGAAAAGATTATCTGCTATTACATTTTTCCTACCTCTTTTATTTAAAATATCTAGGTCAAATTCTTGGAATAACAAGCAACATCTCATTATTCTTGCATTTTCTATTTTTTTGGTAGCTAAGAATTTAATGGCTAAATGATTAGTATATACTCTAGTTTTATATTCTATTAGATAATGTCTAAATTTATCTACAGCATATACAATGGTTAATAATTCTTTTTCTGTAGTTGTATAATTTACTTGGGTTGGTCTAGATTTTTGGACATATAATAAATCACTCTTAGTTTATTATCAATGTATTGTCCTAAAACTACCTCTAATACTATGTTACTAGAGTCACATATCAAATCAAATGGATAATCCCAATTAGGTGCATTTAAAATAGGCACGATGGTTACTCTTTTTTTTTTAATTCCAAAAATGCTAATTGACAATCATTAGTCCAAACAAATGAAACATCCTTTTTAAGGAGCATGTATAATGGTTTAGCAATTTTGGAAAAGTCTTTGATAAACCTCTTATAATATCCAACGTGTCCTAGAAAAGATTGAAAATTTTTTAGATTAGTTGGAGTCGGAAGTGTAGCTATGACCCTTACATTTACATCATCCATGCTTATCCCATTTTAAGAAATAACATGTCTTAGCACAATGCCACTAGTAACCATCAAGTGACTCTTTTCCCAACTTAATTTTAAATTCTTATTAATATATCTATCTAAGACATTATCAAAATGTTTCAAAGTTCCATCATAAGTGTTCCCATAGAATGAAAAATCATGCATGAAGATCTCAACAAAATTTCCTAGCATATTAGAAAAGATTGAGATCATGGCTCTTTGGAAAGTTTCTGGAGCATTACAAAGGCTAAAAGGCATTCATTTATAGGAAAAAGTTCCACAAGGACATGTGAAGATTGGTTTGTGCTAGTCTTCCAAGGCAATAGCTACTTGATTGTAGCCACTAAACCCATCCAAAAAACAATAATACTCATGTCCTTCTAGCTTTTCTAGAATTTGGTCTATGTATGGTAATGGAAAATGGTATTTTCTTGTATTATGATTTAATCTCCTATATTCCATACAAACTCTCCATTTTCCACCTTTTTTGGGAATTGCAGTAATGGAGCTTACCCATTTACTATCAACTATTGGGTAAATGATTCCTTGTCCCAAAGTTTTGAAATCTCATCCTTAACAATTTTTTAAGGCTAGATTAATTCATCTCACGAGAATTCCTATTGGTTTTACATTATCCTTTAGATAAATATGGTGTTGGTAAATGTTGGATGAGATTCCTTGGTGAAGGTCCTCATAACTCCATGCAAATGCCTCTGACTTCCTATGCAAGACTTCTTATAATTGTCTTTATTTTTCATCAATAAGTTGGGAATTTATTATTAATGGTTTATTATGATCTAGAAAAAAATACTTAAGTGTACAAGGTAGTTCTTTAAGATCCAAGGAATCTTTATTTGAAGGTTAACTTATTTCTCCAATATTCCTTGAACCCAAATTCAAAATCTGGTCAAGGAGATCTTATTGTTCTTTAGTTGAGGGGTCTAAAGGTCCTTCCTTAAAATTATTTAATACTAAGGTTTCCCTATCTTGTGCCATTGCTAAAGTGGGTAAGGTATAGATCATTCATGATTCCTTCAAGTCTGCATCTTATTTTACCTTATTATATATATTTAGTGTAAAAATAAGGTTGGAGAAAAAAAGAGTTGAAGCTGCCCTGATCTACAATTAATTACTACTTAAACTGTTACTAGCTAAGGTCTACCTAATATAATAGGAAAATAATCAGGATCTTTTACTTCCAAAACAACAAAGTGAATTGGATATTTTCCTTTTTCCACCTCTATTAATAAGTCCTCTACTATTCCTATTGGCTTAACACTTGATCCATTAGCCAATGATATGGTCATGTTTACTCTTCTGATACCCTTAATATTAAGTATCTGAGCCATTTCAAGAGGCATGATATTAATTATGGCTCCTAAATCCAATAGTGCACTTTTAATCACATGGCCATTTATTTTGATTAGAATGGTAGAGACTCTTGGATCTTGGTATTTTGGAATCTCATGGCTTTGTATGAGTTGAGAAAGATTATCCATAAAATAAACCTATTTAGGATTTTTTTTCCTTTCTTCTCTTAGCACATAATTCCCTCAAGTATTTGGCATAAAGAGGTGTGTCTTTTATTGCTTGTTCCAAAGGAGTATGTAAGTACAATTTGCTAAACATTTTTTTCATATGGGCTTTAGTTGTGAAATCCTCTTGTAATCATTTGGGGAAAGGAGGTAAAACTAAGTGTCTAAAGAATAGTGGTTATTCTCTTTCCCTAGTTGGTTGATTCTCCTCTTCTAATACTTATGGCTGTACTTCTTCTTGTGTCCCTACCTTCTAAAATCTTCTTCTCAGGTTCAATTGTTTTTCCACTCCTTGTAATGATGGAATGTAATTGTTCTTTTCCCTTTCTTTGAGATGTAGAATTTGGTTCAAGTTGAGATGACAAGTCATTTTTAGTAAAGTCCTAAAATCTTCTCCTAGTCTTACTCATGAATTCTCTACTTTCTTCTATGAAGGAAGTAAGACTTTGGGCGAGTTTATCCAAGTGTTCATTAGTTGGATTTTTAAATGGCCTAAAATTATTTTAAGGATATTTTTGTGGGTAAAATAGTCATTGAGAAAATTTTATTGTTGGTTGGCTCTTATATTGTTGGAAAGCCTTTATTGACTCTTGCATTTCCTATTGACAATATAACAAGGCTAACCATGTTGTTTGGTCATGTTCGGGGCTACCACAAATGTTGCATATTTCACTTTGAATTACATGAGCATGTTTCTTAATTAATCGTGTCAACTCATCCACTTTTCTATTTAACTATTTTATTTGTTGGGTCATGCCTTACATAATGTTGGGTTTTGACTAATGTTTACTTTGATCTATTAACGAGTTTATAATTTTCTAGCCATCTTCTGGTGTCACATTTAAAATATTTTCTCATGCAAAGTCAACATTTTTCCTACAATAAGGTAATAAGCCTTCTAAAAAGATTTGAATTAATTGATGGGCTAGGAATCCATGGTTTGGATTCTTTAAGCATAATTCTTTAAATCTATCAAAGGTACTCTCATAGTCTTCATTTTCATGTTGCATAAAACTTATTAATTATTTCCTTAATGAGTACAACCTATCATTAGAAAGAAATCATTGTAGGAAAGCATTATTAAACTCATCCCATGAACTAATTTGTGTTCTAAGTGTTTGTAGCCAAAAATCAACTTTGTCCTTTAAGGTTGATTTAAAGATGATCATCTTAGTTATGTTCCCACTTTGAGGTGCTAACATAGATAATGTTGTTTCAAATTCTCTTATGTGGGTAACTAGATCCTTGTCATTTTTCCCCTTAAAAATAGGTAATAAGTGAATATTTTTAACTTCTACATCTCTTCCTTATGGAAAAACCAAGGGGCCTTGAGGAATGATAGATGCTCTTTGATTCAATAACTCTCCAAGGATTTGTCTTGGATTTGGTTGACCAATTGTAACATTGCAACTCAAACTACCAAAGGAGAAAGGTATTGAACCTAAGGAGAATGGGAAAAGTGTATGATGTGAAGATGATCCCATTATATACATGGAAGTTACTGTTGGGGTTACTACAGGACTTGGTATAGACATAGAAACTGGTGGTGGAGTTTGCAAATTCAAAGTACTTATTGCTTGGGTAGTTCCTCCAATTGTAGTCACATAAGTTGATATTGGGGTAGTATTCTGAGATCCTACTCTTGTAGTTGAACCCATGGTTAATATTATAATGGTTGAGGTATTAAATAGAGGATTAACATATATGAAAAAATTATGTTGAGTTTATTCTTTGGAATTTTTCTTTGTCAAAGAGGAAGAATAATCAATATTTAGTTGTGTTGATTCCTCTTAANATAGCAAGGCAAAATCACAAATTAGGTGAAGTCTCCCTTGTAATACTCATCATTTATTCTTGTAACNTTTCTTTAATAGTTTCATTTAACAAGAACACTCTTCTGTGGCATATTCATGGGGTACCATTTCTAAAATTCTACAAGCTAATTTGATAACACCTACTATCATGCCTTTAATTGCAACTTTTAAAATGGTTTTAGCTAGTTGTGTGAGAAGAGGAGTTGATTCCTAGGATTTTTCTTTATATTTAGATTTTTTAATGCAAGAAAAACAAGTAAAAGAAACATGTCTCAAATTACTTAAATGGGAGAAACACAAAATAAAATAAAATGTCCTAAAATATAAAATAAGAAATAAAATATACAAAACCCTTGATGAAGATTGATTGTGTTGGCCTCCTTGATAATGGTGCAAAAATTAACTAGCCAGAAAAAATTTAATGCTAGATATCTTTAATATTTATCTTTCGTTGTAGAGAAGTCACCTTGTCTATGACTAACTAGCGAGTCGTATCCATAGAGGAATGGTTCAAAATTTAAAAGATCATGAAGATAAAAAAAGGTCATATTTGAATTTAAACAAAGTCCACACTTATGACTATCACTCATAAGTAAAAACATGCATCTTCATCTTAACTTCTAATCACAAGTTCAAAAATGAATATTTATGATTAAATCAAATTAAAGTCATAGTTACAAGAATAAATGATGAGTATTACAAGGGAGACTTCACCTAATTTGTGATTTTGCCTTGCTGTCTTGACAATGCAGTAATCTCAATAGCCCAGTAATGGACTCTAATGGTCTATAGTTACCACAAGGCTCAACAAATCCTTAATAATTTCATAGGGAATTAGACTTCAACTTGATGTGGGTTTGCTTGGGTATTAATTCTCTTTGTTTTCTTTCTCTTCCTTTGTGTCTCTCTCCTTTCCCCTTGTATGAGTCAAGACATTTATTTATATCATAAGGATATTTAAAATTAGATATAGGATGCTTAATCATTATTGCGGGTATCGATGCCAATCAATGTATAGTTGTCGACTTACATCATAGCCTCGATCTTCCTCTATCATTGTGACAAGTCGCTTCTACATTGATCAATATCTTGACTATTCTTCCAGTTTTTGTTCTCTAAAGTCTAGGCTATTAACCTTCATCATTGTCTAGATGTGGATTGATCCATTCCATATTGATTCCTATCATTGTTGCAATTACTTGCGATAGCCAAAAATAAAAGTCATTAGTTCATATCAATTTATGTAGTAGAAACCAATGATCTTTGATATGTAAAATAATAAAAAAATAAAAAATATTTATCTATACTATATAAAATTAAATAGTTTACAAGGTTTAACAGGAATCATGA
This sequence comes from Gnetum montanum, assembly GCA_015680685.1. Classification (NCBI taxonomy): domain Eukaryota; kingdom Viridiplantae; phylum Streptophyta; class Gnetopsida; order Gnetales; family Gnetaceae; genus Gnetum; species Gnetum montanum. The sequence continues at coordinate 174,055 of MNCI01002597.1, read as the reverse complement.
GAGTCCACAGGTTCACTGTTCGTATCTTTATATGCATGTTTATCATGTTTTTGTTAAGTGATATTTTTTTAGTTTTAATGCAACTATTCCATTTGTTATTTTAGAACATCTATTAGAAATTAAACTTTCGTAATGAAAATTTTTGTTTAACAAATTACACAAGTATATGGATTCTATGATGAGTGCTTGAGAAAGTGAGCATTTTCTATTTCTTTTCTACTAGATTAACAAAATTAATAATAGTAGCATGTTGTGAATAATAATTTCCATTATATTTTGTAATTTAAGGTATGGAAATGCAAGTGTTTAGAAGATTTTCACTAACCTGTTTGACTTCTTTCCCTTGAAAACACTTGTAAGGTAACTGTTTATTTGTTGAAATTTCCATCTTTCCATTTTCTTGGAATTTTAGCTTTATAGATTTGCACTATTCATAAGTAATAATGCCTCTTTTATTTTTGCTTTATATTGACAAGTTGATTTGGAGGATTTCTATCTATATGGAGGATTGTTACCTTCTTCTATAGATACCCTAGACAACATAAGGAACTTTGATCATGTACAAGAGGTTCCTCATGAAGGTCCAATGTGTGACTTGTTGTGGTTTAACCTTGATGATAGGTGTGGATGGGGAATTTCACCATGTGATTCAAGATATATAGTTGGACAAGATATATTCAAGTAGTTTAACCATAAAAACAACCTAAAGTTTATTACACATGCTTATCAATTGGTCATGATTGGTATTATGCACAAAGTACATGCCAGGCTGAGGTGGTAGTAATGGTGGAAGAGGAGGATGGATCCCTTAGAAACAAGATGATGCTAAGTAAAGAGTTTCTTGAAAATGCTGTAAAAAATCATTGTTTTAGAAATGCATCATTTGTACTTTTGCTTAACAAGTTTGATGTGTTTGAAGAGAAAATTAGCAACATCCCACTAACATCATGTGAGTGGTTCAAGGATTTTAATCTAGTGAAAGCAAGCACATAACAATAATTCTTCGTTGGTTTATTAGGCATATTATTACACTGCTATGAAATTTAAATTGCTTTTCACATCTCGTAGATACCACAAATTATTGGTATGGGAAGTAAAGTCTATTTAAATTCATTAAGAAAATTTTAAAGTGGGATGAATAAAAAGGAATATTATCTTGTCACGAAGGAGTCATTCTTCACTAACATGAGTTCCTTTGCTACACCCATGAGATAAGGTGATTGATTTTAGAGGAATTTGGATTTGTAGATAATGTTCTATATTGTTCATCGTCATTGTGTTTGCAGTAATTTAGGAGAAGAAAAAATTGATCTTTGAATTGGTAAAAGAATGGAATGTCAAGCTTGTCATGTTGAAAAATTGGTCTTGCAAGTTGTCTATTCAAAAGCTTGATGATTTATCTATTATCTTTTATTTCTTTTTTGAAAAGTAATATGTAACTATTTGAGCTTTTTATTACATTGGTTTGTGTGTGGGTGTGACTCTTATTAATTCTTGTATATCTTCCATCTAAGATTTGCATTTAAATGATGTAACAATGGAGCTTAAAATGGATATGATGATGTTTCTAATGAAGCAAGAAAATATTGATCCTTAGAGAATTTGGCCCATGGTTTAGATGGAATTCATTACAAAAGAGAACATTACCTTCCAAGATGAAATGGTGGTGGCTGCCAATGTATTTGGTTATATTACATGGTAGATTTGCAATGGAAAATTTTCATGCTTGTATTCAACAATAAATAGGATTTTTTTAAAAAGTGAGATGCACTACTGGAAAGGGATTTAAAGTTAATGTTCTACAATTTAGAAAAAAGGATCTTCTATTTATAACTTCTAAATTCTGCAATGGAGAACTTTCTTGATATTAACTATGTTATAGTTTTTATTTATTTATTCTTGGTTATGTTTATAAGTTATCATGGTTTCTAATTGTATGAATTTTTTTATTGTTGGTTATAGGTTTCTAGTGATGTTGGTAATGTTAATGGCCTTGGTGCTAACAATGATGCTCCTCCTCCTCCTGTGGCCTAGCTTTTCCTATTGGTTGATTTGTTTCATTTTGTTGTCATTGGATATTATCCATTATTTAGCTACTTTAAGTCATGAGATTGTTTATTATTCTTTTATTAGACATTATGTATCTATTTTTTTATTATCTATCAAATGGTGTGCGGATGGCTACTATCAGTCACAATTGTGATTATCATGGATTATTGTTTTTAGTTATAAATTGGTTTTTTAGTCTTTATGTTTTAAACCTACTTTTTCATATACTTTATGTTTTTTATTTTTTATGGCCTTTTATGATATTAGGTAAAAACAAAGGAAATAGGCATGAAATAAATTAGTTATGAAAAGAAAGTCCATAGATATAATGCAAATTATAAAAGTTGAAATTAAGGCTATGAATTAAAGGCTACATCATAGTGTACAGGGTTAAGAATGTAAGTAGAGTGTTCAATGATGCAATTTCTAGTCTTCAAGAGATTAGGAAATGCATAAGGTCTTTTGTATGATTTTATACTTCCTGTTCCCTTTGCTTACTATGATAAATGGTAGTTCATCCCATGCTTTGCTTGTGATCTCTATATTGTTGATCTTGACTTGGTTAATTTCTTTGGGTTCTTTAGCTATGTTTTGTGTTATGGGAGCTTCTTCTTGAAACTCCACCTTGGATCCTTATTCTATGTTAATATTATTGATAGACAAGGGAGTTGTCTTGTTCCCATAGATAATAATCTCACCTTCCTCATAAGGCAAATAAATTTCTTGATGGATTGAGAAATAAACAACTCATAGTTTGGCTAACTAGGATCTCCCTAGGATTAAGTTGAATCTTGGTATTGCTTCCATCACAAGGAAATTAGCTGATCTGAAAAACTATTTCCTAGATACAAAATCCAAAAAAATTAACCCTCTCACCTCTACATGTGACCCATTGAATGATTTAAACTCCAAGGTGGAGGTGCCCTAAATGTGTTTGGTTAAGTCCAAGCATTCCATGATAGGGAAGGGGATAACATTAGTAGTTGTTCCATTATCTATGTGTACATGATGTACCTTGTATTGGTGAACTCTTATTGTTATAAATAAGGAAGCTCTTGACACTTCATCACTTTGTGAGTTGATCTTTATCTCTTTGTCTTGAAATGTTAAGATAGTTAACTTCATTTATTCATTAGGTGAGGATGGTACTATTACTGTGTGTATACATTCTTGGTCTGCTAGGATATCCACACTGAAAGGAATAGAATTCAACATACGAACTAAGGCTTCACAGTGAGCATGAGAGGTTATAACTAAGTCATACAAGCTCAACGAGATGTTCTACTATTTAGAAAAGAGCTTAACCTACTCTAGGATAGTGAGAAAGTCTTTGTCATTGTTCATTTTTTTCTTGTTCTTGTTGCCTTTGACTTCCTTCATTTTACCCAAGATTTTCACCTCATGTTTTAACATTTGTGGTTTAGGCTCCTTTCCCTTTTCTTGTTGTTTATTGTTCCTCTTAGGTAGGCTCATCAAGGAATCTTGAGCATTAGAGCTCATGGGTATGACTGAAATGGGTGTATGCTTCGATGGGCCTACCTCCCTCCATACTTTTGATTTCACATTGTCCTTAGCTTTTAACTTAGGAGTTGGCTTCTTACATTGTTTTGTTGGTAACTTCTTGTTATCAAGTTGAAAGGGGGTTGAGGCATTGGTCACCATTGATGGATGTTGGTTCTCTTGAGTTGTGAGATTAATAGTGGTAGGAGGGGGCACTCTAATAATAAATAGTTCTTTAGGAGGTGTTGGTGATGATATCATTATGACAAAAGGAGTCCTTGTACTTAATGAAGTTGAAGATCTTTCATCACGAGGAGGCACCTGAAGCACAAATGACTCTTAGGCAAGTTTAAGATTATTGCTAATGTTGAATGTGAATATTATACAAAGATCATTGTTAGCATTTAAAGGATGCTTATATACCTGCATGTGTTGGTTTTTGGGCCTAATAGGGTTGGAAGCATCTAACACTAACTCTCCATTGTCTATAATCATTTGCAAGTCATCTTTTAAGACTAGGTAGAAGTTGGTATCATGACCAAGAAACTAATGATAGTAGCAGAATCAGTCTACTTTGAAATATTTTAGCACTATTGGATCATCCTTGGTTGCTACAGTGGGATCTTTGAAAATCTCATACAAATGGTCATGCCTTTTGCAAGCATTCTTAGTCATTTGCTTATATTGGATATGGCTACTATTGAGTAACTAGTCAAGGAGCTTAGATAGTTTAAAGGTAGTTTATGTATTTAGACTATTCCTTTCTCTTGAAGTTAGTCCTAGATTGGTTAGATGTAGAGGCTCTAGATCTTGAGGTTTGAGTGATGGTGGCAAGGGCCTTTGGTTGATTTATTTTGGGTTGTTGTGTTGTTTTGGTTTATTTGGCCATAGTGGCTATGGCTACATGGTTTTTCTTTCCTTTATTCATATCCTTATGTGTATATTCATTCTTATATGTTACATAGGCAAGATCATGATTGGTTTCAACAACATCCTATATGATTGACTAAGGGACTAAGGGTCTAAGTAATAGAGTTTGGACTTAATGAAGTCATTAACCACCTCCTTGAAGATGGTCAAAAGATGATTTTTAGCTATGGGTTCAAAAATCTCATTGAGAAAAGCCTTTCATTGTTTTGTGAACTTCTACACAAGTTTAAGGGACCCTTGCTTAACCTTCATTACTTGGTCAAGAGTCATATTGGGTTTCAAGTTATATTTGAAATGGTTAACAAACTATGAAACTAAGTCTTCTAGTGAGGTAATGGATCCTCTAGGTAATGTGTGATACTAATCTAAGGCTTTCATGGTAAGGAACATAGGAAATATGTGCATGATAGTATGAGGCCAAGCTTGCAACAATAAGCACTTAGAACAAAAGGTAATGATGGTGTAGGGACACCTCTTTCAATTCCCTTATTCTACCCTACATACTATGTCTTTTTGTGTTGATTATTTTGGGGATGATTCTTGGATGTTTTGGCATATTTTGGGGTTTTTTGAACTTATTTTGATGAGTTAGGAGGTCCTAAGGTCTATGGAGACTTGTTGGAAGGTATCTAGATGCTTCCAACATTAAAATAAGTAGTTTTATTTTTGGCACCTGCATGATAGGTGTCTCCCTAGAAAGATAGACATCTTCCATAAGACATCTTACCTAAAGTGTAGAAGTCTCAATACCAAAGTAGACGTTTATGAAAAATAGTAGATGTCTCTCTTGAAAGAAAGGCTTTCAAAATAGATGTTCTAGCAAAGCCAAAGAGAATCCAAACACAAGATGAAACCTCCCAAAACACTTGTTCCAATTCTAGAAATAGCCAAAGCAAGATGGAAATAGCTAGGGAGAAGGTGAGAAAACTTGAAAAACATCTAAAGAACTTCAAATTGAGTTAAGGAAAGGTTTCTAGGGTTTTTACCTTATGGTTATTTATAAATAGTGATGTAATTTACCATTGTAAGTGTCGAAGTGCCAAGTGCCAAATTGAAAACATAGAAGGCTAGAAAATCCTAAATATGAGTAGGAGAGAAAGCTTGTGAGAGTTGGAGGAGGAGAGCTTGTGCTAGGAAGTTGAGTGAGAGGCAAGGAAGGATAATCTCTTATAACTTTCTTGTCCTGAGCTTGGGATCCATTGTGAGAAATTAAGGATTGAGAGGGGATGGGGGGGCCCATGAGGATAAGCCTCCATGAGTAAGGGAAGCTCAAAACCAAAACCTCCAATGATATTTATTCTCATGTTTGTAATGCACTGAGTCATGATTGTTGTGATGGCCTAGAGTCATGAGGGCATGGAGTGTTCTAGCTTGTGAAAGGTCATGAAACATGACATTTTTAAGGGTGGGAGAACTAGTGTAGAGACACCCCTTCCAATTTCCTTGTTCTACCCTACATACTATGTGTCTTTTTATGTTGATTTTGTTAGGGATGATTCTTGGATGTTTTGGCATGTTTTGGGGTGTTTTGGACTTCTTTTGATGAGTTAGGAGGTTCCAGGGTCTATTGAAACTTGTTGAGAGGCATCCAAAGGCTTCCAACATCAAAATAAGCACTTTTATTTTTGGCACCTGTAGGATAGATGTCTCCCTAGAAAGATAGACATCTCCACTAAGACATCTTACCTAAAGTGTAGACATCTCAAGACTAGAGTAAATGTCTACCAAAAATAATAGATGTCTCTCCTAAAAGCAAGGCTTTTATACTAGATGTTCTAGCAAAGCTAGAGATGACCCAAACACATGAGGAAGTTTTTGAAAATGCTTATGCCAATTCAGGAAATAGCCAAAGCAAGATAGAAATAGCTGATGAGAAGGTGAGAAGACTTGGGAAACATCTAAAGAACTTCAAGTTGAGTTGAGAAAATATTTCTAGGGTTTTTACCTTTCAGTTGCTTATAAATATTAATGTAATTCATCATTGTAAGTTGCAAAGTGCAAATGCTAAAGGCTTGATAATAATAACCATGAGTAGAAGAGAAAGCTTGTGAGAGTTGAGCTTGTGCAAGGAAGTTGAGTAAGAAACAAGGAAGAACAATTAAGAGATATTAGGAGAATCTCTTATAATTGTCTTATCTTGAGCTTGGGCTCCATTATGAGCAATTGAGGATTGAGAGGAGAAAAGTGTGGCCTCTAAGATCCTTGGGAGAGTTGTGAGTTGAGCTTGGCTCCTTATCTTTGTTGTATTTTATATGTATTTTAATAATTATCTTAATATAAGGGATATTTTCTCTATTTTATTGTGTTATTATTACTTTCTAAGCTAAATTTGCTTGAAAGTTGTAGATTGGATCCTATTGGAATCTATTGAGATGCAACCCCTACACCAAATGAGGTGTGCATTGGGATTACCTTCGTCATTATATTTGGTGAACTAGGGAATGGGAATGCCCATGGGAAGAGTTATCTTGAGGATGGTTGGACTAATAGGGGCATCCTGATAAATGTTCATTATTTTTACTATCACCAGAGTAGAGGCCTTGAGCTTACATATCTCTTCTGTGAGGTCTTGTATCATTTGGAAGGATTGATCCAAGCCTTAAGGTACTTTGGCAAGTTGTGGGATTTTCATAAATAGTTGTGGGGTATGTTGGAAGGCTTGTGTTCTTGCAATGGACAATGGTAAGTATTGTAAAGGTTGGGTGATCATAGTTGTGGAACACTAAAGAGTGAAAATGAAGTTTGAATCGGTACTTAAGGGATAAAGGAGGAAAATGGGGTATGAGACATTTGGATCTCCTAGGGCCTCACTGAGGGGCCCACTAGCATGAAGAAGGGATGAGATGTGGTGAACACCACAGGTGATGGTTGTGTAGATCAAGGCTACATGATAAAAGGCATGGAGAAGAAAAGAGAGGCTGATTGAGACATAGGTTGTGCTTGGTGGATGGCTATGATTGGTATTGACCTAAACATAGTAGGTAGGTAAGAGGAGAAAAGGGTTGGGCACTTGCTCCATGGAAGACACGGGATAGGCTAAACTAGGTAGAATGATTTTAAGAGTCTACTATTGAAAAGGCTTCCAATAAAGTTATTAGTTTCTAGTTCAGCTTCAAACTTGTCATGCTCTTCATGGTGGCTTTTTGAGTTGAACTTCTCACTTAGCTCATACATGTTAATTATTTGAGCAAGTATGCGTGTATGGATGTCATTTAGTTTTGTCTTGTCATCAGGGAAGGGGATGTATTCCTTATTCTTTCTATAGATTAATTCAAACTTATGCTTGGATTTAAATTTAATGCCTAGGATTGGTAGGCTAGCTTGGATTTTGGTGCATATGAAGTTGTAGTATTCCTCATTGATCACAGCAAAGTCTAGGCTTTTGCTCCTTTGCCTAAGCAATTATCTACACTTAGCCACAACTAGATCCTTTATGTCATACATGCAAACTACATCTTAGCTAGAAGTCATGTTGATCAAGTTAATTGGTAACATGGTTGATTTTCAGAAAGGCATTAACCAAAGTTTTTTTCAACTATGTGAAAGTTGTAGCATCAATGAACATTACAATGTTAATGACAGTTGTGTAGTGTTAATGATAGTTATGTAGCATCAATGATAGTTGTAGCATCAGGGTGAGTTACAATGTTAATGAAAGTTATGTAGTATCAATGATAATTGCAACATCAATGACAATTGTAGTGTCAATGAAAATTGCAACGTTAATGATAGTTGTAGCATCAATGTAAGTTGCAATGTCAATGAAAGTTGTGTAGCATGAATGATAATTTAAAATTTTCTAAGTTTTACTAATGCTAGTAAATTGTGCACTACAATAATAATAAAAAATGTATTCTTAAAGTTTTCAGTTGGAGGGAGAAAAATGTAATGATGTTATGGTATAAACTACATAGAAAAAGGTATGTCTTAGCCAAAAAATGGTTACGATGTACATGCTACAACAAGTAGAACCAAAAATAAATTTTTAATTAAATTTTTGAAAATAATAGAAATGCAAACTCTTCAACAGGTTTAGACAAAGAAGTTAGGTGGAGGCCCTTGTTCTAGTGCTAGAAATTGTTACAATGGAAAAATTATGTGTTGGAGGGCTAAAGATCCCCATTAGAATAGTCTAAATTGTAGATTCATGGGCCTTAAAAAGGATCTGTGAGCATCACAAATGGTCCAACAAATCACTTGAGGACTTGAACATCTATTACCAAGTGTTAATGAAATGTAAACAAGTGAAAAAATATTTGTTAAAAAAAATCAAAACTAAAAACACGATTATAGAAAATATGGAAGAAAAATTTGGCACAACACTATTGAAATTTTGTAATTAGATGTTTTAAAATACTATAACAAATGGATTTTAAAAATATAGATTTGAACTTTTATAGCCTACAATTGCAACAATGGATTTGGATTCTAACATGAGGTAGGATGTGTTTTGTAGCCTCCTCTCATAGATCCAATGTCACTTAGTCTACTTGCAAACTGGTTCTTGGCATCCTTGGTGATCTTCACTACAAACAATGGTGATGGTCATCATGGACTCTTGGGCATCTTCATTGCTTGAAGGTCTCAAGTTTGATGTAGATGCAAAATGCTAAAAACGTTCCTATGATGAAATGGATCATCATTTAAATAGGCCTTGAATTTTTTTTGTTACCAATTAATTTTATCATGATTGATGATAGATTTCTAGCACCTCTTGTCTAGCATTAGCATACATGAAAATGACACTATCTTTGTAGGTTATCTAGCATCATAATTTCCATGCTTAATGTTAAAGTTTAAAATCCAACTTTTGTACACTACCTTTGCATGTTGTCTACTATCAACATCAAAGACAATGACGCTAGATGTTGTAGGTTATCTAGTGTCAGCATCAAAGGTAATCACATTATCTTTGTAGCCTATTTAGCATCAGCATGAATGGTAATGAAACTATCTTTATAGGCTATCTAGTGTCAACATCAAACGTAATGATGCTAGATCTTTTGGGGAAATTAGGAAATTATATCTGCCTTCATTTATCCATCAAATTACAAAAAATTTTGGCTCTAGGTTTTAGTATGGATATCTTTGGGGTGTTTTAATAGAGGGATTTGGCATAATTACAAGGCTAGAAAAAGCTTAATATAAGAAAGACTAATATAATATGCTAAGATCACAATATGATAATGGAAATAAAAATATCATAAGATCAATATATGAACCAAAATTTTCATTGATTGAGGCATCAAAAGGAATGAAATCAAAATTCCCAAAACAAGAAACTAACTAGCATGAAAAATGAAACTACATCTCTTTCTCTTAACAGGATCCAAATCACATCCATATAAGATAAATCATAACAATTGTATCATTTAGTTACCAACATCCAAGCTCTCAAATGGAAAAATCTATTTTGATACAAATTATTGAAATGATTCTTATAAAATCCAAACCAAAAATCGGAAAAGTAGTAGAATAATATGCACACAAAAATCCAAAAAAACATCATTCTATTCATCCACAAACGAATCTATCCATCTAATATAACGATAGAATCTTATGACAAAAATAAATAGTACTCATTCCATGAATGTGTACAAAAATCTATAACCATAAATGGAGAAGAAACAAAGATAACTTACCTTTGAATCTAAATGATAGAAACTATATGAAAGAAGAGCAAACCATAAAGATCCAAGAAATTCGCACAACCAATCCATAATCCATCACCACTTCCTAGCTCCATTCTTCAACACTACCTTTTCTAAATCTTCAAAGGATGTGGAAGAATTAAACCATAAGAGTTTAATGGAGACTGACAAGAAAAACCATGGAATAAAAGAAAACATTAATTGCCCAAACTAACTTACTTCCAAAAATCTTTTCCTGCTTAAATATAACTTCCTCTTCCACTCATGTAACTTCCTCACATAGCACATCCATTCAAAGAGAAAAATACCATAAAACCCAAAATTCTAAAATATAATCCAAAACCTCTCAAATATAGAAAATATGATAAGGCTAGAGAAGATTAAATATCTAAAGCACACATGTAGACATATATGAACCATCGACCACATATCCACTAGGTCATACAATGCACTCTAGGAAAAATTAATATTCATCATTAGACAAACTAGCAATCACATGTCATGTTGTGCCCCCAAATAAATCCTCTTGACATCCTACCACACTTAACAACAAGATTAGTGCAAACTTGCTAGATGATAATAAAAATATATGTATAATTAAATACTAAGAAATACATAATATTAACCAAGCATCTAAACAACCAAAATCTCATCATTCTTATTAACATCATAATGTATAAAACATATTGAACTAAATAGACATAAAGAACATACAAGTATAAGCATCAAAAACTATAACTCATACATACCAAGGATTTCCAAAAATATGGGTTGCTACAAGGACTATGTTGGCTTTGTTTTAAAATAAATTTAGTTTTTAACTACAAGAAATAATTTTTCTTGATACTTTAGTTAATTTTAGATGAAATTTTTTATTAAGTTGATTGTTGGTTATGCTTTAAATTTTCTATTATATACTACAAAAAATATCTTCAATATTAGCATTTTCAAATGGGAACTCTAATTTTCCCATGAATTTTTTCTACAATACGTAGATCACTAATTCCCATTAAGTATAGACTTAAGCTTGATCTAGATAATAAGATCTACTTTTCATTTGTAGGTTAATTATATTTCAAGTCATGTAACCCTGTATTTTGTATGTGTGTAACTTGGATTTTAAAGTAATCTTTGATTTATATTTATTATGGTAGAATATGTTTTTACATTTGTCTAATATTTCAATGAAATAAGGTATGCTAAGAAGCATTTGTTTTAATTTCTAATGTCTAACATTATTATAAAAATTACTCTTTCTTTTAGAAGATGCTTTCCTCCATTGGATAATCTTATATGTAAAAATAAATACTAATATGTGTGTTTTCTTAGATAATAAATCTTATTGCTAGGCTATAATTTCATGTTAGCATGATTTCTAATTTGCTAAAATAAATAGTATGGCTTTTATTAAGAAATGGATATCCAAGGAAATATATAGGTTTTTTTTTCCTAAAGAAAAATAGCCAAGTTTGCTTTTATTTATTTTATTAAGAAATGTTGGATGTTTCATGTTTTAGAGATATAAGTTTATTTTTTAATGTATCATTTGTTAACATGAATTGGGTTAACAATTTATTTTTACTTAAGTTCATGACTAAAGAGAAACATACTATCTTACATCTAGTTTTAATGATTAAAGCTTTTAAAATTTTTTTGTTTGCCTATGAAGGAAACAAATTTTTGATATTCTTTTTTGAATAATTACAAGATACAATTCACATAGCTTGTTAAGTATATTAGGTATCTGATGAGTGACAAGGTACCCCTACGCCCAAGCATATGAATCACTAAGGCGTTACACACGATCTAGTCATATTTCATGGACCTATAGTTATCTAATGCACTAGCCCTTCTAGGAAGTGAAAGGGGCATTGAGAACATTCATCGTCTTCCCAACTACAATTGTGAAGTTCAAGGGTATGGTTTAACTGCAATTGAGGTATATGATTTGTATTGTTTTATGTTTTGTAGATGTAATTACCTACAACAATAATGAAGAGTAGAGTAACTTAAAATCTAACTTGTTGACCATCTATCTAGCTTAACACAAGTAACCACCCTACTTTCCTAGACACATCTTGAACACATATAGCACTGTTGGGCTACCAAACGTTAAGTGTTGCTAGGTTACCAAGTACTATGTGAATGCTCAAAGTGGTCATGCTTGCATTCATTAACTGCTAGAAATAAATTGCTTAATTCAAATGCATTAAAATAAAAATCAAGAAAGTAAAATGCATTAAGAAAAATATTAAGCTATTCTCAATGCTACAAGGTTGTCAAAAGAGTTCATTTTATTCCTGTCACACTACTGCACTCAGGAACATCAGTGCTCGAACAAAGAACCATACATACTTAGACTTCTTCTACAGGCACTCAAAAAATATTCTAGCTCTAAGGAAAAAAATGGCAAGAGTTTTGCTAGCTTGCTTAAAAACTAAAACTAAAACTATGCCAAAACTGAGACCCATGTGTGGTATTTGTAGACTTTGGGTATATGTCTCAACGTCGAACATCCGACATTGGATCCAGGCCCTGACATCACATATGCAACATTGCGGCAGGCAACAAATGATGATTCATCATACCTCCATGATTGAATAAAAACTTGTTCTTGAGTGAAGAAGAGGAGGAATAAGTTCTTTACAACATAACATATGGGATAGGTATGGGATTATTGACTCTCATACAAACTGACTCAAATGAAATAGACATATAGAATCTAAGTGCCCAAGTGTATGGAATTACAATATTTTTACAACATTGGGTGTTCATGATAAGAAAGGTGAACACCCTAAATAACACTAACATCCAACACCTCTTTAGTAGTAGAAGAATGAGAGAGAGATAGAGAGAAAAGAGATCCAACGATTATGAATGGTCCTCATTGTGTGGTCCGACTACATCATCCTTAATGAATATAGTCCCACTTCCAATCCATGCTTCCCATTGCAATCATGACAAAATCATGAATTAGTATGTAATCTGTAATACATAACTATTAAATGCCTCATCTCATCAATGGTTACACTTGGCTAGGTTGTTATTGTGGTTGATTGGTTCATTGAGTAGTGTTAGCGGGAAGGCTGACAGAAAGGGTTAAGTAAATTAAGTGGTCCATTAAATTTGAAAAAGGTTTAATACAAGGAAAAATTTGAAAAGGGTATAATAATTTACAATAATTAAAAGAAGAATTCACTAAAAATTGTTGTGAAGATGTGTACAATTGGATGTAATTGATGGGATAAACAAAAGAATATAATTGTGAAAGTGTCTAAGGGTAAAGAACTTAACTAACCCAACCAAAATATATGCAAGTGGGTCCTTCCCAAAGCAGGCACAAGCCTCTTATGCCCTTGCATAACTTCAAAAAAAAGAGTCCATGGGCTCTGTACATGATTAATGATTACACAAGGTTAAGTACAAAAACCCAAAAGAAACTAAGAATTCCAACACATCAAACCAGGACAATGAACCAAAGTGTGAAACCAGCACTAAGGTGAGATATGGAAAGCATAGATGGATGAGAGAGAGAGAGAGTGGAATGGAGTTCCTAATTATAGTCACATGAAGTCCCTTGTGGCATTTGTATTTGAATAACTTGATAGGATCCATCCTTAGTCTAGACCAAAACCAACCACATTCAATGACTTCACATTGACATTCTAAGACTAATCCATCCCCTAAGACACAAGAGTGCTCCCATAGAACAACCACCATTCTAAATTAGAGGAGAAGTAAGAAGTAAGGAAGGGCATTAGTTAGAAGAGACTAGTCCCATAACCAGTGCTTGTAGCCTATTTATTCTATTTAAGGGGTGTTCTTTGAATTCCCATTATATATTTTTTGAAATGGAAACCACAGTATGCAAAGACACATACATTTATTTTGTCCAAGGGGCATGCTTTGAATCCTCATCTTTTTTTTCTTGATGAGAACCACACCATGCGAGGATGTATGCATTTATTTTGTCCAAGGGGTGTGCTTTAAACTCTCATCTTTTTTTTTTGATGAGAACCACACCATGCAAGGACTTATTCAACTTTCTTTATTGATTGGCACGGAATGGTAAGAAATTCATGAAAACACATATGCACCTAGGAAAATACAAAAGCATAAAAAATACTAAATCCTCTTGAAGCCACACCTTGTTCAAACCCTTGAATCCTTCCCAACTCTAGAAACTACCAATGTTACAAATTTATTAAAGTTTTATTAATGAGAAAGGGATTGCACATTTCCAAAACAAGAAAAACCATAGAGTGTGTGGATGGATGGATGTTGTGGACTCACTACCTATTGCATGAAAAATAAACTATGTCCTAATTATCCATAAAAAAATTCAAAGCTAGAAACTAGACACCAACAATCAAATAAAATAATACATACCACCATCAAGTAATGCATTACCATTGTACTTGGAAGTTATTAACACAAGGTTAGAAAATCACACCAAGTAAAAGAAAATATAATAGAAAGTGTAAAATATTCAAGAAATAGAAAATGTACTAATGATGGTGTAAAACAAAAATTAGAAAATATTAATAACATAAAAATAAAAAAGATGTAAAAGAAAGAACATGTAAAACAAAAAGTTGTAAAATAAAAAGTGTAAAATAAAAAATTTGAAAAATTAAGGATCCACTTAAATGATTAGCATGAGAGGCCATCTCCCCCCACAACTAAGTTGAAAGGAGAAGATCATAAATATGGAGCGTGGTTGTCCATTGAATGAGGTGCTTATTGTGTTAGCTAGTGTATTCTGTTGACTAGCTGTTTCTTATTTGGGCTCTTAAGTTTATAGATCATCATGGCCCCAAAAGGGAAAGTTTCATAAATGATGTAAGGTACTTTTCCCATAATGTTTGAAACTTAGTTCGTTGAGGTACATGTATGGGGTTCCAATAGATAACCTTGTCTCTTAGTTGAAATTTAACTTTTCTAATTTTTAGGTCATGACACTTTTTATTATAGGCTTTGTGCAACTCATAAGATGATAAGGCTATTAATCAATTTTTATTTAGCAAGTTGAGATTCATCAGTCATTCTTTTTGGGCTAAACTCAAGTCAAGGTCAAGGTCACAAGCTGTTGAAAGTGTACAAAGTTTAGATTGAATGGGAAGTATTGGTAGTTTTCCATACACAAATTCACAGGGAGAGTAGCCTATAGGAAGTTTCCAAGTTGAGCATTAGGTCCAAAGGGCATCATTTAGTTTTGAGCTCTAGTTCTTCCTATACTTGCTAATAGTTCTTGTTAGTATCCTTATGATTTCCCTATTGGTAACCTTATCTTGATCATTAGCTTGAGGATGGTAAGGTGTTGTGAGTTTATGTTCAACTCCCAAGCATTGCATGAGCTTTCAAAAAGTAGTACTTGTAAAATGAGTTTCATTATTAGAAATTAATGCACATGGCACACCAAACCTATTTACAACATTTTGTTGTATAAACCAAGTAGCAATAGAAGATGTATAGTTGATGATGGCTATTACTTCTACCCATTTTGTACAATAGTCAATAGAAACTATGATGTATGCCTTTTCATTTGACATGGGCTTGATAGAACCCATGAAATCAATGTCTCAAATGTCAAATGATTCCAGTGGTTGAATCTATTGTTGAGGTTCCTCCATTTGAGCAATCATTCCACCATCTCATTAGCATCATGCACAAAAGTAGATGTAATGATGAGCATCCCTTAAGAGTGTTGGCCAATAGTACCCTACCATTAAGATTTTAATGGTCATGTATCTCCCAGCATAGTGTCCTCCATAAGGACCTTCATGAGCATCTTAGAGAATGCACAGATGATTAACATCAGGGACATACCAACGAACCAGACCATCAACGCACACCTTGTAGAGGTGTTTGTTGATTTCCATAAAGTGCTTTACCTAGTAGAGAAACTACTATTTCTTCTGATGGTCCAACCCTTGTGGTATCTCCTGAGTGAAAAGATATGTGAGAATGTTATCATACCATTTTGATTCATTGGGCATCTATTCAGTTATAGACCCAACAAAGAGGAGTTCATCAAGAACATATTAAATAATGGGCTTTCTTCTTCTTTATTTTTCCATCACAACTAAGACAAATAATCAGTGATCACATTCTTAGTGCCTTTTCAATCTACCATCATGAGATCAAATTCCTACAAGATCACCAGCCACTGTATGACATGGGGGCTTACTGTTGGCTTATTTTATTAGAAAGAGGATGACTATGATATGTGTGCACAAACACCTTATATCCAAGCACATAATGCTTGAACTTATCTAGAGCAAACAACACCACCATCAATTCTTTTTCTATAGTGGTGTAGTTTAGTTGTGCACCCACAATGCTTCAACTCATGTAGTGGATGTAATATGGACATTTCTTATCATCTAATTGTGTTAGCATTACTACCAAGGAATAATTTGATGCATCCATCATAATATGAAATGGTTTATACTAGTTGGGTGCTTGTAGAATTAGAGTTTCTACAAGCTTCTCTTTCAGTTGCTAGAATGATTTCTCACATTCTATGGTAAAAAAAAGGAGTATCTTTTTTGTTAGCTCCACTAACAGTTTTCTATCTTAGAGAAATTCTCTATGAATTATTAGTAGTAGCTAGTATGTCTAAGGAATGAATAAACATCTTTGATAGTTTCTAGTTGATAGGTTATTCTCTGTACAACCTTTATTTTTTTAAGATCTACCTCAATTTCTACTTGCGAAATTCTATGCCCCAGTACAATGCCTTCCTGGACCATGAGGTGACTCTTTTGTTAATTGAGATGCAAGTTGATTTCAACACACTATTTTAGCACTTGCTCAAGGTAATCCAGGGCTTGCTCAAATGTAGCTTCATAGATGAAGAAGTCGTCCATGAAGACTTCCACACCACTATTAATTTGCTATTGAAAAATGCTCAGGACCAAGCATTGGAATGTGGTAGGAGCATTGCATAGATCAAACAACATCTTGCGATATGAAAAAGTTCCCTAGGGACTTGTGAATGTTCTTTTTGTTTGGTCCTCTGGTATAATTTGGATTTGGTTATAGCCACTATAACCATCTAGAAAGTTGTAGTAGCAATGCCTAGATATCGTGTTGAGCACCTGGTTAACAAATGGCAATGGAAAATGATCCTTGAATGTTGTCATGTTCAATAGCCTAAAATTGATGTAGATCTACCACTTGCCACCTTTCTTTGGCATAATTAGAAATGGGCTAACCCAGTCGCTATCCACAATTGGATAGATGAACCCAACCTTGTGGAGTTTATTGATTTCCTCCTTGATGATTTGCTTCAATTTGAGGTTCAACTACCTCTATGGCTATCATTTTGGCTTCATGGCTGGGTTAGTGTAGATGTGATGCTAGCATATCCTAGTATCAATCCTTATAAGTTCAGGATATGACCAAGTAAAAGTTTCTGACCATCTTTCAACTACTTTCAATAACATCTTCTTTTGTTTTGGAGGAAGATTCACATTGATTATAATTGGCTTTCCATTCTTCAAAAATACATATTCCATTCTAGTTAGTAATGTTTTCAAATTAAAGGGCTCTTATTTGAATTTATTAACAATTTCCAACTCTCCCTAGTGAGTATCATCATTTGTATCATTACAGAGTTAGTGATGAACTTACTTGAGTTCATCCATGCTTGTGACATATGCACATGTCAGGCTCTTACTTGGCTCCATGCATAGTGTGCTACTTTTTGAATCAATGGTCAGCCATTGGGTGCCCTCCTATTTTATGGCTACTATGTACAAACACCTTTGAATTTCTACTTCTAGTGCACATTGCTTATATGCAGAGATAGATGCTTACTTTATGGTCTAATGTTTTTGCACACAATTGCACCCTATATCACTGTACACGATGTATGGAACTCTCTTCTTCTTGATCTTTCCAAATGCATTTTCTTTAGATATCTTTAGGGAAAGATCTTTAATGCCCATTCTTGCATTGATAGTGCTTAGCCATGCTCTTTCCATTATGATTGGAAAATCTCCTTTATAGTTTTCTACTTTGATTACCAGGAAATTGATAGAATAAGACCACCCATAGATAATGATCACAATGTCTTCTATTAATCTGAATGGAACAATGATGGACTAGTCTACCAATTCTAATCATATGTTGCTCTTCTTAAGAGGAGGTAGGTTATAGGCACTATACATCTTGTGAGAAATTAGATTAACACCAAAACCTAAATCAAGAAGAGCCTTACATGGTTTGTTCCTAGTAATCTACAAATAGATTAGAGGACTTCCAGGATTTGCTAACTTCTTGGGAAGGTTTCCTGCATAGATCCAATCAGACATAGTATGAGTAAGTATTACAGTATGGATCCTTAGTAGACTTTAGTTTGAAGGAGGCCTGAAGGAATTTGACATGGAGGGAGAGGTAGGAGCAGGGTTGTCAACTGCCAATGTAGGTGAGGGCTTAGGTGGATTACAGGGTCGAAAGAAAGGTCTTTTCTTTGATCGGGCATTTGACCCCTTCGATTGATGATTGGGTTGCAAATTAACAACCCTCATAGCATTGTGTTGTTGTGGTTGAGTAGGCAGTTCACCCTGCATTGGTGGAGTAGGTGGTAGCTATGCAATTGGAGGAGGAGTATGTGCAAGGATAGGAGAAGGATAAGGATAAGAGGTGGTATCCCTTCTTTTATGTGGTAAAGGAGCTTGGTAATAATCTAAAAGGTGGTAATGAGTTTGGAAATTAGAAACATGACTAGAGGAGTCATGTAAAGACATGAGTTGCTACATGTGATAACCATAGGGATTAGGCTACCGGTAAGGATACTGTTGTCTTGGTAGTGCCAACGCCCAAGATTGTGGTTGCTGCCATTGTTGATATTGTTCATATAGATGCAATGGAGCTCCACTTGGATAATACAATTGTTGCTAGTGGAATTGCCTAAGATTACCTTGAGGATAAGGCAACCTTCTAGATGTTTACCTTTGTGTAAGTTATAGATGTAAGGCATACACTCCAAACTCTTATAGATGTGACACGATAGGGTAACATCCCTTAGGATGTTCGTACTGATAAAAATTACACCCATAAACATAATCTAATTCATTGTTTGCAACCTCTTCTATTACAACAATCTTGTCCTTATCTTTGTAATATGCATGTTTAGCTTCTTTGTGCCTCCTATGCTCATGCTCACTACTTTGTTCTTTAGACTCCTCAGCAATTTTAAGAATAGCTTGAAATCTACTATTCATGGAGTTCCTTAACTAATAAACCTTGTTCATAAGTTTATATTAAAATTGTTGAAGTGACAAGGCTTTTTTATATATCCCCTCATCAAATATAGATTCATCCTCATTGTCATAGAATCGAATCTCCCTCTTGCACTTTCTCTTTTTCTTAGTTTGTCCTCCTCTTTAGCTACCTACTCTATTAATAATTTTTGATAATCACCCTTGCGCATAGACACCAAAGGTTTTCCTTATTTCATTATGAAGCCCATCTACAATGTGGAAAAGTTGAACTAATTGAAAATAACCATGGCTAGGACATTTGTGTATCAAGGCATAGTATTAACCAATGGTGGCATCCAAGGATTCATGTATTCCTTGTTTCTACCCTTGGATTTGCTTCCATAAGTTGGAAACTTTGGAGTACATTTGATACTTATCATTGAACAATTCAAGCATGGTACTCCATTGTCTAATAGATTTCAACTTTAAGGATTGATACCAATTTTCTACTTCCTTGATAAGTGTGCTAGAGAATAAATTCAATTTCTACCACTCATTCTCAATATTTTGCAAGGCACATTATCTTGAAAAGCTTGAAGATGGTTCTATTGATCAGAGTTATATCCCCCTTCAAATTGAGGAATATTGTTCATGTCTAATCAATTGATCTAACTATCCTTGACATGCCTTGTTGGAATTCTAACTACCTATGCATTGTTAAGCATACTTTAGATAGTAAATAGAGGCTTGTCAAGGTCTTGATCATGGTGCCTATGATGCCCTCTACTACCCCTTTGTTCATGGTGATGTGCTTCTCTTGAACATTTATGCCCTTGATCTTGTCTGTCCCGATGGTTCTTTTGGTTATTTTGGTTTCATCGATTGTTTTGTTCATTTTGATCACCTTCATCATGGTCTCACCTTTTGTGGTCATGGTTAGAGCCAAAAGAAGAAGATGATGACAAATGGAATGAGGAAAGAGAACCAACACCATCACGATGCCTACTATTGCCTCTTCAGCAATCATGACCATGATCATGATCTTGCTTCTTGTTGGCATCCCTATCTTGATTTTCTCCTCCAGAACCTTTGTTGTAATTGTATCCCTTGTCACCAATTTTAGGATTGTGAACTATGGAGTGAAAATTTTGGTTTTGACCTTCATCACCAAAATCAAAGAGAGGAGTTCCATTGAATGAAAAAACCCCAAAGAAGGATTCCCCACTAGCTTGTTGATACAATAGGAATGGAGAATTGTTAAGTCCTTTTCCCTTCAAAAACTCATAGTGCTACTCTAGCTATCAATCTCACAAGTGTTATGCTTTGGTGGGATGATAATTCCTAGTGTCAACATCTTTCACAATATACTCCCCATGGTGGTCTTGAAGACCACATTGTGCAAGCATTTGATAAAGCATTGCAGGAGTAGAATAATCAGGTGGAAACACAATGTTGCCCTCTATGTCATGCCACCACAGCTATTCATCCTAGTGTAGGATGAAGGTGAAGTTTGGCATATACTCATTAGGATCAATATATATAATTTGATACCATTGAGACTTCGGCAAATTAACTCTATCGGCCTTGGATAGAGAAGCGCTCCTATGAGAAGAAGATATTTTTAGTTAATGAATAGAAATCATAGTGTGCTTTAAGAATTTATTGTAGTAATTGTGAAATAATATATGACTCTAAGATTTGTTCCAATGATTTAAATAATTTTCACTAGGTCCTAGATAGTGCATGAAACAACAAAAGGGTCCTCGATAATGGTGCCAATAATGAGTGGCAAGGTACCCCTATGCCCAACCATATAAATCACTAAGGTGTTACACATGGTCTAGTCGAATTCCATGGACCTATAGTTATCTAATGCACTAGCCCTTCTAGGAAGTAAAAGGGGTGTCAAGAACATTTTTTATCTTCCCAACTATAGTTGTGAAGTTCAAGGGTATGATTTAAGCACAATTGAGATATATGATTTGTATCATTTTATGTTTTGTATATGTAATCACCTATGACAATAATGAAGAGTAGAGTAACTTAAAATCTAACTTGTTGACTATCTATCTAGCTTAACACAAGTAACGAGCCCACTTTCCTAGACACATCCTAAACACATATAGCACTGCTGGGCTACCAAACGTTAACCATTGTTGGGTTACCAAGTACTATATGAATGCTTGAAGTGGTTGTGCTTTCATTCATTAACTACTAGAAATAAATTGCTTAATTCAAATGCATTAAAATAAAGAGCAAGAAAGTAAAATGCATTAAAGAAAATATCAAGATATTCTTAGTGTTGCAAGAACTGTCAAAAGAGTTCATTTTATTTTCATCACATTGCTATGCTCAGGTACATTAGTGCTTAAACAAAGAACTGTACACACTTAGACTCATATTTAGCATAGGTGATAGCTACCTGATTCTCGAGCTTAGTTCTTGAGTGCATTGCTATTAACATGGCCAAGTTAGCATACTATAGATTTGTCAACTCCATGTATTCTATAAGATCTTGAATCTGCAGGTCCCAACTTTTCAATTCTGCTTGGTGGACAAAGGCAAAAGTATCCATTATGGCTTACCAATCAATGTGTTGAGCATTGAAAGAATTAATGTGGTCCTTAGCCATATAGATCTATTTTTTGATGATTTCCTTATACATTTCCACCTGGTCGTGGAAGTGCTCCTTTAATTTTTTATGCCTCTTAGCCTCATTTTTTCACGCACTTATTTCAATGGCTTTCTTCTATTGGATGGCACATACCTCCTTCATTGAGAGGGTTCTATTTTCTCTAGCTAAATGACTTATATCTTGTTGACTCTTATTAGTTGTTCTCACATTTGTTGGAAACTTTCTTCGAGAACATTCTTATGTTTTTCAACTATCATCAATCAAAGATTTTTGGTAGTAAGAAGTTAATTCTCTTCTTGTAAGGCCTTAAGAGCTTTAACATGTGCATATGTCTAAGCTTGTGCTTTTGAAGCATCCCAATCACCCTTCTCTTTTTCCATTGCCACCATTTTATTCTCCACTAACAATTCATTTAACTACTTTGTCCTAAATGATTCTAACTAATCGACTACAACAAGTTAGGATGGATTCCACCATTCAGCTTGTAGGGTGATGAACTATTTTTGGAGTCTATGCAACTTGTCTTTTGCATGTTTGACCGTAATCTTAGCCATGATCAGCTTTCCTTTAGTAAAAATAAGGTCTAATTGTGCCATTGTGACATCTTGGGAGATGTCAAACAAGGACATCATTACTTTTCCTATTTGCAGCAAGCAATCTAAAAAATCCTCATATTTTGCAAGGGTCATTGAGGTACCAACTAAAACTTAAGCATCATGTGCTCTTACGAAATCTGCCGATGGCACAATAAGGATGTTAAAAGATTCTTTGATGTGGTCCATGACCACCTCTACTGCTCCAACTACATCTTGGTGTTGCATGACCATCACTGTGGCACCTTCACTAGTTTCTAATTGTACTTGGAATGATTTAGGATTTTCGGAGATCTGTTGTGACCAGTGTGATTCCCCTCCTTTTGTTTGAATTGAGACTTTGCCCCTTGTAGGATCAATTAATATGGTAGGTTGTACAACATTATCGATCACCTTGAAGAGATTGGCCTCATCTCTACTTCTCAACTAATCATCTTTATGATGACCCTAAGATGGTTCATCGACAATAAATAATCTTATGATGACGGTGGCAGTTACTGGTTTTGCTATGGACTGCATGCTAGGCCTTGCTTCTTATTGTTGGCTAAGCCTTGTGTCTAGAAGTTGGCTAGGCCTTGCCATTTGAAGTGTAGTGGACCCAACTGTCTATCCTTGTTCAAGCTTCAACGTCTCACCAACATCCTTTCTTAGTGCTGGTGGCTTGAGTAATTCAACATATGAAACATTTTGAGTTGTTTTGAGGATGTCATTGGTATACCCCAAAATTCTAGCATGCTAGCATAGCTTCCTAATTAGACATGAAAAGGGTAGTGTGAACTTTCCTATCTTTTTTTCTTCAAACTACCTTAATATTTATGTTAAATATAGATGGGCCAAATTGGCATCAACCTTGCCCATCAAAATTGTAGTTCCTCTTATTGCATTGTTAGAAATTCTATTTAACCCCTTGTGACTAAAATATGATAGGTGCCAATTTTAAAGTAAATTCTCTCTTCAAGGGTTAATTTTTCATATGTCTTGTCTTCTTTGCCATAGGTCCTTTTTAACCATAATTTTCTTGCATCTACATCAGAGTGAGTAGACAAATAAGAAACTTTAGGCCCTCTATTTAGAAGATTCAAAATTTCTGCAATGGCCTTTGTGGAGAAATCTACTAAAATTCCACCAATATCAACGATGGTTCCTTCTTCTTTATTGTTCCAAAATTGATATGTTTTATCCAAATACCATTCTCCACTCTCTAAGAGGATAGGCCATAGTGGAGGTCCCTTAAGTAGATCCTTGACTGGTTTAGGGGAAAATTTGGTAAAAGGCCCAAAATTAAGTTCCACAATCATGGTAGAAGATGTGGATCTTTTCCAAATGGATTGAACACATTCTAGGGACAACGTGAGGTGTTGCCCTTATTATGGTTCCCTAACCTCTTCACCTTTTTCTTGGCTAGATTGTGCAGTGACAGGGGTTTTCTAATGGATGCTAAATGATTGTGCCTCCTGTTCTGCATGTTCTACATGAGGCCCTTAGCCTCTGCCTCCTCTCAGTTGCTTAGTTGCACCTTGAAAAGGTCCTCCTTGCTGTCCTCTTTTAGGGGCCATCTAAAATCATCTATTATTAGTAAGGTTATTTAAAAAAAATTGGTTATCTTATACCTTACTCATTATCTTTAATAAATGTCTAATTCTTTGCTTAGTGTGATTCCAGAGTTAGAAATTTTTCAAGGAAGTTGCCCTAAAAGTTTTGATATTAGACTTGATCTACTCAGGTGACTCCTATAATAATTTAAATGATTTGGGTAAAGGAAGAAAATTAATTTGCTATGAGTTTTTAATAGTACTTACCCCTATGATATCCTTCAGGTGATAGCAAATTTCAAAAATGTTATGCACAAATTCTATCGTACCCCTCCCCCATGACTAAGCTAAACACTCCAGGTTTAATTAGGTTCGGTCAGAAAAGAGATTAGAGCATCAAAGAGCAAAATATTGACAATTGAATATAGATTCTCAAATCACTAAAAATCATGAAAGAAAATTTGAACAATTCCCCCATGTCAACTATTGAAAATGACTTTTGTAGTGCATAGGGGCCCCATATATATAGTTTTTATAGACGCGATATCACGTACATGATAGCACGTACTTGATATGGTGTCAAACCTAATATTGCATCGGGCCCAATATCGGGTACCCGATATTACGTCCTATCCAAGATAGGGTACTTAGTAAAGTTGATTATTTTTCAAGTTTTTACAACCAAAAATGAAGGATTTGAGGTAGATTTGAAAGGTCTGGGGTAATGTCAAGTGGAAATTAAGGCACCAAAAGTGTAATGAAGTGGAGTTATACAATGAAGTTCTTTGAAAAGGGTGAGAAAAAATAACATGTAGTGGTTTGAAGGAACATTTGATTAAAATGATGACAAAGGAAAGAATAGATTTGACAATGGAGTACTTGGAGGGTAGAAGATGATGTGATGGTGTGCAACAAGTACAAATTACAAAAGTTATGCAAGTGGATCCTCCCAAAGTAGGTTCTAACCTATCATGCCCTTGTGTAACCACACCTTAAAATGTCTGTAGGCATTAGAAGGGTTAAATGCAATCCACACCTATACAACAAAACACACATGTTAAATATCACCGCTATGAGGTATGAATTCTATGCCACACAAGACACAAGTTAGAAGTACTTGAATGGTGAGATGAAATGAATTACAAAAAGGATTGTAGAGATAGGGACATGAGGTAACTTACCCTAGGCACAATGAATCCTAAATGTTGTGCATAATTAAAGTACCAATAGCCTTTCACTCCAATATAAAAATCAAGTTCATACCTCTAATCAGTGACATCACATTGCTTCATCCTGATGATAGACAACCATAAGAGTATCATAACATCAAGGTGTATGATCACTTGGCATTTTTCTCAAAGGAGGAGTGATTCAAATTTTTCTACAGCACATTTTTCTTAAGCTTTTCTTTTTTTGCTTCATTTCTTTTTTTTCTTTTTGGCTTTTTTCTTCTTTTTCTCCTTTCTCTCTTCTCTCTCTCTCTCTCTCTCTCTCTCTCTCTTTTCTCTAGCCACTTTTGCACTTTTTCTTTTCCAAAGGTTATTTGGAGAAGCTACAAACCTTCAGGCATGGGTACATATCTTTCCAGTGGGACCCCCTAGAATAGTATTGAGTTCCTTTATTAAGTTCCCTTATTAAAACTCTTACTCCCATTGTTCATTAGATCTATAAGGATCTTAGTACAACCAAGTTGCATGATAGCACATATAGATCCCACCAAAGAGAATCCACAAGTCCCCTTGATGTCACACCCTTGCCATTCCCTCTTAGTTCATCACTCTTTATTCTGGGCATAATGGATACAAATTTACTTTAAGTTTTGACGATAACAAGAATATCATCATATCCAAAGTAAGAACCTCTTATTAATAGAATGGGTGGATAGATGTTTTGGTCTCATTATCCAAATAATTAGTCACTTGTGACTCAATAACATAGAAAAACACCTCAACTGACTAGTCACATGAGTATTTGATTCACATATGAGATTACCCTCAAAAATATAAAATGACAAATTGGAAAACGAGAAATTAGAAAACAAAAAATTATAAACCAAAGAAAAGGAAAAAAATTTACTAATTTTGCTTGTTAAAATGGGGGGTATCCCCCATGACTAAACCTTTGATCATGGTGAGAATTAATAAATGGAAAGTTAGGATCCATGCATGTTAGAAATATTGGGGTTTGGTCATATCGAAACCACTGGGTGTCTTTTAATGTGGTGGTAGGAATGTACCCAAACTAGGGTTCACACACTTAATTAAAGTAGGCATAGTGGGGTAGATTATAAGATGCGTTCATATGATAAGAAGCTGACCCACTAGGGCACTTGTGACCATAAGATGGTATACAAGGATTAATATGTCTCCTCACATTGTTATATTCATTGGGCCACATGGTTGTTGAAGTGTTAATTGGTGGCCTAGATAAGGTAACAGGAGGCATTGAGTTTGAAGAGGAAGCTGCATCACAATTTTGGGCTTATGTTGAGTTGGAGGATGCAGTGGTTTTAGAGCCGTGTTGTCTCTTTCTACAGCTATGCCTAAAGAAAGGAAGCTTCCGACGATGTGGAGGACTCCCACTGCTTTTGATAGTAGCAACACAAGTACTGTTCGTTGGTTGGTGTTGTGATGCCAAAATTTTCGATACAGCTAGTGGTGATGTAGAAGGAGGTGAAGGATGAGAATATTGAGAGTAAGAAGAAGTGTAAGGAACATGAGGTGCTGATCTCGTAGAAGAGGACATGGGTTGATGATACTTGGGAGAATGACAACGATGAGGTAAAGCTGAGGATGTTTATCTAGTTGGAGAAATAAGGTGTTTAACATAATAGGCACTTATTTTTAAGTGATATGAAGGGTGTGGCCAATTTGGTGGTGGCCTCCCCCATGACTAGGGGGTTTTACCACTGTGGTTGAACACAATACTTCTGTATGAAATTTGGATGTAGCATTCTTCCCTAATGCTCATGTAGGTGTGAAAAAATTGGGCATTTGCCTTTGGGGTGATTGTACATATAAACATTGCATTGATACTTATGATTTGAAAAAGATCCCCTAGCCTTATTTTCTTTAGCCCTTCTTTTCGATTGTCGAATAGTGTTCTATCCTATTTCTAGGTTTAGTATCCTTTGTTTGTTCTGGTTGTTAGAGTTATCTTGCATGGTTCTCCCTCTAATAATGTTTGCATATTCTCCACATTTTTCATGTACCCACTTCATCATCTTATTGATCTTTACCTCAATTTCATCTAGTGATTTTAGTATTGGTAAAGATGAGTATGATTCCATCTCCTCAAGGTAAGTTGATTTCTCCTCTTCATGATTATGGACTTTTGTTACTTTAAGAGTTTTGGTCCTGTTGAGATTTTTCAACATTCTCCCATTTGGCTATTTCTCCTTCTTCATTTGCTACCCACTTAATAAGCTATTGAAATTGGTGGGTTTGTAGTTCATATAGTTGACTTGGGACATACATCCCTAGGGTCTCTCTCATTTCATCATGGATCCCATCCATGATGTGACACATTGGCCTTTCCTCAAAGAACCCATGGCCTAAGCATTTGTTTAACAACAAGTAATATCTTTCTAAGGCCATGTCCAAGGGTTCATGTTGCCCTTGTCTCCACTCTTGAATTTGTCTCCTCAAGGCTAACACTCTTGCATAGGTTTGATATCTTTCATTGAAGATTTATACCATTGTAGGCCAATTGCAAATTGAATTTGGTTTTAAATACCTATACCACACTTTTTTTAGCCAACAAGTATCATAGGAAGGAGCTTAAGCCTTTTCCACCCATCATTAATGTTATTCCATACACAGGCATCATAGAAGGCTTGTAAATTATGTTGTAGATCTAAATCATAGCCTCTTGAGAACTTAGGAAAGTTGTTTAAATCAAGCCTGGGTAGACAACTTTCCTTGCGATGCCTGCAAGATATTTGAATGGCCTCTATTATATGAATTAGGCACTTAGTGGCTAGTAGGGATTCATCATCACTAAAGAGGTTGTGAGTATTTGAGTTAGGACAAAGTTGTCTCTATTCATTTTGGTGTTCCTGATTTTGTCAGTGGATTTGATTTTTATTTCTATGTCGACCCCTTAAGGAATAGTCATCCATGTCACATCCTAACGTTGAAAGGGCAAAGGAAGAGAGGGAACTAGAAGACTCGTCATGACTTTTGCAAGTCTCCCAATCATCCCCTAATGTACTCTTGCTACCCATTGAGAAGGTCCTAGGCCTTATGGCCCACCCTACCCCATCCTACCCATTGAGTACGTCACACTCAAACAAAGGTTCCATACAATTACAAGCATCACATTATGGGCATGCATTGGGAAAGGACTAAAAAACTAACTAAAGACTAACTAAAAAGACTCTCTAATGGACTAACTATTCTAATGCACTCGATGTGCACCTGAGTGCTATATTTATAGGCTAACATAAGAATCACGATATCGTATCCAAGATGCGATATTGTGTACCCAATATTGGGGCCTGGAAAATCATGATTCATTAGCTAAGAATCCACTCAACCCTGCAAGGTTCCAACAATCTTAGAATGTGGTTTCTAGGATTCCACAACCATTACAACTTGAGCTCCACTCTAGAGTATTGTCGCGTTGCATCAACACTTAATTATGTAGGATCATAACAAGCTCAAGGACAATGCCTTCTAGCAAGAAGCACATCAACCCTAGATGGTTTGACAAGAAATATGTAGCTAAAGTCTTTAAAGTGGGAGATGTAGTCCTAAAAAGAGATAGTGTCTAATCAAACAGGTCCTTAAAACAAGTTTTCTCCTATGTGGTTAGGCCCATACCAAGTCACAAATGTCATTGGCCCCAATGTTTATGAAATTGCTGACTTGCAAGGATACAAGTTAAATAGAAACTTTAATGCATCCCATTTAAAGCATATTTACTCAAGTGTCCC
Source organism: Gnetum montanum (assembly GCA_015680685.1). Lineage (NCBI taxonomy): Eukaryota > Viridiplantae > Streptophyta > Gnetopsida > Gnetales > Gnetaceae > Gnetum > Gnetum montanum. The sequence goes on along the minus strand of MNCI01002597.1, from coordinate 145,017 downwards.
TCATGGACACTTGGTAGATCCTTAGTCACATGCTTTCATCTCATTTTCAAGCATTTCATTTGTATATAGTTACATTTCTATCATCGTCTCATGCATGTTAAGTCTACCATCATCTCTTTCTTAGCATATTGGTTTTGGTTTGATCTATTTGTGCTTTTCAATATGATTTTAATAATCATTATAATCATTTGAGTTACTAGGCATGGGATCATTATAACACCACTTGAAAATAATACAAGCATAATTTTTCATATATTATTCATGGTATATCATATTACTATTATTTAAAATCTCCTCTCTATGATATATTTCAATAATTCTATGACTCTTCAAAATCTTTTTCAAGGTATTAGTTTTATTAGTCATGTTGGGTTATGGAGAATGGGATTTATGTTAACTTATCATGTTATTATCATGGTCATGTGAGATTGGAGAACAGTTAGCCATAATCACTAGGTGACCTTAGAAAATTACATTTCCCTCTCACAAGTTCTAGCCCTTAAGTGTGATGATTCATAGTTGTCCTATGAGCAACAAGGCGAAGTGAGTTCCTCTCCACTTAAGAACCCTTAGCCACCTAGGAGACTTACTATGATGCCATCTAGCTTATAATTAAAGGCACATGCACAAGGGTTGAACTGCACCATGAGCAAAGTTTCCAAAAGGACCATGTTCTTTAGTAGTGTAGCTAATTGGCAAGACTTGTGTTGGAATTCCTACCTTAAGAATGAAGTGCACCATGAACAAAGTTTTCTCAAAAAAATTGAGGGCCATCTTCATTAGCAATGTAATAAGTTCTTAAGCTTGATGGAGTCTGGTAGCAATCCTCATCCTAGCCTTCATTCCCTTTGATCCAACCAAAAAAAAAGATCCTCTTCTACCTTTTCCTAATTTTTTTCAATTTATCTCATATTCCCTTATCCCTTTTCACCATCCCCTTTCTATTTTTATAAAATAAAAAAAATAATTAAAAAACCTAAGAAAAAATCCAAAAGTTATGGCTAGTGATGATCTAAAAGAAGCATGTCCTCTTCATGAAGTTTAGTATAAGTTCTATTCTCAAAGATGTCCTCTATACTAATGACTTTTACTTGTGAGATGATTGGGAATGAAGTCTTAATGAAAAAAAATAAAATATGTATATAGTTAAAATTATGATTTATAAAATATATATATTAAATATAGATTAAACAAGGTGGCCCATGCTTAATGCTCTTTTGATTATGTGATTATTTCAATCATGATTACAACACTATGGTCTTCTTGCAAGTCTCAATCCATGTCATTTTTTCATGATCATTTTGATCCTTTATTTTTCATGCACTTTTAAAATTTCTATTCATCCTTGTATCCTTGCACTTGAATACAACTTAAAGTTTGGGGGCTAAATGTTGATAACAACACTTTCCATGCTATCATGGAGCCATGATTATTAACATCTCTACTCATTAAAAAAATCAGATATAGACATTCAAATTACAAGTAACAATTTTGCAACAAGATTAAATATTGTGTTGATTAGGAAAGAGGCGAGGGCACAAAAGGGGGAAGAAGGCAAAAAGCAAGTGGCTTTGTTTTTGAAGTTTCTAGTTTGGGATTTTAAGTTTCCTTCATCTAATTCTCTGAAACTCATTAAAAAATGGATATAGACATTGAAATTGCAAGCAAAAATTTTGCAACAAGCTGAAATATTGTGTTGATTAGGAAAGAGGTGGAGGCACAAAAGGGAGAAGAAAGAAAAAAGTAAGTGGCTTCGTTTTCAGAGTTTCCAATTTGGGATTTCAAGTTTTCTTCACCTGATCCTCCCAAAACCAATGTCCCATCTTCTGATATCTTTCCTCCTTTTCTAGATTTTCTTGACCAATGTAGGTCCCTTCATGTTGAAGAAGAGGACATAAACTATATGCTATGTCTTAACAAAGAGTTCTTTTCAAGTTTACCGGCAATCCAATAGGCCCAACACAAGGATCTATTGATGTAAGTTTACAAATTGGAGGTGCATGCAAGTAAGCTTATGCAAGCAATGGTCTGTCTTGCAGATGAAATATGAAACTCAATCCTAAGCTAAGTGGCTCTGTTATGATTCTATTCTTGTTTAGTTTCTGTTAGCCAAAGTTCAATTCCAGTTAATACCTTAAAGTCATTATATCAATGCTTGTCAATTTTCTGGCACAGGAGCCTTTTAAATAAAATTTGTCTGTATTTGGTTTACATTTTAAGAAAAAAAAATCACCAATATTTCTTTGGTTCTATTTAGACTTAGTATTAATTTATTCCAAATAATTTATGTTAGCACTTTCTCTTAATCTGATATTATAGATTATCTCCAATATTATGAGAATTTAAGAAATCATTTTCTTACATAAAGTTTATTCCAAAACTAGTTCATTAAAATTTTTAAATACTACATTGCCTTTCCCAACTAAGACTATTCTTAGGTTTCTGTATCCATACTAAAGACACCCTAGGTGATAGTCTCTTAAAACAAGTTCTTTATGAGGTGTGTTGCTTGACCCAAATCTATGCATCACCAATGACATTATCGGAAAACTTGGAGTGGCTTCTATTTTAGATAAGTTACAAAATTAGTGGCTTATATAATTTGGACATGTGCAAAGAAGATTAGATAATGAACCTATAAAAAAATTTGCTACATCACTATTCCATGAAGGCCACCAAAAGGAAAAGCAAAAAATACATAGGAAAAAATGATTTAAGATGATCTAAAGAAATTACAAACAAACAAAGATCTAGCTCTTCATAGAGGCAAATGGCAAAAAAGAACTTATGTAGTCCACCCTGTGTTGTTGGGATAAAGCTAGGATAATGATGATAACTAAGTAATGTAAATTTGTTAGAACATAGGTTGATGAAATTCTAGCTTGGTTCTAGACATTTTTTTTAACATCTTCCTACTAAGAGAACACATTAGCTTCCTACAACTAGTGCATCCTATTCATTAGATCCCTACACTAGTGCATCTGTAGTAACGTATTTTCATTGGAAGCTTGAAAAAGTAGTTAGAAAAAGACCATGTACATTGGTGCAAAAGCACCAATACCCAATATCTAATATGCCCCTCTATATTTAATCTATAAATAGCTTATGGATGCTTCATTTTCCAAGCTTTAATCATAACCATTTTAATTTGTATTTTTTTTAAAAGTTGGTGTGTTTTCTCCTTTGTTCCTTAGGTAAGTGTGTATTTTTTTGTTTTGTATTCTTAAAGTTGTCTTTCACCATATGATAAAACTCTATCAAAGTCCTACCATGGTTTTGTAGCCAAGAACCATTTGGTCGATACAAAGTTGATTTTCTATGTAGTGAATAAAGCTCAATTTGGTTCTTTCTCTAAAAAAAAGTCATTCCTTCATTGTGGTAATGTAATTGTATTATATGACCTATGGTATTTACAGTCATTTGGTATTAGTTTCAACACCCCTTTTTCTTTGAGCATAACAACACAAACAAGTAAACTTTCTTCAATGCTTACAACCAGTTTGCCATGTGAACTATTAATACACTTCTTATGATCTCGACTAGGGGGGGAGCCTCTATCACGCACTTTGCTTCCTAGGGGTTATCACATTAAGTGGATAGTTGGCCATGAAAAATCATCATCAAATTTTTTGCTAACTTTAAAGGTTAGCCCATATAGATGAACTATGGTGATGAAACTTAATTTGCTTCTGCATATTGCCTCATCCAAGTTATCCTACTAGTATACAAGCATCTATGTTGATTTATGTCTAACAATGTCAAGTAGTCACTTAACTCAATAGATTAAAATGGTTCCAAATAGCCAATAAGAAGATCTAGCTTAAGCTAAAACTATGTGCTAATTGAATACCTATCTCTTAGTGAACCATATTCCTATATAGAAGCTTAAAATTAGTATAAATTCTCTTTCAAGTGGATATGTTAATTGGAGATATGTCCTATAATTATTTGATTGGTTACAAACAATTTAAAGTATACATTAAAAATGTAGTATTGAATAAAAATTTGATGAATAAAGAGAAGTAGCTATAGCAACTTAATTGGTTGGTTTACAAACTTTGCATCCCTAGTTAAAATCTTAGTACTAATACCCTAGATGCTAACTTGGAGGCATATTCCAAGCATAAATATATATAGTGTAATCTAATATTCTCCTTTTAAAAATTCCTTACATAGAAAAGAGAGTTATGGTAGTAAAACTTTGACTATATGGATTCCTAGGCCAGTGACATGATCCTTTCGTAGAACTTAGAGCTTCCCTAAATAAAATCCCATTTTATGGAATGAAAAATTTTAACCTTAATGTAAGACCAAAGAAATTGAGACTTCATTTTTTTCTAGAGTATTCATAACTACATCTTGGGCTTTACAGTAAGACAATAAAGATAGGGGTATAGCAGATTATGATGTTTATTAGACATTTGATCATTCAACTCACCACTGAAGAGACCAAAAAAATTAGAGATAAAGGGAAATGTTGTATCATATTAAGTTTGCTAAAAAATTTCAAATTATCTTTTAATTCACCATCTTTGAGCTTATTAATGACCACTTCATATAGCTTTTGAGTCACTACTATAAGTTCTTAAAGAAGGCCTATTTTATTTTGACAAAGAGGCTAACTACGAGTTATAGATCCTTAATGCTAAATGATATTATATTAATAATGCTCTAGAAAGAGCCAACACTAAATAATATTTTTCATCCATAACATTTTAGGGAGAGCCTATTAGTAATGCTAAATAATGTTTCATCCATAATGCAAATATATTTGCTTCAAGTGAACCTGTGGCTTCTATGTTATGTCTTTGTATTGCAATGCATAAGGCATGAGATTCAAAAGAGCAAGGGAAGCATGCAGGGAAAACAACAATCTATGAAAATTCAAAAATATCTTGTAATTCAAGATTTATTACCAAACTTGAAATTTATTATCCTTTTCATGATTCAATTACATAATTTTCAATATAATATATGTACTAAAATTTCACTAGGTTTTTGCAAGATTCTCTTGGCCAAATTATAGTTATATATTATAAATATATAACTAAGCTAGTATAGTCATAGCCATAACTTTTTACTAATCAAATCATAATCTTTTGTAAAATCAATAAAGTAAATAAATATTTTTTTATTAAAATTATTTGCAAGTGCTAATCACCCTTTAGTTGGGGGAGGATGGGTGTTTAAACCCAAAAAATGAATAATAATATTTAAAAAATTCAAAGTACATTAGATCATTGAAGAGACAGTCTAGAGAAAAACAACAATTTCAAGGATTTTTTTTTCAAGTTTTCATTATTACAACTAATCTTTAAAAACCTCCCATCTAAGGTAGGAAAAGGATTAGGCCTTGCCCTTATTTAGAAGTATCCTCACAGGTTTTCATTTCTAACAAAAGGGTTTCTTGTAAAGAGAAGGAGAAAACGTTCTCAAAAGATAAAAAAAAACACATCTATCAAAAATAAAGAGCAAACAACAACAAAATCTAAAAGCTTCCCATCCTTGAGCCTTAAAAAAAGAAATTAGTATGGTAGTAAACAAATTAATTCTTCAGGTTTCACTAAGAGATTTTTTACTTGAAGTTATAGTTGAAAAGTAACATCTTTGAGAATATGACATTTTACTTCTAAAGAGAGGTCATAGTTATGATCCTATTGTTGGAAAATAACTGCACATTGAAGCTTCTAAATAAAGCATATGACTAGTCTTAAAGATATTTGCAAATGCAAAGAAAAGAAATAGATAAATTAGGTTGATCACCAAGATTGACTTCATTAATATTTAGTTGAAAGTTGTTACAAATTTTGGATGTCCATTTTTGATGAGTCATCGTTGGTTGGCTACGTCAACAAGGCCTTGTTGACGCATCTCACCCTACGTTGATGAGGCCCTGTTGATGTAGTGTCTATCTATCGCCTATAAATACGCAACTACTAGTTGCATTTATGACAATCTAGATTTCAGTAGTAGTGAAGCTCTTGCATTTTTTGCATTCAAAAGTTAGCAATTTTCCCCAAAGTGCCTACATTAGGAGTCATTGAGTGTACACATATTTATTCAAGCATTGTTGTACCTAAGCATGATAGTGTGTGCAGTAATAAAGATGAGCTTTCTAATAAACCTTGTAGCACTTTGGATAGATTAGCTATTTTATTTATGCATTCAATATTTTTAATTATTTGTTAATTATTCTCAATTATTTTACAAATATTTTCCAATTAATGAGGTTATTAAGCTAGCTAAATTAAATACATAAGTACAACTACTTTGAGTGTAACTTGTATTTGCTTAGTAATCCTAGCAACATTATTGCTTGGTACACCCAGTAGTGTAGTGCTTGGTCACCCAGTAGCGGATACATGGGTTCAGGAGATGTATGGAAAGTGGGAACAGATAGTTATGTTAGGGTTAGTTAACTGATTAGTTAATTAAATTACTTTTATCCATATCTAAGCATCGATCTATAAAACATAAATAATGATAAAAATTGAATGCCTCAATTATACTTAACCATACCACGAATGTCACAAGTGTAATTGGGAAGACAACGATTAACCTTAAGGCTAGATTCACTTCCTAAAGGGCTAGTGCACTAGAAATGATGAAGTCCATGGAATTCAACTAGATCACACGTGAATGCTTTGTGATTCATATAGTTGGGCATAGGGGTACCTCATCGCTCATCATTGGCATCATTGCTGAGAAATTTGTTTGTAGAACGTGCACTATTTAGGTTTAAGTGAATATCACTAATATCGTTATATGAACCTAAAGGTCCATATCATTCCCACTATATATAAAAATTATAAAAGCACATTGATAATTTCATTTTATTTTTCAAAATGTCTTCTTCTTCTTGCAAGCCTAAAGATACTAAACCATTGGTCCCACAAGAATGCAAGGTGTATACATTCATCTAGATGAGTTTGTGCCAAATTTCACCTTCATCCTACATCAGGATGAACAAATGCAATGGCGTGATATATAGGTCAACATCATCTTGTCCCCCAAAAGATATATGCTTGGAATGCTATTGAAAATACGTAATAAGTTGGGCATAACAGATCTTCAAGAAGAGTATGTTGTGGATGGATATGACTGTCAGAACTACTATCCCACTGAAACACAACATAAACGAGATAAACATCAGGAGAAACTCCATGAAGCTACAAAGGGGAAACATTACACTAACCCCTTGTTCCTACTAGATCAATAGGACAATGAGGATCCTCCCTTGGAAGGTTCTCAACATGAAGATTCTCCACCCCCTACTACTGATGGCAAGGGTGTGAACTGGACCTGTGATTGATGATTCATAAACTAGGATTAGGAAAAAGTGATAGCCAAGGTAGGGACTTGGGTAAACATTGCAACAACAAGGGATCTAAAGATGGTAATCATAATAAGTGTAAGAGTGGTGGCAGAAACCACGGTGGTGGTGGCGGTCCACCTTCCTCTTCATCCTCTTCATTCGATTTCAAACATTCCTCTTCATCTAACAATTTTGATGGAAGCCACCATCAAAACAACCGTGATGAAGGTGATCGATGAAATAACAATGACCATGAAGGCCACCAAAACTGAAGGGGTGGCCAAAACAATCATCGGCATCATCAATGCAGCAATGATCATGAACCTTTATTGGTGACTTGTAGTTTGCTTAACATTGCGAAGGTAATGAAAATCCAAACTAGGCATATGAAGGATAGTCAGATTAAGCACCTCGATATGAACAATATCCCAAGGTTTCAAGGGGAATACAATTCTGATCTGTACACACATCTATAAGCTTTTCAAGATGCCTATGCCTTACAAAACATAGAGAAAAAGTGGCAAAAGCTTAAGCTTTTTCCAAGGACACTCATTAAGGAAGATAAAAGTTGGTACTAGTCCTTAGAGCCAAAATCTATCTGCAGATGGAGTACCACATTAGAATTGTTCAATGAAAAATACTAGACGTACTCCAAAGTGTCTAACCTAAGAAGGAAAATCCAAGGTTGGAAACAAGGAGCACATGAACCCTTGGATGCCACCATGGGCTGATACTGTTCACTCCTACACTGATGTCCTTGCCATAGTTACTCTTATAGGGAACAACTTCAGCACATCATAGATGGGCTCAGAGCAAAAACAAGAAGAACCCTTGGGATGTATGCCCAAGGAAAATTATCTAAAATAAGAGCTTATTATATCTAAAGGTTAATTAAGCAAGTAGCAAAAGGAGAAGGTGAGGTACAAAAGAGGAAAACTGCTAAAGAATATAATAGGGACCCTTCCATTAGAGAATGAGAGGCTTGATTTTTTGAAAAGGAGGAGCCTCCACTTGATGAAGTGATAAATAGAAAGACTTTTGCCATCCAAAAATTTGTTTCTAAAATTTTGGTCAAGGTTGACAAGTTATGGAACTCTTTGGATGAAAATTTTTAAATTTCTTTAAAAATTTCCAAAGGATCCAAAGAGAAAAATAGTGATCGTAATTGTAGGAGGCAAAAAGACACTAAACATGCCTACCAAAGAGGTAAGGGAAAAGTTGATGTAGTAGAGGAAGTTATGGAGTCTGACTCTAATGATGAAATCAAATGTGACATCTGTCAATATGAACATCCAAAGGGATGTTGCCCTGTGGTGTGACACTTACAAGAATATGGAGTGTACACATTGAATCCTCTCCTAGCACATAGGCAAGCACTAAGATGATTTCCTTACACTCAAGGTAGTCCAAGATAGTTTGACCACTAACAACAAGCTTATTACCCAAGTGGAGCTCCTCCACAATTGTACAAACAATACCAATAGTGGTATCAACCACAATCCTAGGGAATGCCACCGCCAAGGTAGTAGTACCCTTATAGGAAACTAGATCCATATGGGTACTATGTTTAGTAGCCGATCTTCCCTAGAAGTTTTGTGAGTCATGCATCATTCTAGCATCACTATTACCCTTTAGAGCACCACTGAACACATTCACCATATACTTGAGGGGAAAATCCATAACTATATCCTTATCACCCTCCACCTCCCTTTGCACCTACACCTCCACCTTAAACTTAATTACATCTTTCTTCATTCGTGTAGGGTGAAATTCCTTCATAGCTGCAACAACAAAATGCTACACAAGCTATACACTCACAACCAATTTTTCAACCAAGTGGTCTAAATAATCAATCAAGGAAATGACCTTTCTTTTGGCCCAGTATTCCTCTCCAGTCCTCATAACCTACTCTTGTTGATCATCCTACATCTCCAGCATCCTCAACCTCTACATCAAATACCTTAGAGTGCCCTTCAAACCAAGTGCCCCTTAGGATCTGCACTGTAATGCTAACTCATGTTGTTTCTAACTGAATTAAGGTTGGTAATATTTCTACAAAATGATTTGATCTAGGAAGTCCACTCATTTATCTATAGATTGCTAGAAAAGAGCCATGCAAAGCTCTTCTTAACTATGGTTCCAAAGTTAACATAATCTCCCATGATATGTATAATAAGTCTTGGAACGTACCACCTCTTAAGAAGGCTAACATCTGCTTAGAATTAGCAAATTAGTCGATTATTATCACTTTGGGATTAGTAGAGGACATTGTGACCATAATCTGTGGGTGGTCCTATCCTACTGATCTTTTGGTAATCAAGGTGAAAAATTGCAAAAGTGACTTCCCCATCATTATGAAAAGGGCCTGGTTAAGCACAGTCGATGCGTGAATGAGAATAAGGAACTTATCCTTAGAAATATTCAAGGAAAGTAAGCTAGGAAAAATAAAAAAGAAGCGTATCCCATGCATTATGTATAGTGATAATAGGTGCAATTGTGTGCAAAATATTTTTTCAATCAAAAGCACATACATTAGGGCATGTGATCAGTGTGCACAAGAAATTAATATTCAATAGTGTTTGTATGTAGTAGCCACAAAGTTGGAGGGCACCCAGTGGCTGATAGCTGATTAAGATAATAGCACAATATGCATGGAGCCAACTTAGAGTCTAACATGTGCATATGTTGAAGGCATAAAAAAATTGAACAAATTCATTCCCAACTCTCTAATGAGGATGATGATACCTATTAGGGAGAGTTGGAGATCCCTGATCACTTCGAGAAGCCCTTAGAACTAAAAACTTTATTGGCCAGTATGGAGTATGCAATTTTGAAGAATGATAAACCGATCATCATTAATGCTAAAATTACTCCTGAACAGAAAGAAAAGTTATTAGAAGTGGTGAATAAATGGTCAAAAACCTTTTCTTGGTCATATCCAGAGCTAACAAGAATTGATCCAAGGATATGCGAACATCGCATCTACACTAACCTGGCCATGAAGCCTAGAAGGCAGCCATAAAGGTGGTTGAATCCCAAATTAAAACAAATCATCAAAGAGGAGATAGAACAACTCCTAAAGGTGGGGTTCATCTATCCAATCACAAATAGTAAGTGGGTTAGCCCACTTGTCATAGTACCAAAGAAGGATGGCAAATGGTGGGTTTGCATCGACTCTAGGCTATTAAATATGGCAACATTTAAGGATCATTTTTCTTTTCCATTTGTAGATCAAGTGTTAGATACGATATTCGAGCATTGTTATTATAGTTTCTTGGATAGTTATAGTGGCTATAACCAAATCCAAATGGTGCCAGAAGACCAGGCTAGGATAACATTCACAAGTCTTTGGGGGACTTTTGCATATTGTAAGATGCCATTTGGCCTATGCAATGCCCCTACAACATTTCAACACTTGTTCCTAAGTATATTTCAATAACAAATTGGTAGTGATGTTGAAGTATTCATGGATGACTTCTCCACCTATGGAGCTACATTTGAGCAAGCCTTGGACTAGCTTAAGTAAGTACTGAAGAGATGTGTAGAGACAAACCTATGGCTCAACTGGCAAAAGAGCCATCTCGTGGTCCAAGAAGGCATAGTACTAGGGCACCAAATTTCACATAAAGGGATTGAGGTAGACCCAGAAAAGATCATGTTCATCCAAGAAATAACATGCCAACCTAAGACCGTTAAAGATGTTTGGTCATTCCTTGGACACACTGGATAGTATCAGTGATTTATTAATAATTTCTTTAAGATTGAAAAGCCATTAGTAGAACTTACAAAGAATGATGCACCTTTCATTTGGACCCAGGAATGTGAACATGCATTCCAACAATTAAAGGACAAATTCGTAGAAACACCAATCATACGGGCACTAGATTAGTCCAAACCATTTCATATCATGATAGATGCATCTAACTATGCTTTGGGAGCAGTGCTCATGCAACTAGATGATAAGAAAAATCCATATTATATCCACTATGCAAGTAGAAGCATTGTGGGGGCATAGTTGAATTACACCACCATGGAAAAAGAATTAATGGTAGTGGCGTATGTGTTAGAAAAGTTTAGACATTATGTGTGGCGTATGTGTTTGTACATATGAACCAAAATCCAATTTTCTTCTTTATGAATAAGCTGATAGTGAGCCCTCGTGTTATATGATGGCTTATGATCTTATAGAAATTCGATCTTACTATGGTAGATCGAAAATGAATCAAGAATGTGGTTGTTGGCCACCTCTCTCACTTAAGATGGGATAATAAAGAGGAGGAGAGCTCACTCTCTGATCAATTTCCAGATGAGATCCTCTTTACTAGAGTAATCAGTGAACAAACGCTTGCAAAAAAAACATGGTTTAATAACATCCTCACATATCTTCTCACTCAAGAGATGCCACAAAACTTGGATTTTAGGAAGAAGCAACAATTTCTTCATCAAGTAAAATACTTTATGGAAATAAATAGACATCTTTACAAGGTGTGTGCTGATGGCCTAATCCATTGGTATGTCCCTAATTAAGATCAACTACATGTTCTCTAGGATGCTCATGAAGGACCTTGCGGAGGCCACTAGGTAAGGAGATGCACATCCTTAAAAAGCATAATGGCAAGATACTATTGGTCCACAATCTTTAGGGATTCCCACCAGTTCATCAAGTTTTGTGAACCTTGTCAACATGATAGGGGGATGATTGTTCACATGAAAGGTCCTCAACAGTGAATTCAACCACTGAAACCTTTCGACGTATGGGGAGCTGACTTCATGGATCCCATCACATCCATGTCTAACAAGAAAGTCTATCTTATAGTAGCAGTTGACTACTACACAAAATGGGCTGAAGCAGTAGCTATTACTAATTGTACATCATCCTTTGTTACAAAATTTATATAAAAAAAATATTTTGAAGAGGTTTGGGATGCCACGTTCAGTAATTTTTGATAATGGAACTCATTTCATAGGTGCCACATTTAGAAAATTAATTCAATTCTTAGGGGTAGAACATAAATTAACTACACCTTACCACTCCAAAGCCAACACTTCCAATTCAATCTAAGCTCCATACACTCTCAAGGGCTTGTGATATAAAACTTGACCTAAGTTTAGCATAGAAGGAAAGATTGATCAATCTGAACATGCTAACGAAAATCACTTAGTGGCCTTATCCTTGAATGAGGTGAACAAGGCATTTAGTAGGCAACGCCATGACCTTAGAATCAAGAAAGTAAAACTTTAACTAGGAGATAAGGTTCTTTACTAGAACCCCACACATGTACCCCAAAAGAAAAAATTCCAAACATTGTGGGAAGGACCTTATAAAATTGATCAAACCTTTTTTGCTGGGGCCATGATAATTTACAAACCTGAGAGCCCAAATAAAAAGTAGTTGGTCAATATCTAACAAGTTAAACCTGTCCTAGAACTAAGACTAGCCAATGTAACTACTACCTCAATAGATGGACAACCATGTTCTATTTTTTGGATCTCCTCCCTCCAACTCAGTAATGGGGAAGATGGCCATCCATGTTGATCATTACCTTGGCCTCTTAGTTTTTCTACCTTTTTATTTTTTACATTTTTTATCTTACAAATTTTTGATTTTTGAATTTTTCTAATTTTATACCATTTTTAGTACCTTTTCACTTTCTTATCTATTTTACCTTATTTTGTTTCCTTTTGTTTAAGTATGGTATTTTCTCATATTTGCTAATAAATTTTCTTTATTATCACAAGACACAATGTTGTTGTTGTTGTTTATTAATAATGGTTTGTGCTTAATGTATGATTGCTGATGTCTGGTTTCTATTTTTGAATTTTGATGTTTGATGACTTTGACATGATTTACTTTTCATGGAATAGGCCATGAGCCCACATCATCCGCCCATCCAATGAACTCTATGATTTTTCTTATTTTGAAAATTTGAGGTCCCTTTTTATTAAAGAAACTTTTAATCAATTGGTGACTTGGGTAGTTCTAGAATTAGGAAGGATCCAAAGGTTTGTAAAGGGTGTCACTTCAAGGGGACTCCATATTCTTTGTACTCTTCTTCTTTCTTGAGTGCTTAAGTGTTTTTTTACGGACTTATTACTATTCCATACCACCCAATGATAGGAAGACAAATAACATCATTGCATGATGTTCTTCCCATCATTTGAAAAAAAAGAAAAGAAAAAAAACACACAACATGAAAAAAAAAACAAAAATGATGGAAATTCAAAGCACACCCCTTCAACACAAATAAGTCCTTGCATGGTGTGGTTCTCATTTCAAGAAAAAAACTATGGGAATTCAAAGCACACCCCTTGGACAAATAAAAGGGCTATAAGCACTAGTTATGGAACTCAAAAGACATGCACCTATGCTTGAAGGTTTTTTCTAACTAAGGCTCTCTCTCTCTCTCTCTCTCTCTTACTGTCTACTCTTTTCTCTCCTCTTTATAGGAATAATGGTTGTTTTGTGAAAACACTCTTTTGTCTCAAGTGCATGGATCAGTCTTAAAGTGGTAATGTGAAGTCATTAAAAATGTATGGTTTTGGTTTGGACTAAGGACGAAACTCCTCGGGTCATTTTAACCACAAATTTTACAAGGGACTTCTTATGACCTCAATTTGGGACCCCATTCCACCTTCTCTATCATCCATCCATGCTACCATAATTCACCTCATTATCAAGTTCTATGTTATGCTCCATGTCTTAGTTTGATGTGTTGGGATTCTTGAGTGGATTCTTTTGGGTTGGTCCTTAACTTGTCATGATCATTAAATTGACTATGGGACCCATGGACCACTTAGTTGAGATTATGCAAGGGCAAAAAGGGCATGATCTTGCTATGGGGAAGACCCACTTGCATAGCTTTTGGCTTGATTAGTCAAGGTTCCTTACCTTTGACATTACTACATTCCTATATTTCATATTTTCCATTGTGTAAACTGCTCAATACTCCTCTTAATTTTTTATTACATTCATCCATTAAATCAAATTTTCTTCTTTTTTCAAATTTATGATCCTCAACACCCTCTTATCATGATTTTATACTATTCTTGGTCTTCTAAGCTTTCATTTGACCCTAATTTCATTGAAAAATTCCTTGCATTTTGAAAGTTTGACCAAAGTCAATAGTGGTTAATAGTTGTGTCGACGAGGCCTCGTTGATGCAGCCAACCATGTCGATGATGCCTCATCAATGAGGCCTCATTTATGTAGTGAAAAAATACTACCGGTCGACACTTTGGAATTTATCGTAATTTTCTCATAACACACAAGGAATTTTTGCAATTTTTCAAGGCCCAAAACCTTCTATAGTGCAAAACTTTCAAACTGGTTGTCCAAATCACTCCTTTTTTCGACCTTGCACTTACTAAAGTTAAGATCTTTATTGTGGGGACTGCAAACCTTAAGGTTTTTGATGAAATTTTCAAAAAAATTTCTAACTCCTCCAAGGGTTAGTAACATTAACAACACAAAAATATCAACTCTTTTGATAGTTAACCCTTCCAACAACCTCTAGGATGAATTATTCATAATAACACATAAAATAAATAATAATCAAGTTAATTAAATTAGCCATAATCACAACTTAGCCAAGTGTAACTACCCTCAAGAGTTAGGGTATCCCAATTGTTTTAAGGCCATACAATGATTGCTAATCCATGGTCTTATGGTGATTATAGATGACATCTAAGCAAAAGCATCCATAGGAAGAAGAACCCTCACAACCATGGGAGAAATGACCTAGAGCTGAAAGGGGCCAATAGGAATAAGGCCAAGAACAACAAGAGGTGACCTATTCAACTGGACCTCTTCATGAGGAATCCAAAGTGGAATCTATTTGACAGATTCTAGAGGAGGAAGTGCCTATTAAACAATCCTAGCAAGGAGAAGCACCTGGACCTGTGCCAAGGCTTGAGGTCACTTTGACACAAGAATGCCTAGACATCATCAAGTCTTGAGAAATCCAAAGATCAGTTCTTCAAGAGATAAACTTTAGGCCAGTTTTAGAAAAAGCTTAAAAGGATTTCAGAAAAAAATTACAAACCTCTCCCATGTGGCCAGCCATCACGTCCAATGGGGAATGATACTTGGAAGAGACCTATCTCTTCTAGAGTAGTCAAAGGCAAGGGTCCATTATAAAAATCAAGGACATTCAAGTGTCATTCTTGGCAGAGGCTATTGCACAGGCACTGGGGTTGCTAGACATTGAAACATAGTTGGCTAAAATATCAACAAAAGGTGATCTTAAGGTAAAAAGGGAATGGACCCAATGATGCTATGGTGTGGACTGTAAAGAGTATCATGCGCTCACACTGGTGGAGAAAATTTATTTCAAGATTACAGCTTATCACCTCAATCCAACGGTGAGGCCAAGTAAGGTGATTACTTTCTCTACCAAAGAATGTGCCACTCTGAGTAGGAAATTTTCCATTAACCTTCCATAGTTGATTTATTTGGAGATCGAAAAGTGCTTCAAGGAGAATGAACATGGAAGGAAAACCTTGCCCTTTCCATGCCTAATTAGGGAACTTTGCAAGAGGGCAAGTATTTTTTTCTATTTAAATGACACTCTTAAGCATGCTTCCTTGGCCTCATGGGAAAAAATCATGAAGAAAAAGATGCCAACAATCACTCAAGAAGAGGAGTTACTACCACCACCACCCACTCAAGAGACAACACTAGAGACTTGTGTAGTCCTTGAGCATTTGCATAAAATTTGAGAATAGCTCTTGAGTGAACAAGAGTAACAAGTAGGAACAAGTGGGATCAATCCTTCTATGTATCAACCAATAATGAGTCACCTTAATGAGGTGGCCCTAATAGTTAGCCAGATGGAGAAGGGTGGTCCTTTTTTCTCTACCCAAAGAACATAACTACCTTCAAGGATGGATCCTAATGCTCAAGAGGTGATGATGTCACTAGCAACACACCATATATTCCCAGAAATCTCTAGGAATGTTGCCACTTTCTTAGTGAGGTTGAAGGAAGGTGAAGAGGCAACTGTCTTGGTGATGTAGCACCAAGGGTAGGAGATAGCGGTAGAAGTGGTAGTTGACCATGTAGCTGAAGCACTGAATGCACCTGTAGTGCCTATACTAGATGTATTTTCACTCCAAGATGTGCAGACATCCATAGGCATGGTCAGCAAAAAATTGAATGCAACCTAACATGAACAAATGTTGGAAAAATTGGTAGGAATTGGGTAACCGATTCTAGACATCTTTGATCTCCCGAAGAACATCAACACAACCTAGTTGGAGCTGCTAAATACAAGGGGAAAATGCATCATTTTGGATGGGCAACTAAAAATGGCCCAAAAGTAAAATCAATGCTTGGTTGTGGAGGTTGCTGAACTTTATGCCTGACTTGCAGAATAAGCAATAATTAGCCTAGTAATAACAAGATATGGAGTTATCAAATAGCATCAAGAATGGTTTCAAAAGGCTAAGGAGGAACTAGTAATGACCATCTTCAAACAGTCCATGGTAGAAGTTGAAATGCACTCAATCAAAAAGAACTTGAATCAGATGCATCAAAAGAATGAAGGATTGACCATGCAAAATCATCGCCTGTGAAATGTTGATGCACAAAGAGATCAAATGCAAGAGATCATCTAGCAACAGCAGGACTAGCTTACTAGGGTCAACACTAAACTAAGGAAATTGGCTACAAAGAACTGCAATTTTTCAATGGAGGAGGTATGCACTTTACAACAAAAGTCTACCATCAAGATTACCACTTGGAAGAATGAAGCTCTCAAATTTGAGAGAGTGAAAAACCACTATAGGGACCAGGTTGGCTTGTAAAAGGAAATTAATGAAAAAGAAATCTAGATGGCAAAAGCTAAAGTGAATGAAGCCCTCTAGTAACTCCAGTAAGGAAGAGAGATTTGGCAACCCATCCTTGATGGGATTCATGCCTACAATAAAGTAGAGATCTACTTGAAAGATTTGCAAATCAAAAAAATAATAGAGTATATAGAGTTGGCCAATCTCTGTTATACAAACTTGGCAATGCTGATAGCCAGATGACCATAGTTAGAATTAAAAAAACAAGTGGCTAGCTTGTATCTGCTATACGATGGTGAGTTCAAACACCACAAGGACACCAAGAAAAAGCTTGAGACTGTTAACACTAAACTTGAAGTCCTTAAAGGATGATTCATAGATCAACGATCCATCATTGAGGACCTAGCTAAACCAATGAATGACTACCAGGAGCTGAAGAACATAGTGTGAGCATTCGACATTGAATGCAAATAGTTTGCTACCTGGTTCATCAATGTCAAGGACTTATTTCCAGTGATCTGATATCCTTGGGATGTGCTCGTTTCAACCCACATTGGGGAAGCTACATGGATGGTGCATGATCCTAGGAGTAAGAAGGAAAAAATGAAAGCACTACTAGATGCTTTCTACCTCCTACTTGAAGTTGTAGCAGTAGTAAGACAACTACAACTGCTTCAACCATTGCTAGTGCATGAAGCTAGTGAGGATCCCTTGGAGCCTCAAGAACTACCATCGCCTAGGATCGTTTGATCTTCTTCAACAAGCTTCACACCATCAAGGAACATGTTGTCAAATTTTTGAAGAGGTGTGTCATGGTGTTCAATTTTGTGTCCTGAACACCATCATTTTTGTAATGTGTTGATCTGTACACCTAGGCACTCCATTTTTTGTCAATGTCAGTCAATTTTTTTGTTGGAGAAAAGTTAATCAATAATCCCATACCTTCCCAGTTTTGTAAAAGAACTTGAGGATGAGTTTTCATTTAGTCATGGGGATATGATGAGTCATCGTTGGTTAGCTACGTCAATGAGGCCTCATTAATGCAATCAACCACGTCAATGAGGTGAATCTTGCCCTACATCGATGAGGCTCCGTCAATGCAATGTCTATCCATCACCTATAAATATGCACCTACCAAACACATTTATGACAATCTAGATTTTAATAACAGCAAAGCTCTTACATTTTTTGCATTCGAAAGTTGGAAGTTTTTTTCTAAGTGTCTGTAGCAAGAGACATTGAGTGTACAGATATTTATTTGAGAATTGTTGTACCTAAGCACAATAGTGTGTATAATAAGAAAGGCGAGCTTTCTAATAAACCTTGCAGCACTTTGGATAGATTAGCTATTTTAATTATGCATTCAATGTTTTCATTTATTTGTTAATTGTTCTTAATTATTTCACAAATATTTTCCAGTAATTGAGTTAATGATGTTATTAAGCTAGATAAATTAAATACATAAGTATGACTACTTTNCATAGCACTTGGTTGCCTAGTAGTGAATATGTGGGTTTAGGATGTGTACAAAAACTAGGAATAGATAATTATGTTAGGGTTAGTTAAATGATTAGTTAATTAATTAATTTAGATTAGTTAATCAAATTACTTTTATCCATATTTGAGCACTGGTTTATAAAACATAAAAAATGATAAAAATCGAATGCCTCAATTACACTTAACCATGCCACGAACATCATAAGTGTAATTGGGAAGACAATGATTGACATTAAGGCTAGATTTACTTCCTAAATGGCTAGTGCACTAGAAATGATGTAGTTCGTAGAATTTGACTAGATCATGCATGAACACTTTGTGATTCGTATGGTTGGGTGTAGGGGTACCTTGCCACTCATCAATATCCAAACATGTTGAGCAATAGAACACTAAAAAAACATCTTGAGAAAATGAGTCCTTAATCCAAAGAGGACATTAAGGAGAAACATTTCACATATGTTTAAGATAGGTGCCGATAGGAAGACCTTGATGAATAAGATACTATAAAAAATATGAATTTTCAAAAATGTAGGAGCTTTCTAAATATCTTTCATTTTCCCCATCTAAAAGTGCAATGATAATTGCATTTTCAAGGCCCTATTGAATTTGTTATCAATAAAATTATTCTTTGTAATAATCTCATAAGTAACTTTCAAATTAAAAAGAAAAATATGTCTACCATCCTTCCAAAAAATATCTAGAAAAGCTTGATGCAAACTATTATCAACTTTAAATGAATTCTTAAGATTAGAGATTAAATTTTCAAAATTCTTTTTTCTCTTTTTATTCAAATCATAGATGCTAGAAGCTTCATTCCATGTAATCCATCTATCATGCAAATATAAACAAGAAACAATAGTGAACCAAATTTTCTCTAAGTCATACACAATTTAGTTACATTAGTAGCCTAAGCTACTTCATTAAAAGGAAGCCAACATAGGCTAATTTTCTTAAGCATATCTTCTATTTAGATGCTACTTTTTCTTTTCAAATTTATTTTGTACCAACTTAGAAAATATAAAATTTAAATTAAATTTTTTTACTTACATCTACTAAGATCCTTTTAGATCTATTAGATTACAAAAGTTTCAAAATTTCTATGATAAAATTATTTTATGATAACTCAGTGTTGCCTATAACAATCAAACTCATGACTTGGATTTTCTATATCAAGAATTTTACTACTAACACATCATTATTTATGACTATCATATGATTCAACATTGAATCAACTTATCAATTGAATTGCTAGATGTGCTAGATGTATGCATAACTAAGGATTGAACTCATAACCACTAGAGATACTAACCTCATAACTAGAGGTATTTCATTGATGAGCATATAATTAGTTCAACCATTCATGTTTTCAATAGATTTTATTCTTCTTCAAGAGATTGAAACTTCCAATTCAAATATAATTATGATTGGTAACAACATTTTTTAAAATTTCATAGTATTATTTAATAGTCCTAGAGATCAAGATGCTTCACTTTTTATTATCAATAATTTCTAGTTGAATAAAATAATCTCTTAAGAAAAAATAATTATTCTATTTAGATAATTCTTTAAGTTGTTCTAGGTTCATTTGATATTTGAAACATTTATGTTTTTACTAATTATACAAATACAATTATTCTATGGTAGTTTCTTCTACTAAGTTGTTAAACATTCATTGGCTTTTTGATGATGATATTAATATGTTGAACAATTCTTATAATAAAATTGGTGGAGCTTCTTCTTAGCTTGTATGCCATAAGCACTTTAATTAGTATAATCTTAAGAAATTATTTTCGTTATTTGATATTACTCATTTCTATACTCATCATGATGAGTAGTTTAATGATCTAACTTTTGAGAGGGTAGTAATTGAATCTTCAAAAGACTTTATCAATTCTGTTTCTCCAATAACTTTTCCTAGTTTTTTAATGGAAATGTTAAAGTGCACAACAATATAACACTATTAGACTATTTTTATATTTCTCTTAATTTGAAATTTAGTTTTAAATATCAAGTTCAATATTATGAGTTTTTTTTTTGCATAAATGCACCTTTATTTCTTTCCCCATCTAGAATAGATATTTTACGATCACCTAAAATGTTGAAAGGAGACCCTTGGTAATTCTAGTTGGATTAATTGAAGATTACATGCCATACAAATAGTTAGAAATTTTGCTCATTAGTTGGATAACAAATTTTCTTGGTGATGAAGAAAGGCTAAAAGCAAAAATTGTGATGACATTTAACACATCAATACTACTCTTAATATGATTTCTTTTAACACTTATCTCAATAGTTACTTGCTTATGTTTACTTTATCAAACAAGAATGGGATATGCATAATGCAAAAAATGCTCTTATTAATAGCCATCTTTCCTAGTTGAGAATAAAGAGAGAACCATATCAAAAATTATTTAAATTCCTGAAAGTAAAGCTAATTTATAGATTATTATTTCTCTAGAAGTCTATGATCATTTTATTTCTAATCCTCTTCTTATCAATGGTTTCATTGAGAGACATTTTTATTATATATTTTCATAAGAGAGTTTTGATCTTGAGGATTTTCTTTCTAATTTAAACCATTTGCCAAAAATTATTCTTAAATGTCATAATCATTTCCTTGAGTAAGATATCTTTCTTACTAAAATTAAAGATGCAATCTTTAGATTGCATAATAGTAAAGCTCTATTTTTTTATGGAAATTCCATCAAACTTTTTAAAAATCATTGTGATGTTATTCGTATAGACCTTTTGTATTTTTATTAATATTATTGAACAACATTCACTTGGTCAAGAGGTGAATATAGGAGTCATCAAATTATTCTTAAAGAAGATTATCTCCCCCAAATTGGTAATTAGTATCTTATTACTCTTTTGAATTCAATTTATAAAATTTTAGCTAAATGTCTTACTCAAATATTACAACCAATTATTTTCTCAATTAATTAATTCAATGGAAATTAACTTTCTTCAAAGTAGATATATTTTATATAATGTTCTTACTACTTGAAAGGGTATGTAATGGGTTGACAATTCTAATCAAGACATTATATTTTTAAGCTTGATTATAAAGTTATGTTAGGATTGAATGGTTTTTTATTATTTCTTATCTTTATGAGTATGATTTGAAGGATAAATTTACTGAGATGATTAAGACTTGTTTTATTGCTAATGCAATAGTGGATGCAAATATTAACATTACTAATAATTTTAAACATTAGCACTTAGTGAGGCAAGGTTACCCCTTTGGATCCTATCTCTTCATCCTTGTTGCAAATTTTTTATGTCATGCTATTTAAAAGAATCAAGAGTTTCATGCTACTAAGAAATTATCCTATACCATCTTTTTTCTTAGGTTGATCCATATTATGGACTTTTAAATTCCTGAATGAATTGTTCAAAATCTTCTATGTTCTACAACAAGGATGATTAATAATAAAAGTTACAACTTATTGGTTGTGACATTGTAGATGTGATGTCTTCTAGTTAGTGTTTGCCTATATATACGATCCACTAGCCACATTTATGATACTATTTAGTCAATAGGTATCAAAAGTTTTGTAGTTTGATTTTGTAGTTAAAAAATAGTTAATGAGTACTTGTAGCAGAGATTTGAGTTGATTATTCAAAGTCTCATTTGAGTGGAATGTACCTTGATACATTTCATGATCGACAATAAGATCTAGATTAATTCACTTTCATTTTAGCACTTTGAGTTAGTTTAAATTTATTATTTTATGCATTTAATTTTCATTTTTCTATAGTGAAGAGTGGCGAGATACCCCTACACTCAACCATACAAATATGAGTGTTACACGCATGATCTAGTTGAACTCCGCAGAAGGACTAGTTGTGGCATCTAGATAGTTAGCCTTAGGTTGTAGTTCGCTATCTTCCCACCTGGACTAGTATTAGCTTTGTCACATATGGTTTAGTCCAGAGTGAGGTGTATGATAGGTTTCTAATCTAATGCTACTCCTGAAGGTAATGCAAAGTAATATTAACTAAGCTAGGAGAAAAGGGTTGAGAGAGGATCTAATCTAGCCTAAGTGCGATGATCATCTGTTCCTTTACTATCTATACACATCTTGGACTTCATGCATGACTACCATTGGGATTACCAAGCATAGATCCTAGGTACGCTACTGGGTTACCAAGTAGTCACACTTAAATGCTCGTAATCAAGTTGTACTCATTCCATGTTTTAACATGAGTTTAAGGGTGAGAGATATTAACTAAGAAAGTAGTAAATAATAATTAATTAAATGATTAAACTAAGTAAATGCTGTAATGATGAAGTAATCTCGATCTTTATTGTCGATCATGTGCATGTCCAAGTACGTCACATTCAAATAAGGATGTCGTATAATTACAATCACCACATTGCAGGCATACACAGAGAGAAAAAGGGAGAGAAAGAAATTAAAATGCTTAAACTAAAAACTAACTTACTAATGATCTATTGATATCTGACTCTTCTATCTACCTCTTATTTATAGATGAGGAGACAGGCTGTGATATCACGTACGTGATATCGCGGTCGTCCAAATGATGACTCATCATACCCCCATGACTGAATGAAAACGCGTCCTCGAGTTACAATGACTACATAGTGGATAGTTATGGGATTATTGGATGGTGAAAATGGGATTATGTCGTAGTATGGAATGAAAACAAAACAAAGACACAACACAAAGAATGTGCTACAACTACAAAATTGTGAAACTCATGTAGTTCCTAGTGGCAGTGGCTCCTCCATTGGTGCTTCCCTTTGTCTTGTGCTCCAGGCTTTGAGACTTGATGGTGTTGAAGTATGACATGGAGCTTCTCCTCTTTGGTCTGAGGGTTTTGTGCCATCCATGCTAATGTTCTGATGTTTGATGAAGTCGGCACTTCCCACGAACAGGGTAGTTGTAGGAACATATGATTGGCCTTGACATACCAGGCTGCAAATACGCATCGTTCCTTTTCATAGGCTCTAGCTTTATCTTTGTATTCTTGGAAATCTTCTAGTCATCGAGCCAAATCTACTATGACACCTTTTTGGCCTTGGTAGCTTGCTTCCACCACCTCAAGTTCAGAATTTGTGACCTCCAGTTTTTCCAACAGCTTCTTGTGTTTTGCAAATTCTGCTTCATATTTGATGTGGGTGGTTGCTACTTGCTACTCAAACTCTGTCCTCAGGTGGCCTGCTGTTAACATGGCAAGGTTGGCATACCTTAGATTTGCCAACTCCATGTATTCTGTTAAATCCTAAATCTGCAGGTCCTAGCTCTTAACTTCCGCTTGGTGGACAAAGGCATATGTGTCCAATGTGGCCCGCTAATCAGTGTGTTGAGCACTGATAGCATTGATGTGGGCCTTGGCCATATGGATCTCCTTCTCAAGGATCTATTTGTAAATCCCCACCTGATCTCAGAAGTACTCCTTCAGCTTCTCATGTTGTTTAGCCTCATTTTTCCATGCGCTTATTTCAATAGCTATCTTTTGGCGAATTGTGCGTACCTCCTCCATTGAGAGGGTTCTATTCTCCCTGGCTAAGTGACTTATGTCTTGGTTGACTTGGATGAATTGTTCTCTCAATTGATAAAAGTGTTCCTTGAGAACATTCTTTTTCTTTTCCATAGTGGTCAATCGAAGATTGTCAGTAATGAGTTGTTTATTTTCTTCCTATAAGGCATTAAGTGCCTTAATATGCACATGAGTTTGCGCTTATGCTACAAAGGCATCCCAAACAACCTTCTCTTTTTCATTAGCCACCTTTTTAGTCTCCGTGATTAGCTTGGTTAGTTGCTCAGTTCTGAAATTATCTAGCTGGTCTGCAGGAACGAATTGCAGAGGGTCCCGCTGTGCTTCCTGTAGAGCCATGAGTTG
The DNA here is from genome assembly GCA_015680685.1 of Gnetum montanum. Classification (NCBI taxonomy): domain Eukaryota; kingdom Viridiplantae; phylum Streptophyta; class Gnetopsida; order Gnetales; family Gnetaceae; genus Gnetum; species Gnetum montanum. Next base: position 120,548 of record MNCI01002597.1, on the reverse strand, counting down.
TTCTTGTAATTTTTTCACTTCTTCTTCCGCATGCTCGATCCTCACTTTTGTTAAGACCAGCTTTCCCTTTTTGGAAATGAGGTCTGACTGAATTGCCTTAACATCTTGAGGGATGTCAAATAGGGATGTCATTACTTGCCCTATTTGGAGCAATTGATCAAGTGCATCCTCATGTTCTATAGGAGTCATTGAGGTTCCGGCTAAAGTTTAAGCATCCCGTGCTCCTGTGAGATTTATTGGTGGCACAATAGGTACATTGAATGATTCTTTGATGTGGTCCATGACCACTTCTGTAGCTCCTGTGACATTCTGGTATTGCATAACCACCACAGTGGCCCCTTCACCAGTTTCTAATTGCACTTGGAAAGATAGCACATTTCCTGAGATCTGTTGTGACCATCTACTTTCCCCTCCTCCTATGTGAATAGACACTTTTCCCCTTGTGCGATCCAAAGAAATAGTAGGCTAAATGACATCATCAATTACGCAGAAGAGGTTTATGCCATCACGACTTCCCCAACTGACCATCTCAGTGATGGCCCTGAGATGGCTCATCGACGGTTTGTAGTCTTGTGGCAGTGGCTGATCCTGGCCTATGTTGGGCCTTGCTTCTTCTTGTTGGCTGGGTCCTATGCTTGGAGGTTGGCTAGGACATGCAAGTTGAGTTGTAGTTGGTCTAGCCATCTGTTCTTCTTCTTCTTTTGGTTCCAGCATCTCGCCAGTGATTTTCCTTGGAGCTGGCGACTTTAACAATTCAGCGTATGAAGCAGGCTGAGCTTTTTGAAGGACATCATTGGTGTACCCCTGAATACTAGCACATCAGCAAAGCTTTCTGATAATATAAGGGAAAGGCAATGCTATCTTCCCTATCTTTCATTCCTCAAACCACCTCAGGATCTCCGTTAAATATCGATGGGGCAAGTTAGCATTAACCTTTCCAATTAACACTGCACATCCTCTTGCGACATATGTTGATATTCTTTATAAGCCCTTCATGGGGAAGAGGTAATATGTTCCAATTTTGAAGTAAATTCTCTCCTCTGTCATCAACTCACCAAATGTTTTATCTTTGCCATAAGCCCTTGCCAACCAATCCCATCGCACATCGAGGTCTTAACGGGTGGATGACTGAGCAACTTTTGGCCCTATATTCAGAAGGTTTATCACTTCGAAAATGACCTGCATGGAGAAATCAACTGTCACACCACAAATGTTGATAGTGGTGCCTTGTTTCCTATTGTGCCAAAATTGGTACGTCTCCCCTAGGTACCAGGCGCCGCTTTCAAAGAATGTAGGCCATAAGGGAGACCCTTTGAGGTGATCCCTAACGGCCTTAGGAGCAAAATCTACAAAAGATTCAAAGTTCAATTCCACAATCACTGCAGTGAATGTGGACTTTTCATGGATGGCCTGAACACAATCTTGGAGCAACGTGAGATGTTGTCCTTGTTCAGGCACTGCAGCAGCTCCTCCTTCTACCTGCTCGGACTATACGGTAGGAGGATCCTCTTTATGAATACTGAACGATTTCTCCTCTTGTTCTGTATGTTGTCCAGCAGGATCTTGTCTTCCACCTCTTTGAGATCATTTGCTTCCACCTTAAGTAGGACCTTTCTTTTGTCCACGTTTTGGGGTCATCTGCAATCACACGAGGCCAAGCGTTAGTAAGGTTATTTTTGAAGTTAAGTTATACCTTACTTCTTACCTTAATTAATTAATTTGTTTCATCTCCATGTGATATTTCCTGAAAGATTGTAATAATGAGTCCTGTGACTTAGGTGGTTTCCAATTTTAATTTCCCAATATACCAAGGGATTAAATGATTTTTGGACACAATTATTCTAATTGTTATAGCTAATCATCCTAGATGATGTCCTTTGGATGATGATAAATTCCAAAATAGTTAGGCACTTTTCAGTAGGTGTCCCTCCCCCACGACTAAGATGAACACTCTAGGTTCAAGTTGGTTCAGACAGAATTAAAATCAAAGTACTAACGAGTGGGATAGAGGTTTAAAAACAAGGGTCACTCAATCGCAAGTTGTAGAGAAAAATTTGAAAAACTCCCTTGCGTGATGTGTGCAAAATGAGGCTAAGTGTTATGGGGGGTCGCCTATTTATAGGGTTGGAGGGATGCAATATCACGTACGATACATTGCGTACACAATATCACGTCGACCACGATATCACGTATCTCATACATGATATCACGGCCTATCGATATTTTAGGCCTGAGGGGAAAATCGAATTTTCAGGGTTTTTTTTTGGAAAATAAAATATGAAAGCAAGGACATGTGGCACATGTTAAAAGTTGCTAGGGTAATTCCATTAATTTGAAAGGCATAATTAATTATGATGGTGTGGATTTTATTAATAAAACCTCGGATGGGAGAAAAAGGCTATGTAATGGTGCATAGGAACATTGAAATTCAAAGGGATAATAGTAGGGAAAGAACATTATGAAAAATTATGCTGAGGGTAAGAAATGATGTGTGTGAGCTATGTCATAAGTTAATGAAACACCACAAAATTTTAGCTTAACACTTTGAAACAAGAATAATTCAGAACCTCTTGAGTTTTGGGAGGAAAAATTTTTACTAAGACATGGAACTCACACTCGACTTGTCAAGCTAGCTTGCCCATGCTTAGCTTGTCAAGCTAACTTACTCACACTCTACTTTTCAAGCTAGCTTGCCCACGCTCAGCTTGTCAAGCAAGCTTACTCACACTCGGCTTGTCAGGATAGCTTGCCCTCAGCGTGAGCACCTTCAGAGCCTCCAAATTAGGTCAAAATGGTCCTAATTTGAATGAGCAAGGCACCCTCGAGGCCCAGTAATGACTGCTCCAAGTTTCAGCATCCAAAATCCAAGATTTCAAGTCAAAATTGCACAAATCTTGCTACTCACATTGAGGTCACGCCCAGGTCACACTGGCAACGTGAGTCCAGTGTGAGTAACTCAAAATAGCCTCAAAATAGTGTTAAAATGGCTTGATTTCAAGGGTACAAAGCCCTCTCGAGGCCCACTAATGATTTCTCTAGGTCCCAGCCCTCAAAATTTTGATTTTAGGTCTAAAAATACTCCATTTTTAGCACTCACGCCCAGGTCATAGTGAGGTCACTTTGACAGCGTGAGCCCAACATGAGTTGCCCAAAATGACCTAGATCAAGGCACAAACAGGCTCAGACTCAGCATGTAGATTGTCCCCAAGGCCAAGAAGCAGTTTCACTTGAAAGATAGGTCTCAAAAATCAAGATTTGGTGTGAACTATACCATCCCAGCTTGCTCACGCCCAGGTCATGCTAAGGTCACGCTGACAGCGTGAGCTACCAAAAGTGGCCTAAATCCAAGCACAGACAAGCTCAAATTAAACATGAAGAACGTCCTCAAGGTCAAGTAGAAGTTACATTTCAAAAACAGGTCTTAAAGGTGGAATTTTGACATAAAATGCATCATTTTTGATCATGCACGCTGAGGTGACGTTGAGGTCACGCTGACAGCGTGAGTCCAGCTTGAGCACTGGTCACGACCAAGCAAAAGCACTTCAGACACACGCTAAGGGCACGCCAGGACAAGATCAAGGCATGCTGGCAACCCTGGCAAAGTAAAAACACTTTCAGCAGTAGTCAGTCCACAGATTCAGAAGTTCCAAGCGAGCCAGAATCAAGATCTCTTGTTATACACTATCATTTCATTATAAATTTTTCACATTTTTGAGCTGGTCAAGCTCTTACGCTACATATTGTACATGCCTCTATGAGCGTAATCCAGCTTGCACAAGCTAAAATAGATTGTAAGATATAGTGTATCCAGTCTAGAACATAGATTGCCTACATATGTCGAGCTATGCATCAAACACCTATCACGTGATCCTTTTTTCTTTCATCTCACAACCATTAACCTCATTTATGAATCCTATTCCCAAGCCTAGAAAAATGTATAAATACCCTATGCATTGACATAAACGGGGTTGGCAATTTGGAGAAAGAAAACCAGCAACCTTGAGCCTGGACGCACGTGATCCCCAGTGCCTACAAACACCTCACATCCGAGCTTAACGTCTGACTTGCAATCCAGACACGCAACTACATTTTGACCAGTGCACATCTTGTTAAACAATATAATACAGTTTCATTATTGCCTTCCATTTATATTTTTTACTCTGCTTACACTTTGTTTACAATTTAGCTATGTTTATGCTTCGTTTACAATTTAGTCTCTGTTTACACTCTGCGCTTTGTTTACATTTCGTGTCGTTGTTTGCATTCTGTTTACATTCTGTTTACATCATTTACGATAACCCTAGTGCTAACCATAGCTTACGCTCGGGGAAGTCCTTGGTTGATTTACGTGCAAACCATCTAAGGCACTATGTCTTTGTTTTTCCAGCTTGCCCTCATGTGAAGGCAAGGTTAGCTGTATCTCTCCGAAGATCTTTCAGCATTTGTTTTCCTCCAGCCTTACGCTGACAATTTCGAATGGTACAGAAATTGGCGCTAGAAGGAGGGCCACCTTGTTTTCCATCCCAATAAAACATTAATTCCGTTACCTTTCATGCGTGGTGTAGGTCAAGTGTAAACAATAACTTTAGCTTGCTTAAACCATACCAATCTGTTCACGATTGAATTAAATCCTTGCAAAAATTTTATGTTGCTACCAATGCAGTAAATTCCGTAATAGCTACAGAAAATATTAAGTACAGCGTGCACACGCTGTGAAAACCCAACACAGTGTACACACGTTGCAAAGCCCAACGCTGCGAAAATCTAAAACAACATACCCTACAAAACCCAATGCAGTGTATACACACACTACTACACACGTCTAGCGTACACACGTTGTGCACGCACATCACGCGCACACACTGTGTTGCGTTGCACTTACACTGCATGTACACTACACTTGCATATGCTGTGCACAAGCTAGCGTATGCATGTTCAGGTTGTGTTCATGATGACGTTTACGCCTAGCTTGCTCAAGCTCAGCTTGCATATGTCCAAATTGCTCAAGCTCAACTTGCATATGCTCGGCTTACTCAAGCTTAGCTTGCATACTCTCGGCTTGCTCAAGCTCAGCTTACATACGTTGCTTACACACATTCATCTAGTCAAGCCAGTTACAAACATGGAATCTTCTCAAATCAAAGTAGCATTATCAGTTTCTAACCTTAATGCTGAAATCTCAAATCTTGTGACCACAACTGAACCCATAGTCACCATTAGAGAGATGAACCCTCAAGGGCCAACTTGCCGGTCACTTCGGTTACAAGGAAAAGACCCCACTTATACAATTCTCACCCCGGAACAATACAACTTCATTTGCGTAAAGATCCAAGCTAACCTTCCCATTGATCGCATGAAAATAGAAGCAAAACAACATTATGAACTCATCTATAAGGGAGGCCATAAGTTTATCCCTTCAGCATATGATGTGATTCCCCTCTCTGAATCCCATCATGAACTCATATCCCAGCTCCTCATGGCAAGGAATCAAACCTTGTGGCAACCCACCATAGAGCTTCAAAACGGAGACGAGGAAGATGATTTCGCAGCTCAATCCAAACATGGGGATTCATATGACACTCTCAGTCCTCATACTTATGCAAACCCATTATTCCACCCTTTCACGAGAGAGACTATGTCTCTTCATGCATTTACAAGTACTCAAGTACCCATTTCTCAACACGAAGCACCCACCCCCATTCCTATTTTCCCTACGACCAACACCCAATTCGATATGCCCATCCCTATTATTCCCTCGGTTACCACTTTACCCTCCCTCTCATAAGGACAATCCCAACAACTCCCCTCTCAAGCTAATATGGGAGCGGCCTTCCAACTCCAAATAATTGGGATGCCATCCATGATACCTACTTCTACATCTCCTCATTATATACCACGAGTGCAAATCCAAGGAACACCCTTCACTACCTCAACTCAATAGGTTCAGGGTGTTTTCTCACAACTTGTAACCAGGCAGTGGTATGCACCTATCATTCAACAACATCAACCTACTCACTACAACATACCACTCATTGCAATCCCATCTATGAATGTCCCTCAAGTACAACCATCAACAACCCTGTAGTCATCTTTCCCACAAATCACACAATAATCTAACTATCACCACACGCAATCCAACCAACCAACCAGTCCACCTAGTGCTCAAGAATGGGCAGATGCTAGAAAGATGATGCAAGCGTTAACCGATGAAGTAAAGCACCTTAAGATTGCAAACATTGAAGAAGTCAAGGTGTTGGACTTTTATCAAGATGATACGATTAGCTCTTCAGTGCCACCATTGACTTTACCAAAAGGAATTACATTGCCACAACTGACCAAGTATCACGGAGAGGGAGACCCAAATGCTCACCTAGTGACATTCCGATTAGAGTATCTCTTACTTCAAGCATGGCCTCATGCAATCCTGCGTGTGTTCGTCATGTCCTTAACTGGAAAAGCCTTGGACTGGTACTGAGCCCTACTACATAACTCCATATCCTCTTTAGAGGATTTGTTACATCAATTCATTACCCATTTTAAGTATAACCTGAAGCCTGAAGCCACACTAGATAGTCTAATCCAAATAAAACAAGCACCATTGGAGCCTGTACAAAAGTTCATCCAAAGATGGAGCGCTGCCCTTAACGAACTTCATGAGCCTATCCCAGAAACGTATTTACTCACAATCCTCAAAGGTGCCATGAATTATTTCGTTAAGTCAAAACTCTATTATCTGAACGCCCACACTTTAAGTTAGGCATTTATCCAAATCAAAAACATAGAAGAGGTAGCATAGACAAGTCATGACCCAGCTTACCTAACTTTCAAAGGCCAACATACAAAGAAAGATAAAGACAAGTCTAAAACAATAGTCACAACAGTGGCAGAGACATTTTGACCCAACAATGCAGGGTAGAAAGGGAAACAACCCACCATCCCCACTAGTCATGAAAGAACTGCTCCTACACCTACACCTGAACCCTCCTCTACCCAAACTACTAACACGAGTCATACTCGTACCTTCGAACAAAAAGACCCTACCCAATACACACCCTTACCCATGAAGCCTTCACAACTACTGGACCAACTTCTAAAGGTTGGGTTGATTCAACATAAACAAATGTCTCCTATAGCATCTCAAAAACATGACCGATACTGTGAGTTGGTTAAAAACCAAGCATTGGCAACAACTAATGAACCCCCTGTTTCAAGAGGTTTCAGGTTAGACAGATTCTGTGAGTATCACCAACGATGTGGGCATGGAACCGACTGCTCCTTTACCCTAAAACAAGACATACAATGTATGATTGATAGAGGTGAGATAGTCTTTAATGAAGCCAACCCAGTAAGACCTTAAAATCAGTCTATGGAGGTCTACAAAGATCCTCTTAACACCAAACAGTCGCCCTATGTGATTAACACCATCCATGTCGGCAATGAACAAGACATCCCACAAAGGCCTTTTGTGATTCGTGTGCCTACTGAAACTGCATCTATGCTAACACCCCCACAAGCTCCTTTTCCCACACACACATCTCCCACACTGTGAAAACCATTCGTCATCTGAGTACATCCTGTGGTTGCAACAGCAAATGTGCTATCACAAACTTGACCTGCTCCATTTGTAATCCAGGTGCCAAAACACCCTGATGTGCAACCCCCGATAGTTTCCCTGTAACCCTCACGAGAACGCCTCGTCGATAGACTGACCAGGGAACATTTGGCAAAAGAATGTCATGGTCATGATTTAGGACCACCAAAACCCACACCCCTAAATGTTTAGACTATTTGATGGATATGGAATGCTTAGCTCATTTTGTGTAAGGTTATTATGAATCTAATTTAGGACAACTTTTTACCATAGCACCTTAAGAATGCTAGCCTAGAGACATGATGTCTCATCTTCAAAAGCTCTTAACTTAACTAGCCAATATATAGTGGAATCTTGGTAGATAAATCCTTCTCTAACTTTCTATACTTAGATGATAAAAATTTAATATAAGTTTGTTCAATATATTGTAGCTTCTAAATATATTGTTCCTTCACAAAGCTAAGTTGATGACAGTGAGGTGTTAGCCTAATGGTAAGCCTCTTAATTTCAAAGCTCCATGTCATGGGCTCAATTTTGTTGGACAATGCTAAGTTATAAAGTTCTAATTGGACTATATATCTTG
>MNCI01002597.1:69008-112345 GCA_015680685.1 Gnetum montanum | reverse complement strand
AACCACCACCACCACCACACACATACACACTTTACATCACAAAGCCAAGTTGAAGAGAAATTAAAGAATGTACAATATAGCTAATGGGCAATGATGCTAAAGCATCTATTTAGGAAGAAAGTTTGAAATCCTTCTATTACTTCTTCTTCTTTTATGATTTTATATGTTATATAGAGGTTTAATTAGGGATTTTCTTAAGTCCAAAGTTCATTATTTAATTAGAAATTATTATTATTACTCTAGGAATTTAAAACATATTTACCTAGTAAATGGTGACCACATGAATTAGTAAATTGTTAAACTCTACGTTACTTAGAAGACAATGGTTCTTACATGAAATATATATAATAAAATTACTTTTTACTCTTTTTGTGTTTGCCATTTCTAATTTAAAAAGCTTCTATCTTATAAATATTACTATAGTATATTGGCATTTTTAAAACTAAAACTAAATCTTTCTTATGTCTGAAGACCCATAGGATCTAATGGACAAATATTACATTTTCATTAAGGAAAAGAAAGACTCTACAAATTAACCAAGCATTAATGGGGGTAAGAAAAATAGGTCATGCAAGTTTTTGTGGTAACATTATAATGTTATCTCACATGTGTAGTCACAACATAGGAAAGAAACACCTGTCACTTATCTTGAAGGGCTCTCAACCTACATGATAGGCAACAAATATCCCCTACGCCCAGCCATACAAATCACAAGTGTTTACTAGTAATCTGATCAAATTATGTAAACTTGATCTGCTAAGGTTTCTTATACTTCTATACAGTGAATTGTGAAGTTGTATGAACATTTTCTTCCTAACTCATACATGTGTGTTATTAGTACATATGATTAAGTATGAGTTAAGGCTCATGATGTAGATTTTTATAAGTATTTTTTATATATTTTTATCCTAACCACTAGGTAAGTGAATGAAGATTTAATAATTAACTACCTAACTAATTAGCTAATCTAGTAGCTAACTATCTAATGAAAATAACCATTCCCACTTGTCATACATATCCCGAACCAATATTAACACTACTAAGTTACCAAGTGGCTATTATTGAGTGTACCAAATATCCACTACTAAGATTACCAAATGCAATACATTATGATTGAAGTGGTCGTACTCACGCATTTATAATTAATTACATTAATTATTTAAGGCCATAAATATAAATTACATTAAAAGTAAAGTGTTGAATGTAAAGAGTAAACTAATCTAAGTAATACAATGAATGTAAGAAATCTCAACTTTATTGTCATTCATGTTAATATGTTCAAGTATGTAGGTAGTCAAATAAGGCATTATACAATCTCTTAAATTTACACTATGAGAACTTAGAGGGAAAATATTTTAAATTTGAAGAAGAGAGATTGTAAAAACTTGGCTATCCTATGAATTCTAAGTTGTCATAGATGCAGGTGGTAAGTGCATTTATATAGGCACTACCTATGTCAATGTTGATGCATTTGCATCAATGTATCTAATCATGCCTCAATGGGAATATGTTGATGAAGCTACATTGATGCATGTCTATTGATGCAAACTATCTAATTATGACTCATCATACCCCCATGACTGATTGAAAACTCATCCTCAAGTGAACAAAAGTAGGATTGAGCTTCTCAAAAAATTTATGAAATATGGAATATATTAACTAGAAGAAAATAAAAAAACTAACTAATTCTACTAACTCTAAATGCTAGATTGTACAGGATTGCAAAAATTAGTGTCCATTACAACAAAATTAAACACTTTAAAAAAACTATATTAGGTGCTTAAAAAGTTACTAAAGACATGGAAAATTCTCAAACAATGTCCAAGGGTGAAGGCTCTTGTGATATTAAAGATCTTTCGCTAGGTTCTAGCACTGGTGAAGGCTGAGGTTGACCTGTTGCCACTGCTAGGAGTTTGAAAGCATCCAAAAATGCTTTTATCTTTTCTTCTTTGCCATGTGGGTTGTAAGCAGTCCAATTGGCTTTACTGATGTGGGATGGTGCAAAGATGTTCCATGAGCATGACATTGAAGGAAATAGTTTCTTTGTATTGATGAACTAGTTTATGAATTAATTACATTTAATGTTAGATGTCTTTACTAGGTTCTATAGTTTATGATAGTCATTCATTCTTCTGGCCAAGTTCTCAGCAATAGAGTATTGATCACTAAACTTGCTCCTGAGAACTTTAAGCTCTATGTTAGCCATCTCCTTTTGTCTCCTTGTGATGCTTAAATTTTTCCTCATAGAGGAGCTTGTCATCAACTTTTCCAATTCAAGCCTTTGTCTTCTTGCTATTAGCATCACTAAATTTGTGTAATGGAGGTTGGAAAGCTTAATGTACATAGTTATATCCTCAATCTACAAATCCTTCAAGTAGATTTCAGCTTTGTTGTATGTGTTCAGTTCATCAAATATGGACTACCACATGTCACTTTGTTGTTGGAGTTACTAAAGGATCTCATTCATATTTTTCTTTGCCAATTGAATCTCCTTTTCATTAATCTCTTTGAAAAGCCTAACCTAATCCCTATAATAGCTTTTCACCTGTTTAAATTTCAAGGTCTTATTCTTTTGGGTGAATATCTGAATGGTTGTTTTTTAGCAAGACATATGGACTTCCTCCATCAAGAGATTACAGTTCTCTACTGTCAACCTTCTTATATCTATATTAACCTTGGATAGCTTGTCCTACTATTGGTGAATAAATTGAACCATTTGGTCCTTTTGTTACTCAACATTTCATAGGTGGTGGTTATCTTTTTTCAAGACCAATTTTTCTTTTCAGACTTGTGACAAGTCCTTGTCAGTGTTGAAATTCATGGCTTTCAACAAGAACACATCAAAGGTTGCTACCTTCTTTGCATTCTCAGCCTCTTGTAATCTATGTTGAACCTACTCGAAAGCTTCATCCCTCATAACCTTTGGCCTGAGAATGGTAGGATCAGAGAGACAAGCATGTAATTTTAAAATTTTGATAGCCAACTAACAATTGACATTAGTGGATGCCTCCAATTGAGCATTGCCAATTAGTAATTTGTGCTTCATCTTAAGCAACTGTGATTGGTTTGCAGTGATCTCATCTGGAAGATTGAAGATCTTTGAAAGTAGTTGCTTGGTTCTAATTAGTCATTCAAACACTTCCTTATCTTGGGTAGTGCTTAACTGACTACTCCCTACTCCTTCAAATGCATGGATGTCCACCATTACGGTAATGTCTAGTATAGCTACGGTAAGAGCATTCAATGCTTTGGCCATCTTGTTAGCCATCACTTCTATCATAGTTTCTTATTCTTTGTGCTACATGCCTAGAATAGTTACCTCCTTACCTTCCTCCAACATGAGAAATAAGATCATAAAATTTCCTGAAATTTCAAGGAATGTTTATCTAGGGATGAACACCATGATATTTTAGGCACTTGGATTAGATCTTACATGTGCTTGATATCTTTGAGTTGAGAATAATGGGACTATTTCCCAATCTAGCTAGGTGATAATCCTCTAGATCTCTTTGAGATGGCTTAAGACTGAATAGTAAATCGAGGACTCATCATCACCTTCTGAGCCTTACTATTGTTGTAGCTACTACTCTCAAAGCTTTCTTAGTCTTTCAACTACTACAAGTGCCTCTGATGTAGTTTCTCTTGTAGGTGGTGGTGGTGGTGGCCTCTCCTCCTCTTGCAACTTAGCTACTATCTTTTCCTTCATCATTTCTTTTCATGATGCAACAAAAGCATGGTAAACCACATCGTTATCACAGCGCACTATCCCTCCCCTATTACATAATTTACAAATAAGGTACAGAAAGGAGTGTGTCTTCCTTCCCGTCTCATTTTTCTTAAAGTGCTTTTTGATTACTAGATAAAATAGATAGGGAAGGCTGACTAAAAATTTCTTGCTTAGAGAAGTGCATGCTCAGGTGAAGAAGATTGTTACCTTGCTAGACCTTACCGTTGGATTCAGGTAATAGGCTACAATCTTGAAATATGCATACTCTACCTTGGTGAGGGCACCATACTCCTTATAGTCAATTCCATAGAAATGTTGGATCCATTCCTTTTTAGCTTTAAGGTCCACTTGTATAGAAATTTCTATCAACTTTGCTTTAGTGTTAGGTAAATTAAGGACCTCCATAATAGCCTCAACTGAGTAGGAGACAGTAATGTCTTTAATTTTTATGAATGCATCTCCTTGTTGATTGTTTCAGAAGAGGAAAGTCTCCCACATGTACCATTCTCCATTATTGGAGAGAATGGGCCACATGGAAGACCCTTGTAGTTGTGTGCAAACTTCTTCTTATGTTAATTCCAAGAAGAGTTGAAAGTTCAATTCTTGGAGAATGAACCTCTAAACCTCCTTAGTTCTTATTTTCTCTAGGTAGGCCTCCATGAGGATAACTTCAAGGTTAGGGCTTAGCCTAGGAACTTCATCCTATCTAGACTAGCCTATTTTTGTAGTGACATTTTGCTAGATAGATTCCACTTTGGGATCCTCCTAAAGAGGTCCCATTACATGGGTCACCTTAGCTACTTATTCCTAGGGCTATCGCAGGTATTGCTATTAGTCCCTTCCTTCTCTTGGTCACTTCTTCTTGGTCTGGGAAGATCCTCCCACTTGTAGTCCTCTCTTTGGTGCCATCCATGATAAAAAATGTAACACATGCTTAGATTTTTACTTCATGATCCTTAGTTATTTTAATACCTTTCTTATTAGATTAATTTATACTTAGGCTTTTTTCTATGATCTTGGCAAGTTATATTATTTTAATATCATTTTATTGCTTAGCTACCAGAGTTTGTTCATGATGCTTAACTTACTTAGGATGAGTAATTTAATATTATTTTAATGGATGAACCTTGGAAAATTAGAAAAATCTTAAAAATTTTCTAGAAAAACCTAAATATTTATATGCCACACAACCTAAACCTTAACTCCAGTAGCTCAAGGATTGAAAAATGGGTTGAATCGGATTAGCAATGTGAGAGTTATAGCTCTTTGAAGGTTCTTGGGCTCTAAAAATTTTGAATAGCTCCTCTTGCATTTGTGAGAAATGATGCAAAAATGGCTAATTGTCACATGTATATAGTCTTTTTATACTATGTAGACATGGATGCATTGATGGAGCTGCATCGATGAATTTCACTACATCGATGAGGCTACATCAATGTAGTTATTCCCAATCAAATTTTGCATATGAAACATGAGGATTTTTAAATGAATTTCAAAATGAAAAAAGAGCCTAATGTAAGCTAGAAAAACACAGAAGAATTGCAAAAACATAGAAGAGGGTTGTAATTTCATTGGAAGAGGAGATTAAATTAGATTCAAATAAATTAACAATGCCAAAATAAAGTAAAATTGAATGTTTGGAATGCAAGTTAATGAGATAAATCATGGAAATGACTAAGGAATAGGAAGTTCAACTTAAAGAGACTAAAGGGTATGCAAGTGGGTCCTTCCCAAAGAAAGCTAATTTCCCTAATGCCCTTACATGCTCACATCATAAGGAGTCCATAGGCACCAAGGATGATTAATGATTAATGTAAGTTAAAAGTCAAATCCAAATGAAAGATCGTCTAAGGATTATGTCACTTCCATAACAAATACATTAATTGATAATGATAGAAGATAACAAGATGGTTGATGATGAGATAAGAATGATGGTAGAGATAGAATGGTAAGAGACCCTTATCCTAGTCACATAAATTCCTTGTGAAGTGTGTGATTAAGATGATCAAATACATTCTCATCCTTCATTGAAACCAAGTCCATCCATGTTCAGTAACTTCATATAGCCATATCTTGATCCTTCAGTCATGAAGAGTTCATGACCTATCCCAAAGAATAACCACCCCTTCACAAAAAGAAGAAAAGAGAAGAAGAAAGATATCAAGGACCTTAGTTATAGGCTCGTCTTTAGGCATGAGTAACATGTCTTTCTAGCCCCATAACTAGTACTTGTAGCCCATTATTTTGTCTTATAGGTGTGCTTTCAATTCTTGTGTTTTCTTCTCATAGGAACCACACCATGTAAAGGCATGCTTCCTATTATGGTTGATAATAGAAGTGATGAAAGACCAATGAAGAAGAATCATAAAACTCAAAAAAATTTAGAACTAGAAGATGACAAATCCCCTTGAATTCATATCCTTATCCATTCCCACCTAGTCTATTCCAAGCTTGTTAAGAAACAAGATCATTTAGTACTTTAATTTACAATTGTGGAAGGACCTCATGCTCCCATGATGTGGAGCCTCATAGAGTTCAATGCAATGGATGAAATTATGAGCTCACTACATGATATCATAAAAAAATTAACAATATTTTAATTTAGGACCTAATCTAGAGATAAACTTTGATCATTTAGTAATGACTAATAACATTAAATTTTGCATTAGTTAACTTCCAGTAGTAGTAGTAGCCACATCAACAATCAAATATTTCATAATGATAAAACAAGACAAGACAACAAGACAAAACCAAAGAAAGTAAAAGTAAAAGAAAGAAATGAAAAAATATATAAAATAAATAATAAAACATCCAAGAAAATGTAAAATATATGAAGAATAGTGTAAAATACATAGACAAAAATGGAGTAGCCTTCACAAAATGTTAATATGATTGGCCCTCTCCCCCATGACTAAGTTAAAAGGAGCAGATCTAAAAAGTAGAGTGTGTTTATCCATCTATTGAGATGTTAGTGTTACTAGTTGTTCTAGGTTCCAAGAAAGGATTTACTTATTGGATGTTTCCTAACAGCCATTTCTTTGGGGTTAAAGGATGGTAAATTGTCATGGTAGTTAAGGAAAAGTTGTATAAATGATATAAGGTCCTTCCTAGAGTGTTTGAAAGTTTGTACATTGTGGTACATGCATGAGGTTCTAATAAAAAATCTTATCACTTAGTTGAAATTTAACTCTCCTTATTAGTGCATCATGATGTTGTTTGGCATGTGTCTTATGCACCTTATTCCTTTTATGCTAGACTTAGATCAAGGTTAAGCTCATAAGTCATTAAGAGTGTACAAAGATCAACTTGGATTAGAAGTGTTGGTAGTTTTTTGTACATCAACTTATATGGAGAATACCCAAATGGAAGTTTCCAGTTTGATTGATAAGTCCATAGAGCATCATTAAGTTTTGTGCTCCAATTCTTCCTATATTTACTAATTATGCACATTAGTATCTTGGTTATTTCCTTGTTAGTAACCTTGGCTTGACCATTAGCTTGGGGGTGATAGGGAGTTGTTAATTTATGTTTTAACCTTAAGCATTGCATAAATTTTCAAAAAGTAGCACCTATAAAGTGAGTTTCATTATCAAAATTAAGTGCCCCAGGTATAGCAAACCTATTTATCATATTTTGTTGAATAAACCATGATATAGTAAAAGATGAACAGTTAGTGATGGCTACAACCTTGGCCCGCTTGGTGTAGTAGTTAATTGCTACTATGATGTATGTCTTTCCATTTTACATGAGGTTGATGTTTCCCATGAATTTAATACCCCAAAGGTCAAAAGGTTGTAGTTCTTGGATCCACTATTGGACCCTTTCATTCATATAGTCACTCCTCCATCTCTTTCATAACACTCACATGAATGAGAAAATTGATAGGCATCCCTAAATATTATTGGCCAAAAGTACCCTTCCATGAGGATTTTCATGACCATCCTTCTTCTTACATAATGGCCTCCACAAGGACCTGCATGAGCATCCTAGAGGATCCTCAGTTATCAGCATTGGACACATACCATAATACCAAGCCATTGACACAAACCTTGTAAAGGTTACCTTTGATCTCCACGTAATGCTTGACTTGGTGAAGAAACTATTATTTCTTCTTGTTGTTCCATTCTTGAGGAGTCTCCTATGTGAGCAAATAAGAGAGGAATTTTTTGTACTAATTAGGACCTGTGGGATCTTGAACTTCAACAACTTTTGTAAAGAGAAATTCATCTAGAAATTGATCAGATAAAAGCCCCTCATCCTCTTTATTATTTCATCATAATTGAGAAAAGTGATTTGTGACCATGTTTTTAGTTTCTTTTCTATCCACCATCATAAGATTGAACTCCTATAAATCACTAGATGTTATATGACATGAGAATTTACCACTAGCTTATTCATTAGAAACCTGATGGCACTATGATTAGTGTGCAAAAATATCTGATATCCAAGCACATAATGCCTAAATTTCTCTAAGGTGTACACCATCGTCATGAGCTCCTTCTCTATGATGGTGCAATTCAACTATGTCACACAATACTTTTGCTTGCATAATGGATGTAATAACAATGTTTTTGATTGTCCAATTATGTAATCATAGCCCCCAATGCATAATTGGATGCATTTGTCATGATGTGGAAGGGTATAGACTAATTTGAAGCATGTAGAATTGAAGTCTCTATGAGCTTCTACCTTAACTATTGGAATGATAGCTTACATTCCTTGGTCTATTGGAGGATGCATCTTTCTTTTTCAACTTAATAAATAGCTTAGCAATTCTTGAGAAGTTCTCAATAAAATGCTGATAATAACCAATATGTCCAAGGAATGACCTTACATCTTTTACCATTTTAGGCTCTCTAGTAATTCCTTGAATGACCCATACTTTTTCTAGGTTCACCTCAATCCATTTTTCTGAAATCCATTAACCTAAAACATCAAATGGATTTTTCTATTAGTTGAGCTTTACATGAGTCTTCACACATCATTGAAGCACTTGCTCAAGATGATCCAAGGCTTCCTTGAATGTGGTATCATGGGTAGAAAAGTCAATCATGAAGACTTTTATCCAACTACCAATCTTCTATTGAAATATGCTAAGCACCAAGAGTTGAAAAGTAGCAAAAGCATTGCATAGGCCAAAGGGCATCTTTCTATATACAAAAATCCCCCAATGACTTATGAATGTTATTTTGGCCTAATCCTCGAA
Organism: Gnetum montanum; assembly: GCA_015680685.1. NCBI lineage: Eukaryota > Viridiplantae > Streptophyta > Gnetopsida > Gnetales > Gnetaceae > Gnetum > Gnetum montanum. Next base: position 103,412 of record MNCI01002597.1, on the reverse strand, counting down.
CATGATCTAGATCTATTTATAGTTACTATAACCATGCAGAAAGCTATAGTAGCAATTTCCTATAATGGTATTAAACACTAGGTCAATAAATGACAATGAAAAGCAATTTTTAAATGTTGCCATGTTAAATAGCCTGAACTCTATGTAGACTTTCCACTTTCTTTCTTTCTTAGGTACAATCACTAGTGGACTAACCCATTCATTGTCCACAATTAGATATATGAACCCAACCTTAAGAAGTTTTTATACTTCTTCCTTGATAACTTGCTTAAGTTTTGGATTCAACCTTCTCTACATTTACCTCTTTGGCTTAATGGAAGAGTTTGTATAGATGCAATGTTGGCATATTCATGGATCTATTCCTATTAGTTTGTAATATGACCAAGTAAAGGCTATTGATTATTTGTTCATCACTTTCAACAACTTCTTTTCCTAATCTTTAGCGAGGTTGACATTAATGATTATAAGATCGTCATTGTTAACAATAGAATATTTTATATTTATCGGTAAAGTTTTCAATTCAAGGGGATCCTACTTAAAGTAATCTAGGATTTTCAACTATCCCCAATCCATTTCATTCTACATGTGCAAGAGTTGCCTATGAAGTTGTTCCATTTCATTCGTATTCTTGATGTAGGCACTAGTGAGGCTCTTTAATGGTTCCATGCATAGTGTGGATTCAACTTGATGTTTTGAGATTAGCCACTAGGTACCTTTCTATTTCATGGTTGCTGCATATAGGCACTTTTGAATAACTACTATTTCAACACACTAATTGTATGCCTGGATAGATGTACCTTTAACTGTTCATATTTTCTACTTGTAATGATACGCTGTCTTACTATATGTGATGTAGGAAACCCTCTTCTTCTCCATTTTACCAAATTTATTTTTCTTGGAGATTTCCAAGGAAATGTCTTGAATCCATCTTGGCATCTATGGTACTTAATCAAGCCCTTTCCATAATGATAGAGAAGTCCCTCTTACAATTATCCACATGGATTATAATAAAATCTACAAGATAGGACCATCCAAAAATACTGATAATGATTTCCTCCACTAGCCCCAAAGGAATAGTGATGGATTGATCCATAAATTATAGTATAATATTTCTCTTTTTGAAAGGAGGCAAGTTCTAGGTCTTGTACATTTCTTGGGAGATTAAGTTTACCCTAGAACCTAAATCCAATAGAGCCTTACATGGATCATTTTTTGAAATCTATAAATAGATAAGGGGAGTTCTAGAATCATATTGCTTCCTAGGAAGATTACCAACCTTTATCCAATTGGTGACTACGTGAGTTGACATGATAGTATGGATATTAGAGGAAATTTGGTTTGAAGGTAGTTCAAAAGTACTTTCAAAGGTAGATGAGGTAGGGTTAACAGCCATGGGTGTCTACAAGGGTTTTATGAAGCTATTCATTTTAAATAATGGTCTCTTACAAGGTTTCTCTTCAAAACCATTGGGATAAATATCTAACTTTAAGTTTACTACCCTCATAGTATTTTGCTACCATGGTCATGCTAGAATTTCCCCTTGCATAGGTGGAGCAGGTAGTAAGGGTGTGGTAGTTGATGGTGCAAGGGCTACTGAGGGATATAGAGGAGGAAAAGAAAAAGGAGATAATCCTCTTAAATAAGGTGCTCTATAATATTCTAGAGGATAGTAGTGGTGAGAAAATAAGATATGGTTGGATAAGTCATGAGGGGATACAACCTATTAGAAATAATATCCATAAGGATTTGGTTTCCTGTAAGGATATTACTCTGTGGTGGTGGCATCTCCCACAACTATGGATGTTGCCACTATTTGTATTACTCCTAAGGTTGAGGTGGTGCTCCACTCAAATAATATGTTGGTTGGTGGAACTACTACCTATAGTTGCCTTGTGGGTAAGGCAACTACATGGGTGTTTATTATTTTGCAAATTTGGGATTTAATGCATATATCCTAGACCCTTGTAGATGTGACAACACTAGACAACATCCCTTAGGATGTTCATATTAGTAAATATCACATCCATTATCATCCATTTTAGAATGTGTAACCTCTTCAGCTGCTATAGCTTTATCCTTTTGCTAATGGTAACCCTTTTCTACATCCTTTTTTCTCCTACTATCTTGACCACCACTTCCTTATTTCACCCTTTCTTTTGCAATTTTAAGACCTATTTGGAACTTCTCATCCAAGGAGTTCCACATTTTATCAACCTTAGTTGATATTTTAATTATAGATTTTTGTATCAATAAGGTCTTCCTCTACACCACTTTATTAAGATGTGCTTCCCCTTTTGAAACATAGAAATGGATCTGCCTTTTGTGAATTGAGGGGTCCCTATTATACTCTTTTACACTCTCATGGTTTTTTTAGCTCCCCTTCTTCTTTGGCCACCTATTCAATTAACCTTTGAATTTGATAGACCATCATTTCAAGTAATCTTGCTTGGGCGTAGACACCAAGGGTTTCCCTTATCTTATTCCAGAGTCCATTTATGCTATGGCAAATTTGTTCACTTTGAGAGTATCCATGGACTAGGCACTGGTGCAACAGAGAGTAGTACCTACCCAAGGCTGCATCCAATGACTCATGATTTCAATGTTTCCATCCTTGGATCTACCTCCACAAGTTATACACTTTGGAGTACATTTGGTATTTGTCATTGAATAGTTCGAACATGGTGCTCCATTGGTGAATAGCTTCTAGTTCCAACAATTAGTACTAGATTTTTATTCCTTTGATGAGTATCCTTGAGAATAATTTAAATTTCTACCATTCATTTTCTATATTCTACAAGGTATATGCATCATGAAAAACTTGTAGATGATTTTGTGGTTCTATGTTATATCCCCCTTCAAACTTGGGGATATTATTCATATCTAGCCTTTTAATCCTACTATCTCTTTGATGCCTTATAGGAATTCTCACTACCTCTAAAATATTGATTATTTTTCTAGTAGTTAGTAAAGGCTCATCATAGTCATTTTGTTCATGGTGGCCCCTTTCATGACTATGATCTCTACAATGATTCCTATTGTGCATTCACTCCTAATGGTGCTCTTGTTCCTCTTTTGGTTGTCTATGCCTCTGGTCTTAATCAACTTGGTAGGATCTCCATTCATCTCCATCTTGTTGTTTGCCTTCATCTTGATCCTAACTACTCCTTCTATTTCAGCCATAGCTTCTCTTATTAGAGTTTGATGACAACAAGGATGATGAGGATGAAGAAGAAGGAGGACTAGAAGAATGGTACTTGCTAGTCCTTCCATTATGGTCCCTTCCTTGTTCTCTTCCATTCTTTTTTTTTTGTTCTTGTCATTAGAGGAACGACTATGGAACCTCATCCTTAATGTCTACAAGACTCTTGACCCTATTCTTCCTTCTTCTTAGTTATTGCCCAATGTGAATTATAATCATTAGTAAAGGATGTCATCCTCATTTAAAGGAGCTAAGTTTGTAAACTGGGAGAGCCTTGAAAAGAAATTTAGATCCTCCCTTCATGTTTGTAAAAATGATGATGTTGGGACCCCTTTGCCCTTAGAGTTATCATAGTCTAATTCCATGTGCCAATATTTTTTAAGTTGGGCATATGTAGGTTGATGATGAGTGGCAAGGTACCACCTACAAACAACCATATGAATCACATGCATTCATGCACAATCCAGTCAAATTCTATGGATGGAACTAGTTGTGCAATCTAGATTGTTATGTCTTGATTACAATTCGCTGTCTTTCCACTTGGACTAGTGGTAGCTTTGTCATGTATGGTTTAGTCTAGAGTGAGCCATATGATAATTGATGTTGTTTGGCCTTATGCTACTCCTAATGATAATGAAGAGATCAATTATTTAAGCTAATTAATAATGGAAAGTAAAGTCTAAACTAGCTTACAAGTAATGAGTGTCTATTCCCAACTTGTCGTACACATCTTGAACCCATGTATCCACTATTGGGATTACCAAGCACTATGCTATTGGGTTAACCAAGCAATAATGCTACTAGGATTACCAACCAAATACCTGTTTACACTCAAAACTAGTCACGCTTATTCTGCCAATTCATTAACATAGATGGAAATGTAAATATTAACTAAGTACATGAAATATAAATTATATTAAAAGTAAATTTAATTTAAGTCAAAGTACTGCAATGAATAAGAATCAATCTCAATCTTATTGTCATTCATGGAATATGTCCAGGTACATTGCCACTTGAATAAGACATCATACAACTAACTCAGATCGACACTATGGACGCTGACTGATTGTTTTTTAAGACTATGAAATAAAACTGCAAGAGTTCAACTACTCTATTAATAAAACTATGCCCAACCCATGTGTCCAAGTGCCATATTTATAAGCCAACACACATGCCATGATATCGAATATTTGACATCACTTCTTAGGCCTCAATATTGGATCCAGAAAAAACATGATTCATCATAGCCCCATGACTAAATGAAAAGTCATCCTCAAGTGAAGAATAGAAAGAAACAAGTCCCTTGCATAATATTGGGAAGGTATGTGATTATTGACTGACGCTAACTACTGATTGACTATGAGTGCTACATTATAAAATTTTATTTGAGTGGATGCATATAAAATAGTACAGTGACAAAAAGATTGGACAAACATTGAAGATTACAAAATTTGTTGAGGTCTTCAAGAATCCGATGAAGATGATTCTTCTTATTGTTGCTAGCGGTGGCAAACTTTTAACCTTGATTGTTATGTTGATGCTTCTCTAGTTATACAGAACATTCTTGAAGGGTGGACTAAAATTTCTTCTCATCGTTCCATGGATCTAGCAAACATGTGAAGTTTGAGCTGCTATCTTGTATGTACTATGATTTTTCCATGGGCATATCCTTTGTTGTTCCCCTCTTGGCTTCATTTTTGTTCCTGGTAAAATACCTTCTTCGTTAGGCATTTCTTTTAGCATCACCTATAGTTACCAAAGGACCAAAATTAGTTTTGGTAAATTTTTCCTTAATAATCCATCCTTTTCGGATCCCTTAGTTTATGTTTAAGAACAAGGTGATTACAACATGCTATGCCCCAAGGCTATGAGGTAACTAAAATCATCAAGTTGTTTACATTATTTTGATCAATTACTATTAGTTACCATGATGTTTGAAAATAGGATGTTAAAAAAAATTCAAATCAGACATCGCTATCCCCCATGACTAAGAAGCATAACTCTAGAAGCACATAAGTTTTCAAATAATTGAAACCAAAGGTCTAATTTAGAAGATGGCCAAGAAATATTAATGGATATGAAAATAGAAAAATAGGAGAAATTAATGAAATGGATGATAAGTAGTTCCAAAATTATGCATAAATTCAGAGAAACCATCACTGATGTTCTGGAAGATGTGAAGGTTCATTCGAAGCCATGATTAACAAAAGTTATGCAAGCGGGTCCTCCCCAAAGCAGGCTCCTACCATAATGCCCTTGCATAACCACTACTATAGATGTCTATGGGAACCCTAGAAGTTAAATGCAGATCATGCATTTGCTCCAAACAACACACAACTGCTGTGGTTGGGATGTTGCACTATACTACACAAAACCAAAAGGCTCATAATTGCATGCAGTAGTGGGGTGAATAATGGGATGAGAAGGGATTTCAAAGATCAAGATGTAAGGTACTTGACCCTATCCATAATAGGTTCTTGTGCAAAATGTGATTAAAATGATCAACATACCCATTTGTCTAAGTTCAAACCAAGTCCATACCCTGAACAATGACCTTGCATTGATGTGTTCCATCCTACCAACCACCATGAGCCCATAACCATTACGAAGAACAATCATCACTCTAAAAAGAGAATAAAATAAAAGAAGGAAGGAAGGGCCTTAGTTAGAGGTTCGCCTTCAAGCATGGGTAACACATCTTTCCAACCCCATAACTAGTGCTTATAGCCTGTTATTATATCTAAGGGGTATGCTTTGAATTCCCATTATTATTATTTTTCTCTCTTTCTCTTTTGTTTTATTTTTGTTATTTTTTTTTTGTATTTTTTTTGTCGGAACCACACCATGCAATGGTTTTTAGCTTCCTATTATTGGTCAATAGAGGAGTGATGATATGTTCTAATAGGAGTCATAAACCACATGAAGCAAGTCAAGAAGAGAACCCAACAAGTTCCCTTAAGGTCACACCCTTTGCCATTCCCACTTGGTCATTCCCTCTTTCTTCAAGGTACAATGATCATTGATGAATTTTAGTTTCATAAAAGAAGAGCCAAATTGTTTCCATGAAAAAGACCTTTTATTCAAAGAATTAGAGGGATGGATGAGGTGGTCTCATTGCTTTACACAATTACTTACCTAATCATCTTAATATTATAGCACCAAAACCCAACACATAGCATTAACTTCTACATCATGACTGGTAATATTATTAATGGAAGCATAAAAAAATTCATAAAACATAAAGAAAATGACTCCAAAAAAGAGAAACATATAAATAAAAGAAAAATATTATGAAATGGAAAACATATTAAAAATTAGAAAATTTTAGAAGAAATAGAAAAATGATAAAAAATTGTAAAACAAAAAAAAAAGTGAAAAATATTTATTAGTTCAATAAGATATATATGTCTAAGACCCTCAATTTGGTCCATTTTCTTAAGTCTAGAACTAATAAGCAAATCAATTATCTCCATGCATATTTGAAACAATCTTATAGTCTCATTATCAAGCCATTGGGTGTCTTCTAGTTTAGTGGCTACTACATAGGCTAGTTTTTGTTCACACACTTGTTCCTTAGCTTTGTTGTGGGTTGTGTTAATATCTTAAATTTCTAGCCCATAACTACACCCTTGACTATTAGTAGTAATGCATGGATTCTTTTGTCTCTCCACAGTAATAAGTTTATCGTTTATGTCTTATGTTGGAGTGGTGATGGTTGTTGGCTTTTGCATATGACTAGGGGACATCATTTTGGCAAGGAAGGTTGTTGCACCAGATTGGCCTTATGCTAGTTTTGATGAGTTAATAGGTCCATGAGTGTTATGATGACATGTGGGAATCATCCTACAGAAAGGATGTTTTCGAGTTGTGGTTGAGATCTACTAGCATTATCATTTCCGTGTATGTTTGTAGCACAAGTTGCATTCTCTTGTTGATGTTGTGGTGCTAAGCCTTCCTATGTTGTTGGAGGTAACATATTATGGAGGTGAGGATGAGAATATTGAGGATATGACAAAGGATGAGAGGTGTGAGGTGGTAACCTCATAGAAGATGTTTCAGGATGATGATATTTGGGAGAGTGGTAGTAGTGATTTGAGGTAGAGGAAGTGGAACTATTTGGGGAAATAGATTGTTAAACATAATATCCATACGGGTTCAGCTGGTAGTAAGGGTAGTGCTAGTTTGATGATGGCCTCCCCCACAAATATGGGTTTCCCCACTACAGTTGATAGTAGTTTTGAGGCTAATAAGAAGTCTCACTAGGATAGTATGGTTGGTTGTAGGACTATCTAAAATTACCTTGTAAGGTAATTTCCTAGGCATTTTATTTTGTATGATCTTTGGATTTAATACAAAAGCCCCATACTCACATAGATGCAACATGAATGGGCAATAGCCCTTTGGATGGGCATATAGGCAAATGTCACATCCATCATCCTCTTTAATGTTGAGTCTATAGCTTCTTCTTCTATAGCTATTTTTCCTTTTTGCTAATAAGTGTTCCTAGCTGTTTCTTGATTCTTTTTCCTCCTTTTGTTGTGATCACTTAATTCATTTTATGCTTCTCTCTCTTCAATGATTTCTATGTAATTTTTAACTTTCTCATATATCCATTTCAACATCTTACCTAGCTTTTCTTCAAGCTCATCGATAGGATTTTGTTTTGGCAAGGTTTGTTGTAAAATCACCTCATTGAGAGCTACCTCTTTTTCCTCATCATAGATATGGATCCTTTTCTTTTAAAGAGTTGGGTCCCAGTTATTTTCTTGTACATTCTCCCATTTACATAGCTCTTCTTCTTCTTTCTCCTCCTGCTTGATTATCCTTTTTATTTGATGGGCTTTTAATTTATATAACTGACCTTGAGCATACATCCCAAGGCTCTCTCTCGTTTCGTTACAAAGACCATCTATGATGTGGAAAAATTGCTCTTTTGAGAGAAATCATGGCTAGGACATGTCTGTAGTAGCAAATAGTATCTATCCAAGGCCACATCCAAGGGTTCATTATTTTCTTACTTCCACTCTTGGATTTATTTTCTTAGGTTGGATATTCTCACATAGGTTTGGTATTTTTCATTGAAAATTTCCAACATTGTGGACCACTGGTGGATGGAACTTGGTTCCAACAATCTATACCAACTTTCAGCTTTGTCAATTAGTGTCCTAGGAAAGAGCTTAAGCTTTTGCCATCCACTTTCAATATTGTATAAGGCACAAGAATCATGGAAGGCTTGTAGATGATGTTGTGGATTAGAATCATAGCCTTCCGAAAACTTAGGGATATTGTTCATATCAAGCTTGGGTATGCAACTTTCCTTGTAATGATTGTGAGGTATTTGAACTACCTCCCTAATCTGCGTTAGGCCTGTAGTGGCCAATAAGGATTCATCTGTACCAGACACATCATGGTAATATCTATATTTCTATTCATCTGATTGTGACCTTGTCTATGCTAATTTTTATGTCTTTTATTTTTCTCTTGGGTTTGATTTCTATCTTTATCTTAACCCCATAGTGGAGCTCTATTTCTATACCTACATTCATCTTCATCAAAACTAGATGTTGAAGAGGAAGAGGATGATGAGTAACTAGGAGAATCATCATGGCTTCTATAGTTCTCCTCATGGTTCCTTGACTTATCTTGTCTAGGTTTAGAGGTGGTCCTAGGCCTTGAGGCCCTCCTCATTCTAGGACTTACTCCATCTCCTTTAGGATTTTCTGCACCAGTTGAACATAGTCTTTGAGTGTAGTAAGGGTTTAAATGAGCATAGGAAATCCTTGCTTGAGGTTGTTCACTTCGATTTTCTTCAGTATATATCCTACCATTTCTACTATGAGTGTGCTCATCATACGATGCATTATTGGTCCTATGTGAATACGACATTTTTGTTAGTTAATGATGTGTGTGACTTAATATTTTGTAAAGGATAATTCGTTAATGCATTTACAGCGATCGTGTATAATATAACTAATTTAGATAACTAGCACCATCCCCAGCAAGAACACTAATGATGAGTAGGAAGGTACCCCTATGCCCAACCATACGAACCACAAGTGTTCATGCACAATCCGGTCAAATTCTATGGATGGAACTAGTTGTGGCATCGAGATTGTTATGTCTTGATTGCAGTTCGCTATCTTCCCACTTGGAATAGTGGTAGCTTTGTCATGTATGGTTTAGTCCATAGTGAGGCATATGATAATTGCTGTTGTTTGGCCTTATGCTACTCCTAATGATAACGAAGAGATCAACTATTTAAGCTAATTAACAATGGAAAGTAAAGTCTAAACTAGCCTACAAGCGATGAGTGTCTATTCCTAGCTTGCCATACATGTCCTGAACCCACATATCCACTACTAGGATTACCAAGTGCTATGCTATTGGGCAAACCATGCAATAATGCTGCTAGGATTACCAAGAGAATATGTGTTTACGCTCAAAACTAGTCGCACTCATTTTGCTAATTCATTAACATGCATGGAAATGTAAATATTAACTAAGTACATGGTATATAAATTGCATTAAAAGTAAATTTAATCTAAGTCAAACTACTACAATGAATAAGAATCAATCTCGATCTTATTGTCATTCATGGAATATGTCCATGTACATTGCCACTCAAATAAGATGTCATAAAACTAACTTAGATCCACACTGTGGGCACTCACTGACTGTTCTCTAAGACTATGAAACAAAACTGCAAGATTTTGGCTACTCTATTGATAATACTATGCCAAAACCATGTGTCCAAGTGCTATATTTATAGGCCAACACACATGCCATGATATTGGATATCTGACATCACTTCTTGGGCCCTAATATCAGAGCCAGGAAAAACATGGTTCATTAGTTGATATTCCTTATATGTGTAGTCTATGACCTTATATTTAGGATTGACTGTTGTGATACCAAATCTAACGAGATTGGCCATCAACATGGCAAGAATAGATTGATTGAGAGGCAATACAATGTTGTCTTCCATGTTCCTCTAGTGCAACCATTCATCTTGATGAAGGATGAAAGTGAAATCTAGGTTATAAGGATCCAAATGTCTATAAACCACTCTAAGTTGTTTAGGCTTCTTTGGTACCTCCTATCATTGATTGGATTCTCCAATGCCTAGTGGATATTAGTTTCTATGAGAAGAAGCCATGTTAGTGATGTTTATAATCAATATGCCTTTGATATTTTAATTCTTTAATTATTTCCCTTTTTAAATAATAATGGGTCATTTTTGTTTTATATTTACAACATCTTTATATAAATTGACAGTCTATTACTAATCAGCGCACTTAGCTAAACTAAGTTCCCAACAACGGTGCCAATGATGAGTGGCAAGTATCCCCTACACCCAACTGCATGAATCACAAGTGTTAACTAGTGATTCGGCCCAATTTCATAGACTTAGTCTCCTAAGTTTGCTTATAGTCCTAAAAATTATATTGTGAAGTTATGTGATTGTTGTCTTCCTAACTCACACTTGTGTGTTATCAATACATAAGTTTAAGTGTGGGTTAAGGCTCATGATGTAAATTTTTGTAAGTATTTTTTATATATTTTTATCCTAACGACTAGGTAAGTGAATAATGATTTAACAATTAACTTCCTAACTAATTAGGTAATTTAGTAACTAACGATCTTAATGTAAAGCAACTATTCCCACTTGCTATACACATCTCAAACTAGTATTAATGTTACTAGGTTACCAAGTGGCTATTACTGGGCATATCAAATATCTACTACTAGGATTACCAAGAGCAAACATTATGCTCAAAGTGGTTGTACTCACATATTTATGATTAATTACATTAATTATTTAAGGCCATAAATGTAAATTGCATTAAAAGTAAAGTGCTAAATGTAAAGAGTAAACTAATCTAAGTGCTCCAATGAATGTAAGAAATCTTGACTTTATTATCATTCATGCTAATGCATTCAAGTACATAGGCACTCAAATAAAGCACCATACAACCTCTTAAATTTACACTATGGGCACTCAAAGGGAAACATTTTTAATTTTGGAGAAAAGAAACTGCAAGAACTTGGCTACTCTATGAATTCTAAGTTGTCATAACCAGTGGTGAGTGCATTTATACAAGCACTGCCTACGTTAGTGTCAATGCATTTGACTGTGTTGATGGGGATACATCGATGGGGTTGTGTTGATGCATTTTTGTTGATGCAAACTGTCTAATTATGGCTCATCACTATATAACCTATAGGTGTGCTCCTCTTTAGGGAGTTGAATCCATCTTCCACTTTCAATTCTAAGATGATGCAAACTTAAGTGCAACTTGCTAATAGCATTTTGATACTTGATTGAAATAGCAATTGAGAGGTAATGAGCTTGTACATTTAGTTCATTAGATCTAATTTGATGTAAATAAAATGATAATCCTTCCATTTGCAAGGATTCAAAGGAGGAAGTCAATGGAGAAATTCCCTTGAACACTTGTTAAGGCAAGTCATAATTGAAAATTTTGACAAAGATAATTGAACTTTGACCAAGTTTGAAACTAAAACAGAAATGCTTTTTATTATGTGCAAAGATTGTTAGGAGAAATATACATAGCATATGTAGCAAACACTTCATTAATAAAGTTACCAAGCTTCCTTCCTGCTATTTCAAAAAGCTCAATTAAATTACATTAATGATGCACATAAATCATATTTAACGAAATTGCTGGTTATAAATGTGTTTGGAAAATTTTTTACACTTTTTTTAAAATGTATTTGAAGCATTAAAAATTTCATAAAAACCGCCTATAAGACTCGCGTACGGTGTAACCAACGTAGGGTTCCTTCGAGGGAATCTGGTTTAAGGGTTGATTCCTCTAAACTCGAACGACGTAAACGAGACAAGAGCGCAGTTGATTCAGAGCAGACAAACAATGACGTGTGCGAAGACCGTTAAAATTTTGCACTGCTGGACAGCAACGAGGGGACAAGGTTACCGTGGCATCCCAAAAAGTTGTCGTGATGGGAACCCTGTGAGACTCTGTCATGGTAACCATTAACGCTGCACCAGCACCGACATCTACAACACTTTCTATGAATCACAGATAACGTAATCATCCTCCTTCACGCTGCTTGCCAATCTCGCGCACAAAATCCCAATCCAGTCCAAAGAAGAAAAAATAAAAAGGAAATTTGAATTCACCCTCCATTAACGCAAATCAAACATTGCATCCAAAATCCACAAAGCAAGGAAGGGCTCACGCGGCCGTGGTGGCACCATGCTGCAAGCATACATTCCGCGCAGCACCAAAGCTGTGCACAGCGGGCCGCCCATCAAATATCCATCCCTCATCCCACCAAACATTTGCATCACATCATAGACCTTCCATTCCATCCACTAATTCACCAGCAAACAGTCTCATCACTGGCTCACCATGGTAGCAGGGATATTGGCAGCATCAGCAGCGATGATAGCGACACTAGTCTATTGCTGGGTCTCGCTGCTGCTGCTGCTGCTGCTGCTGCTGGCGGCCCACGGTGGCGGCTACGACTTCATACAAGAGGCGAGCACGGCGCCGTCGGAGTCGTGGTACGACTACATCGTGGTGGGCGGGGGGACGGCGGGCTGCCCGCTAGCGGCCACGCTGTCGCAGCGTTTCCGGGTGCTGCTGCTGGAGCGCGGCGGCGCCCCCTTCGACAACGTGAACGTGACGCGGGCGGAGAATTTCAACCGCGGTCTGCAGGACCCTTCGGCGGCCGAGCACTTCGTGTCGGAGGACGGCGTCAGCAACCACCGCGCCCGCGTGCTGGGCGGCGGCTCCGCCATCAACGCCGGCTTCTACACTCGCGCCGACCGCCCCTTCGTGGCCCATCACAGCTGGGACGAGGCCCTCGTCAACGACTCATACGCGTGGGCCGAACGCGTGGTGGCCTTCAGGCCCAACCTCACGTCCTGGCAGGCCGCCCTGCTTCAGGGCCTGCTCCAGACCGGCGTCACTCCCTTTAACGGCTTCACCTATGACCACATCCACGGCTCCAAGATTGGCGGTACCATCTTTGACTCCCACGGTCGCCGCCACACCGCTGCCGATCTCCTACGCTATGCTCGCCCCAAGCGGATCACCGTGCTCCTGCATGCAACCGTTACCCGCCTACTCTTCCATCATCCACCCAACGGTAACCTACCTTTCTTTCTTAGTAACAAGTATGCATGTTTTGTGGATTTCGTAACTAACGTTGATTTTAGCCGGGGAGGCACCGCCGGCGGCAAGCGCAGTAGCGTTCATGGATGAGCTGGGGCGGGAGCACGTGGCGTACCTGGACCAGAAGGCGGGAGGCGACGTTATAGTATCGGCAGGGGCACTGGGGAGTCCGCAGCTCCTGATGCTGAGCGGCATAGGACCTGCGGCTGAGCTGCGGCGTCTGGGCATCACGCAGTTGGTGGAGGTGCCGGCCGTGGGTCAGGGCATGGCCGATAACCCCATGAACGGCATATTCGTGACTGCCCCGCCTGGCGTGCACGTCGGCCAGTCTCTCATTCAGGTGGTGGGCATCACCAGCGTCGGCAGCTTCATCGAAACCGCCAGTTTCTCCAGCCCGCCCAGCTTTGGCCTCTTCCAACCGCTGGTATACAAACACAAACACCAAACAAAGCAGACACATTGTTTTTCATTTTTGCACCAACCAGTCAAAGTCAAACAACAACAACTACTACTACTACCACTACTGATATGGTTTATATGGTTTAGATGGCGGCACAAGGATGGACGCAGAGGCAAGCCACTACCCCCTGCGGGTTCGTGCTGGAGAAAATATCGGGGCCTCGTTCGCGGGGCTGGCTACGGTTGGTGAGCGCCGATGTTAGAGTAGCACCGGCAGTGCGCTTCAACTATTTCGCTGAAGAGGCAGACATGGAGCGCTGCGTGGCGGGAATGCAAGTAGTCAACGACGTGGTCAACTCCAAGGCTTTGGCGCCGTTTCGGGACGTGGTCAACCGGACGGGCCCGCCCCAGCCACGAAGCGCTGCGGAGTGGGCCCAGTACTGCAGGAGCACGCTGATGACGATCTGGCATTACCACGGCGGCTGCCAGGCCGGCCACGTGGTGCACCGTGGAAGCCTCCGCGTGGTGGGCGTTGATAGGCTCCGCGTGGTGGATGGGTCCACTTTCTCGTCGTCGCCCGGTACCAACCCGCAGGCCACCGTCATGATGATGGGCCGATACATGGGCATCCAAATACTCCGCGAACGCGGCTACCGTCCTTACTAACCACGACGCCGTTAAGAAAAGCTACTAAATCGCTCTTGTTCGTCGTAAAAACATCTGCTTCTCTTGGTCTTTCGCAAATGTTGCTTTTAACGTAAACTTGTTTCGTTTGTCGTTCAAATCTCTCTTCTGTTATTCTTTTGCTGATGCTGCCACTAATCTAAAGTGGCCCTGTTTCATGTAATCTGCGGTATTTCTAACGAAAAAACGTAGCTTCCGTTTTACTTTTAAGACGTTGAAATCATCGTTTTGGTCAGTTTGGTCCCAACGCTGAAACAGATATTTTTAGCGTTAATTATGGGTTTCAAGCAATACCTCTAGAACCAGGATATACTTGTATACCCATGCGTATACAATAATTTAATTACCAATATTACTTTTATTTTCTGAAACTAAAACTTTTACTTACATTCACTGCGATTCTTGAAATTTTTTAAGTTGAGTAGCAATCCTTATTATTTTTATGATATACATTCCATTATATAATATAATAATGATAATCTCCCTTTCATATTTTCTATCTTTTGGACTTACCGTAAAACTATTCAGGAAAATTAACAATGATTTTCTTTAACTAGCTATCTAGCTAACATCATATCATCAATTATTATGTTGACTAGGTCTTCAAGTTAGCACATGTATAGTTTGTAAATTAAAATTAAGCACAAGTATTGATTGTGAGTATGGCTACAATCACTGAAGAGAGGGCAGTAGGCATCATGATGATGCTAGTCCTCCTTCCTCTTCACCTTTGTCATCATCATCTTCTTCTTCTGGCTCTGATCGCAATCGCAAGGGGCATGACTGTGATGGAGGTGATTGATAGGATTGAAATGATCAAAGGGACTATTGGGCAAGTCAAGACTAAGGGTGCAAACACTTAAGAGAGATGTGATGACATGAACGAAGGGGTAGTAGAGGGCATTGTAGGCACCAAAATCATGGCCTCAATGAGCCTTTGCTTGCTACCTGAAGCATGCTAAACATTGCAGAGGTAGTGAGAATTCCCACAAGGTATGTAAAGGATAGTCAAATCAAAAGACTAGACATGAACCATATTTTGCAATTCGAAAGGGGATATAACTCAGATTTGCAGAACCATCTCCAAGCTTTTCAAGATGCATGTTCCTTGTAGAATATAGAAAATAAGTGACATAAGCTAAAGTTTTTTTCAAGGACACTCATTAAAGAAGCAAAAAACTAGTACTGTTTCTTAGAATCGGAATCTATCAGACGATGGAGTACAATGCTTGAGTTGTTCAATGAAAAATATCAAATGTACTCTTGAGTGTCCAACTTAAGGAGGTAAATCAAAGGATGGAAATTAGGGACACATGAACCCTTGAATGTTTCCATTGGCTGATACCATTCCTTAGTGCACAAATGTCCTGGCCATGGTTATTCTCAACTAGACCAATTTCACCACATTGTCAATGGGCTTCGATTAGAAACGAGCAGAACCCTTGATGTCTATGTCCAAGGGTGACTATTAGAATTAAGTGCTTATCAAGTCCAAAGATTGATTGAGCAAGTAGCTAAAGAGGAAGGAGAATTAAGAAAATGAGAAAGTGTAGAAGAGTACAACCATGATCTTTCCATTCGAGAAAGAGAGGTTCAATTTTGTGATAGTAGGAAGAATCATCACTTGATGTAGTGGTGAATAAGAAAACCTTGTTGTTTCAAAAATTTTAATCTAAAATTATGGCCAAGGTTGATCAATTATGGGACTCCATGGATAGCAAGTTTCAAGCTATCCTAAAAATTGCTGAAGTGTCCAAAGAACAAGGTAGTGATCGTGAGCACAGGAGGTGTAAGGAAGCTAAACATGCCTACCAAAGAGGTAAGGGAAAGATTGCTACAATAGAGGGAGTTGCAGGAAGTGAATCAAATGATGATGGTGGGTGCAACATCTATCATTATGAACATCCTAAGGGCTATTACCCTATTGTGTCACACTTACAGGAATCTAGGATGTATGCCTTAAATCCATGACTAGCACAAATGTAAACGCCCAGAAGATTACCTTATCCTCAAGGAAATTCTAGGCAGTTCCACCAGCCATAATAGTATTATCCAAGTGGAATTCCATCACAACCATATGAGTAGTGTCAATAGTGTTTGCAACCATAGTCATGGGTGTTGGCACCACTAAGGTAGCAATACCCTTATAGAAAACCTAAGCCATATGGGTACTATGTTCAGCAATCCCTGTCTCCATGTCACTCTTCCAATCATGTTTCTACTTTTCAATCTCACTACCACCCTTTTAATTATTATCAAACCCATTATCCATATGCAAAAATGGATACCACCTTTTACCCTTATCCTTCTCCTATTCCTGCACATCTTCCTCCATCCTTTGCACAACTACCATCTACTTCACCTATGTAGGGTGAACTCCCAACTTAACTAACAAAACACAATGCTACCAAGGTCATTAATCTACAACTAGTTCATCAACCAAGTGGTTTAGACACTTGATAAAAAAAAAGACCTTTCTTCTGATCCCCATAGTTTACCTAAGCCCTTAAATACACCTACAGTTAGCAACCCTGTTTCTCCATCTCCCTTTGTATTAAATACCTTCAAGTCCCTTTCAAACCAAATACTATTAAGGATCCATACTATTATGCTTACTCATCTTGTATTTGATTAGATCCATGTTGGAAACCTTCCTAGGAAATTAGTTGATCCTAGAAGTCCTCTTATTTATTTGCAGATTTTGTTGGGAATAAACTATGCAAGGCTCTTCTTGATTCAAGTTTCGGTGTTAATTTGATTTTTCATGAAATGTATACTGCATGGAACTTACTGCCTCTTAAGAAGAGCAATATTAGATTAGAATTGGCAGACTAGTCCATCACTGTTCCATTAGGACTAGTAGAAGACATTGTGACCACTATATATGGGTGGTCTTATCTTGCTAATTTCCTAGTAATCAAGGTGGAGAATTGCAAAGGGGACTTCTCAATCATCATGGGAAGGGCATGGCTAAGCATCATTGATGCAAGAATGGGCATCAAAGATCTTTTGCTAAAAATATCTAAAGAAAATGCATTTAGGAAAATTGAGAAGAAGCAAGTTCCATGCATCATGTACAACGATACATGGTGTAATTATGTACAGAAACTCTAGTTAGTGAAATGAGCATCCATCTTTGCATGCAAGTAGTATGCACCAAAAGCTAATATTCAAATGTGTCTATACATAGTAGCCACAAAACAAGAGGGGACCTATTAGCTGACTGTTGATCCTAAAAGCAGCACACTTTTCATGAGACCTACTAAGAGCCTAACATGAGCATATGTCACAGGCATGAACGAACTAAAGTAAGTTCATCACCAACTCTTTAATGATGCAAATGATGATACCTACTGGGGAGAGTAGGAAATTCTTCAAAATTTTAAGTAAGAGCCCCTTGAATTAAAAATTCTACTGGTTAACATGGAATATGTGTTCTTAAAAAATGGGAAGCTAATGATAATCAATACAAATCTTGCTATAGAAAAAAAATGGATGTTGTTAAAAGTGGTTAAAAAATGGTCAGCAACCTTTGCTTGGTCATATCTTGAACTCATAGGGATTGAACGATGGATATGCTAGCATTGTATCTACATCGACTTGACCATGAAGCCAAAGATGTAGCCACAGAGGTGATTGAACCCTAAACTAAAGAAAATTGTCAAGGAGAAAATCAAATGACTCCTCAAGGTGGGGTTCATCTATCCATTACAGATAGCAAGTGGATTAGTCCACTCATGATTGTGCCAAAGAAAGGTGGAAAGTGGTAGATTTGCATTGATTTTCGGTTGCTAAATATGACAACATTCAAAGATCATTTCCTATTGCCTTTTTTTGATCAAGTGTTAGACACAATATTTGGGCATTATTATTACAGTTTTCTAGATGGTTATAGTGGTTATAATCAAATCCAGATTGTGCACTAGAGGACCAAGCCTTTATGAGTTCCTAGGGAACTTTTGCATATCACAAGATACCATTTGGTCTATGCAATGCCCCTACTACTTTTGAACACCTAATCTTAGGCATTTTTCAATAGTAGATTGGTAGTGGTGTAGAAGTCTTCATGGATGACTTCTCTACCTATGGAGCTACATTTGAGCAAGCCTTAGAATCCCTTGAGCAAGTTCTAAAGAGATGTGTTGAAAAAAACCTTTGACTTAATTGGCAAAAGATTCATTTGATTATCCAAGAAGGCATTGTATTGGGGCACAAAATATCATGCGTAAAAATTGAGGTAGACCTTGAAAAAATAAGGGTCATCCAAGGAATTGCCCACCAACCAAAAATTGTCAAAGATGTTTCGTCATTCCTTAGACACATTGGCTACTACTAGTGATTCATAGAGAATTTCTCTAAGATTGCAAAATCATTGGTTAAGCTGATAAAGAAAGATGCACCATTTTTTTGGACCATTTAATGTGAAAGAGCATTTTAGCAATTGAAGGAGAAACTTGTAGAAACCCCAATTCTACAAGCACCTGATTGGTCCAGACCATTCCATGTTATGATTGATGCATCAAATTACGCCTTGGGGGTTGTGCTTACATAGTTGGATGACAAGAAACATCTATATTATATCCACTACACATGCCTAAGCATTGTGGGTGCACAACTAAACTACACCACCACAAAACAAGAATTGATGGTAGTGGTGTTTGCTCTGGAGAAGTTACACATTATGTGCTTGGATATAAAATGTTCATGCACATGGACCAAAGTGTCATTTGCTTCTTAATGAACAGGCCAATAGTGAGCCCCTGTGTCATACAATGGCTGGTGATCTTACAAGAATTTAATCTTACAATGGTAGATTGAAAAGACACTGAGAAGGTGGTCGCTAACCACTTGTCTTAGTTACAATGGGACAACAAAGAGGAAGAAAGCCCACTATCTAATCTATTTTCTGATGAACTTCTCTTTGTTGGGGCTATAACTAAACAATTGATTAATGAACCTAAATGGTATGATGGCATTTTCATCTATCTTCTCACTCAAGAGATGCCACAAGGGTTGGACCACTAGAAGAAACAATAGTTTCTTCACTAGGTGAAATGCTTCATGGAGATCAATGAACACCTCTACAAGGTGTGCATTGATGGCTTAGTTCGATGGTGTGTCCTTGATGCTAATCAACTGCATGTTCTCTAGGATGCTCATGAGGGTCCTTGTGGGGGGCACTATGTTGGGAGATGCATGGTCATCAAAATCTTGATGGCAGGATACTATTGGCCAACAATCTTTAGGAACGCTTACTAATATGTCCATTGATGTAAACCTTGCCAACGAGATGGTGGAATGACTACTCTAATGGAGCGACCTAAATAGTCAATCCAACCACTAGAACCCTTCAACATTTGGGGCATTGATTTCATGGGTCCCTATGATGCCCATGTCAAATGCAAAGGTGTACATCATAGTCACTATTGACTATTGTATAAAATGGGCAGAAGTATCAACTATCAATGATTGTACATCTTCCACTACTACTTAATTTGTATAACAAAACATTGTAAACAAGTTTGGTATGCCATGTGCATTAATTTCTAATAATGGAACTCACTTTACAAGCACTACCTTTCAAAAGCTTATACAACACTTGGGGTTTGAACACAAATTCACAACACCCTACCACCCCTAAGCCAATGGTCAAGCTAAGGTTACCAATAGGGAAATCACAAATATTCTAACAAGAACTGTTAGCAAATATAGAAAAGACTCTAGCACAAAACTCAACGATGCCCTCTACGCCTACTACTTAACATGGAAAATTCCTATAGGCTATTCTTCCTATGAGCTTGTGTATGAAAAATTACCATCACTTCTTATTTAGTATGATCTTTGTACACTTCTAATAGTCTGTGACCTCAATCTTGATTTAAGTCTAGCATAAAAAGAAAGATTAATGAGTCTTAACTTACTAGACAAAAAGTGACTAGTGGCCCTGTCATCTAATGAGTTGCATAAGGCATTCAACAAAAAGTGCCATGATCTTAGAATTAGGAAAGTCAAATTTCAACTAAGAGATAAGGTTCTCTACTGGAACCCAACACATGTACCTCAATGAACTAAGTTCAAGATGTTGTGGGAAGGATCTTATATCATTTATGAAACTTTTCCTTTTGGGACCATGATGATTTACAAAACTGAAAGCCTAGACAAGAAATAGCTAGTCAACATATAACAAGTCAAACCTTTCCATGAGCATAAGCTAGCTAATGTAGCAAATGCCTCATCAAATGGACAACCATGCTCAATATTTCAAATCTCCTCCTTTCAACTCAATTGTGGGGGAGACAACCATCTATGTTAATTATATAAGTGGCTCCTTAGTTTTTTCCTCTCTTTTTTTTACACCTTGTTACTTTTACAACTTTTTATTTTTCACATTCTTTATTTAAAACCTTCTATATTTTATACTTTTTTCTATATTTTCTTTTATTCTGGTGTGATTTCTAAACTTTTTGTTAATAAGTGCTAGGCACAGTGGTAATTCATTACTTGATGGTGGTATGTACTATTTAGTTATTTGATTGTTGGTGTCTGGATTCTAGCTTTGAATTTTGTTATGGATAATTAGGATATGGTTTCTTTTTCATGAAATAGGCAATGAGTCCACAAAATCCACCCATTCAAAAACTCTATGGTTTTCCTTGTTCTGGAAATGTGTAGTCTCTTTTTCATTAATAAAACTTTAACAAACTTACGAATTTGATAGTTTCTAGATTTGGAAAGGATTCAAATGTTTGAACAGGGTGTGACTTCAAGGGGATTCAGTACTCTTTGTCTTTTTGCTTACTTGGGTGCATGTGTGTTTTCATGGATTTCTTACCATTCCATGTCAAGCCATAATAGGAAGTTGAATAAGACTTTGCATGGTGTGGTTCTCATCATTAGAAAAAAGAAAACAACCAATGTAAATTCAAAGAACACCCCTTAGACAAAATAAATAGGCTACAAGCACTGGTTATGGGACTAGAAAGACATGTTACCCATGCCTAAAGGTCCCCTCTAACTAAGGTCCTTTCTCACTTCCTACTTCTCCTTTCTTCTTTAATAAGGAATAGTGGTTGTTCTGTGGTAGAATTCTTTTGTCTTAGGGGGATGAACTAGTCTTAAAATGATGATGTGGAGTCACTGAACATGGTTGGTTTTGGTTTGGACTAATGATGGATTTTATCACATCATTTAACTACAAACTTCATAAGGGACTTCATGTGACCTTAATCAAGAACTCCATTCCACTCTCTCTCATCCATCTATGCTTTCCATATCTCACCTCATTGCCAGTTTCATGTTCTTGTTTGATGTCTTGGTTTGATGTGTCAAAATTCCTAGGTAATTTCTTTTAGGTTTTTGTACTTAACTTTCTGTAATCATCAATCACCCATGGGGCCCATGGACTCCTCATTTTGAAGTTATGTAAGGGAAATAAAAGGCCTATGCTTGCTTCGGTGAAAACCCACTTGCATATCTTTTGGTTGGGTTAGTTAAGTTCTTTATCCTTGGACATTCTCACAATCAAATCTTTTTATGTACCCCATCAATAACATCCAATTGTGTGCATCTTCATAAAGTTTTTCAATAAAATCCTCTTTCTATTATTGTGAATTCTTAAACCCTCTTCAAGCATTTCATTGCATTTGGACTCTTCCAATTTATTAATGGACTGCTTATCCATTTTACCCTAATTGTTAGTCTTCCTACTAACACTACTAAAAAGGAATCACTCCACCATAATCATAACCTAGCTGAGTGTAACTACTGATGAGACAAGGTACCTACTAGCTATATGTTACACATTGCATACTAATTTGCAATTTTGTTGTGATTGCAGTGAGAAGCGTAGACTAGAAGTGGGACTATCTTTAATAAGGATGATGCAGTAGCATGATGCAACGAGGATCCTTCATGATCGTTGAATCTTCTCCCTTGCTCTTTAGCTTCCAAGAGGTGTTGGATGTCAATTTTGTCTAAGGTGTTCACCTCCCTTATCATGAACATCCAATTTTATAAAAGATTATATATTCGTATACTTGGGCACTTAGAGTCTGTCTATTCCATCTGAGTTAGTTTGTATGTCAGTCAATAATCCTATACCTTCTTAATATTTTGTAAGAAACTTGTTCCTGTTCTTCACTTGAGGATGAGTTTTTATTCATTCATGGGGGCATGATGAATTATGTTTTAACACACTTCGATATTGGAGCCTTGATATTAGATGCCCAATATTGGAGCCCAAGATGTGATGTTGAATATCCAATATCGTAGGGTATATGCTAACCTATAAATATAGCACTTGGGCACATGATTTCTTACAATTTTTGTCATAGCATAGTGAAGCTCTTGTAGTTAGTTTTCTCTAGAGTTACAATATTTTTTGAGTGCTTGTAGTAAGAGTCTAAGTGGTACGAATGAATCTTTGTTTGAGCACTAATGTACCTAACCAGAGTAGTGTAACAAAAATAAAGATGAATGCTTTTCATAATCCTTGCATCACTAAGAATAGATTAATGTTTTCTTTAACACATTTGAATTTTAATTGAGCAGTTAATTTCCAGTTGTTAATGAACACAAGAACAACCACTTTGAGTATACGTGTAGCACTTGGTAACCCAGAAACACTTAATGTTTGGTAAACCAGGAGCACTATATGCATTCAGGTTGTGTCTAAAGAGTGGGAACGGGTACTTGTGTTAGGCTAGTTAGGTAGTAGATTAATTAGGTACTAAATTCCTTTACCTTTCATTTTTGTTCTAAGTAATTAAATTTATAAAATATAAAATGATAAAAATCATATACCTTAGTTGCGCTTAACCATATACTTGTGCCTCACGAGTGGAACTAAGAGAACAATGATCATTCCAATTAGATTTCACTTCCTTGAACTAATGTACTTACGAACTTAAGGTCTACAAAATTTGACTAGATCACGTGTGAATGCTTGTGATTCATATGGTTAGGTGTAGGGGTACCTTGCTCCTCATCAAACATCAATAAGATAGGCTTTTTCAATGCATTCTCATTGATGTAGCCCTATTAACATATCCCTGTTGATGCATGGTAGATGCATTAATGCTAATACATCAACACTAATGTAGCTATTGCCTATATAAATGTGTGCATTCCTTACATTTATGACACTTTTTAGTCATAGTTTTAGCCAAACTCTTATAGTTTTTATTTTCAAGAGTTAGAATATTTTCTCTCTAAGTGCCTACAGTGTGGATCTAAGAGATTGTATAGAGTTTTATTCAAATGTCCATGTACCTAAACACATTGGCATGATGATAATGGAATCGAGATTTCTTATATGCATTACAACACTTAGCCTAGCTTAACTTTACTTTTCTACATTTTACTTTACTTACATTTTTAATTACTATCTATAATTAAGTAATCAATTTATTAATGTTATTAATTATAAACATATGAGTACGATCACTTCAAGCATAATATGTTAATGCTTGGTAATCTTAGTAGTGGATATTTGTTATGCCTAGTAATAGCCACTTAGTAACCCAATAGTGTTAACACTAGTTCAGGATCTATACAACAAGTAAGAATGGTTACTCCACATTAGGATAATTAGCTACTAGATTAGCTAATTAGTTAGATACTTAATTGTTAAACTTCTACTCAATCATCTAGCTGTTAGGATAAATATATATATATATTAAAAATAATTAAAAAAATACACATCATGTGCCTTAACCACACTTAACCATATGTACTGATAACACACAAGTGAGTTAAGAAGACAACAACCTTGCAACTACACTATTCTCTACTTAGGAATATCGGTCACTTAGATAATAAGTGTACGAAATTTAACCAGATTACTAGTGAACACTTGTGATTGGTATGGTTGGACATAGGGGATATCCACAGCTCATCATTTGCATTATTGCTAGGAACTTAGTTTAGCTAAGTGGGCAAAGCATTATTAATTAGTGAATTCATACACAAGCATTGTAAGAAGAATATAATAAAATATCTTTCAAAATAATAATAATAATATCCTAAGACACACTTATGTCTATTTTTGAAATGACTTTTGCTCATAAGAAAGAATCTCCACTACATGATGACTAAAACAATTGGCAATACGAGAGGATGCAAAGGGCTAGTAAAAAGCCTCAATAGTTGAAAGTCATTAATGCCCATCCACATCCCTATTATCTAGACTTCACCTTCATCCTCCATAAAGATGAGTAGCTATGATGAAGAGATATGGATGGTAGCATTATGTTACCTTTTGATTAATTTGTTCTTGCTATGCTCATGATCCAACTCATGAGGTTGGATATCGAAATAGCTAGGCCTAATTATGAAAGCACGGAGCAAGTCTTCTTAGAACTAAAATCCTTAAATAGTTGCACGGAAATGGATTTATATAGTTGCATAAAGAGGGAAAGGATTTCTTTTTTAGCCACTCTAAATAAAAATATTCTTCTTCTTTCTTTAAGGAGGACATCTTTCACCAATAGTTATAGTCAACCTTGGAAAACCTTAATGATGAGAAGACATAGTTCAAATACAAAAGAGCCTCAAAAGATAAATCTCATAGTCATTCATCTAAGAACAAGTAGAATGATAAGGAGAAGAAAAAAAAATAAAAAGAAGAATCAAAATAAGAACTGAAAAAGATAAACTAGAAGGAATCGTTCTCCTAGTCCTTTGTCTTCATCATCTTCCTCATCATCAAACTCTAATAAGAGGAGCTACAATAGAGGCAAAGACAGGAGTAGTTAGGATTATGATGGAGATGATAGGAGATCCCATCATGATGATAGGACCTAGGATGGGAGTCAAAAAAGAGGGGAGCAAGAACATCATTGAGAAAGGAGGCATAACAAAACTTACCATCAAGGGCATGGTCATCATAGGAACCACCATGGATGTGACAATGATGATGAATTGTTGTTGGCTACTAAAACCATGTTGAATGCTTCAAAACCAATTAGAGTTCCTACTAGACATTAGAATAATAGTAGGATTAAATAGTTGGATATGAAAAATATCTCCAAGTTCGAGGGGCATATAATGTAGATCCATAGCATTACTTGTAAGCTTTCCATGATGTCCATGTCTTACAGAATATTGAAAATGACTGGAAAAAGTTGAAATTGTTCCTAATGATACTTATAAAAGAAGCAAAAAGTTAGTATCAGTCCTTGAAACTAAAATCCATTCACCAATGAAGTACAATGTTAGAACTATGACAAATACCAAATTTACTCTTAAGTATATAATCTAAGGAAGTAGATTCAAGGATGGAAGCAAGGGAATCATGAGTCTTTGGGTATGACCCTAGGCAAGTATTAATCTTTAATGCATTAGTGCCTAGGCCATGGGTTCTCTCAAAGGGAACAACTTTGCCATATCATAGATGGGCTCTAGAACATAATAAGAGAAACTCTTGGGATCTATTCCTAAGGGAGACTTTCTGAGATGAGAGCCCATTAGATCTAAAGGCTAATAAAATAGGTGGCCAAGGAAGAAGGGAAGTTGAAGAAATGAAAGAGTGAAGAGGAGTATAACAAAGACTCCTCCATTCACAAAAGGGAGGTACATTTTTTATGATACAAAGGAGAATGCACCACTAAATAAA
The DNA here is from genome assembly GCA_015680685.1 of Gnetum montanum. Taxonomy (NCBI): domain Eukaryota; kingdom Viridiplantae; phylum Streptophyta; class Gnetopsida; order Gnetales; family Gnetaceae; genus Gnetum; species Gnetum montanum. The sequence continues at coordinate 77,353 of MNCI01002597.1, read as the reverse complement.
GTGGTACAAAGAAAAATCTTGCTGATTCAAAAATCTATCTCTAAAATATCAGCCAAGGTGGATAAACTGTAGAACTACTTAGATGAGAAGTTTCAAACTACTTTGAAAATAGTAGAGAAGAAGGTAGAGTAAGGAAGTAGTGAAAGAGACAGAAGGAGAAGGAAAGATATAGAGAAGGGATATTAAGAGAAAAAAGGTAAGGCTACCATGGTCAATGAGGTTGTAGATTCTAAAACTAACGATGATGGATGTGATATCTTTTAATATGAACTTCTGAAGAAATGTTGCCCTATGATGCTACATCTACAAGAATGTAGGGTATATGCCTTAAATCCAAAATTTGCAAAGAGGTAACCACCTAGGAGATTACCTTATCCTCAAGGCAATCCAAGGTAGTAGTTCCACCCAACATAGTACTATATGAGTGGAGCACCACCTCAATCTCAAGAGCAATATTAGCAATGGAAAAATCCATAGTCATGGGGGATGCCACCACCAAAATATTAGTACCTTACTAATAGTTGAATCCCTATGGATATTATGTCTAGCAACCGGTATCCCCTCATGACTCTAAAAGCCACAATTCTTTTATTTACTACTACTACCCTCCAAAATATCATTTAATCCATGCTCCATGACCCGATTCTTCCTCTACTTTTCATTTTCCCTATCCATTATCAAACTTTGCACCATTGAATACCACTCCTTTTCCACCTACTTCACCTATATAGGAAGAAATTCCACTACACCCATAGCAAAGAAATTCCATTAATACTATTAAATTATAGCTAGATATCCATCTGAGTGGTTCTGAATCTAAACATTGAAAGAGGATTTTCTCTAGGATCAGCAACCCACCAAAATCCTCATAGACACCTATGGCTGCTAACCCTACATCCACCACCTTTCAAAGAACCATCAAGCATTCTTCAAATCAAATGTCCTCCAATGTATATACCATCATGTTGACCCATGTAGTTATTGATTAAATTAAGGCTAGCCACCTTCGTAGGAAATGATTTTATCTTGGGAGTTCCCTTATCTACAAAAAAATTAGCAAGAATGATTTGTATAAGCCTCTACTAGGTTTAGGGTCTAGAGTAAATTTAATCTCATAGGAAATATAGAATACCTAGAACCTACCTCAAGTGAAGAAATGCAACATCAAACTAAAGCTTGTCAATTAGTCCATTACTATTCCCTTGGGATTAGTGAAAGAAATCATAATCATCATTTTTGGGTGATCTTATCCTATAAACTTCCTAGTGATGCATGTTGATAAATATAAGGGGGACTTCCCTATTATAATGGAAAGGGCTTGGCTCAGCAAAATTGATGCCAAGATGAAATTCAAGATCTTTTCTTAAAAATCTTCAAGAAACATAAATTTGATAAAGTAGAGAAGAAGTAAGTTCCATGCATTACATATAGTGATACAAAGTGTTAGTGCATTCAAAAGATATGGACCATACAAAGTACATCCATCAAAGCATGAAAAAAGTATGTTGAGACATCTACTATTCAAAAGTGCATATATGCAACAACCACAAAATAGGAAGATACCTAGTGGCTAACAACAAATAGTGGGACAAATTTAAAAATATGCATGGAACTAATAGAAAGCCTCACAAGTGCTTACATTGAATACATGGATGAAATAGAGTAGATCCATAGCCAACTCTCCCATGCATAGATTGAGATAAACTAGGGAGAGTTGAAGATCCTAGAATAGTTCAAGCAGGATCCGCTTGAACTAAAGGCCTTACCAGTTAATCTAGAATATGATTATCTTAATAACAATAAGCCAGTAATCATAAATGTCTACCTTGCTCAAGCATAAAAGAAGAAGTTTCTTAAAGTAGTAAATAAATGATTAATAACCTTTGCCTGAACATATCATGAACTAACAAGAATAGATCCAAGAATATGCCAGCATTGGATCTAAACATATTCCTCCATCAAATTCAAAAGGCAGTGGCCAAAAAAGTTGAATCTTAAGATGAAGCTAGTTGTGAAAGACAAACCTAAAAAACTTATTAAGATGGGATTCATTTATCCCATTGTGGATAGTGGATGGGTTATCCCACTTGTCATTATATCCAAAAAAGGTGGTAAATGCAGGGTCTGCATAAACTACAAGCTATTAAAGATGTTAACTTTTAAGGATTATTTTCCATTGCCATTTGTGCATTAAGTGCTAGCTACTATCATAGGGCATGGCTACTATGGTTTTCTAGATAGTTATAATGGCTATAACCGAATGTAGATTGCATCAAAGGACCAGGCCAAAACTACTTTTACAAGTCCTTGTGGAACTTTTACATACAAAAAGATGCTCTTTGGCCTATGCAATACTCTTGCTACTTTCCAATGCCTAGTGCATAGCATTTTCTAGCAGCAATGTAGAAGTCTTCATGGATGACTTTTTTACTTATGGTACCACTTTTGAACAAGCCTTGGAATGTCTTAAGGAAGTGCTAAAACATTGCGTGAATATCAACTTACAACTCAATTACAAGAAGAGACAAATAATGGTACAAGAAGACATAGAATTGGGTTACTAGTTCTTAGAAAAATGATCAAGGTGGGCCTAGAGAAAGTACAAGTCATCTAAGGAATTACCAAATAACTTGAAATAGGAAAAGGCATGAGGTCCTTCCTTGGACACAATGCTTACTATCATCAATTCATTGAGAACTTTTCTAAAATCACCAAGCCACTGGTGGAGTTAACCAAGAAGGATGCATCCTTAACTAGACTAAGGAATGTGAGCATTCATTCCAACAATTAACAAAAAAGCTCATAGAAACTCCTATTCTGTGTGGTCCAGATTAGTCCAAACCTTTCCACATCATGACAGATGTATCCAATTATGCATTGGGAGAAGTACTCACACAACTAGATGATTAAAAATATCCATACTATATCCATTGTGTGAGTAGAAGCATTTTTGGTACACAACTAAATTATACTACCACTAAGAAGAAGCTTATGGTGGTAGTATACTCCTTGGAAAAATTCAAGCACTATGTGGTTGGATACAAAATCTTTATACACACAGATCACAATGTTATCCATTTCTTAATGAATAAGCCAATGGTGAGCCCCCATGTCATAAGGTTGCTAATGATTTTATAGAAGTTCAATCTTATGATGGTGGAAAAAAAGAGAGTTGAGAATGTGATCATCAATCGCTTGTCTTAGTTATGGTGGGATAACAAAGAGGATGAGGAGCTTGTAACTAATTAATTCCCAAATGAACTCCTATTTGTCAAATTCCTTGATGTTCAAACTTCTAGGGGTACCAACTAGTATAATAATTTTCTCTCTTTTCTTTTCACTTAGGAGACTCCACAAGAATGGAATAACAAGAAGAAATAACAGTTTCTTCACCAAGCTAAACATTACATGGAAATTCAAGGTAACCTTTACAAGGTTTGTGCTAATGGCTTGATGCGATGGTGCATACCTAATGCTAATCAACTATAAATCCTCCATGACACTCATTAAGGTTCTTATGGGGATCATTATGTAGGCTGGAGGATGGTCGTGAAAATCTTGATGGTAGGGTGTACTTATGGCCTATCATTTTTAGGGATGTCCATCATTTTTTCCATTCATGTAAATGTTACCAATGAGATAGAGGAATGATAACCTAAATGGAAGGGCCTCAATAGTGGGTTCAACCACTAGAGCTCTTTGACATCTAGGGCATTGACTTCATGGGATTTATCACTCCCATATCTAATGGAAAGGCCTACAGTCATCATTGATTGTTCATCTTCCACTGCAAAATGATTTTTCCAACAAAATGTGGTAAATAGGTTTGGTATGCCAAGAGAACTTATTTCTAATAATGAGACTCATTTTATAGGGGCTAGTTTTCAAAAATTGATGTGATGCTTAGGGGTACAACATAAACTAATAATTCCCTATTACCCCCAAGCCAACGGTTAAGATGAAGTTACTAATAGGGAGATAACCAAAATACTAACATGTACAATCAATAGGTATGGAAAGGAATGGAGCACAAAACTTAATGATGCTTTATGGATTTATCAATCCACATGGAAACTTCCTATAAGACACTCTCCTTATGAGTTGGTGTATAGGAAGTTACCTAAATTTTTAATCCAAGGTGAGCTCCATCCACTTTCAACTATTTTTGAGCTTCACCTTGATCTTGATGTAGCATAACAAGAATGCCTCATGCCATTGAATGTGCTAGATGAAAACTAACAAGTAGCCTTAACTATGAATGAAGTTCAGAAGTCACATGTCAAACAATGTCATGATGCACAAATAAAAAGAGTTAAGTTTTAACTTAGTGATAAGGTCTTCTATTTGAATCTCATGCATGCACCTCAATGTACTAAATTCCAAACATTATGGAAAGAATCTTACATAATTCATGCAACTTTCCCTTTAAGTGCCATGACCATTTATCATCCTTTAAGCCTAGAGGAATGACTCTTAGTCAACATCCAACAAGTGAAACCCTTCCTTGAACCAATATTAACGAATAAGAATAACACCTTCAAATAAGCACGATCTATTTTTTAGATCTTCCCTTCTCAACTTAGTCATGGAGGAGATGGTCATCTATTCTAACACCTTGTGAGGACTAACCCATTCTTCATCCTTTTTATTTTACACTATTCTTCATGTGTTTTCATTTTCTTAAATATTTTATCAATTATTTTATATATTTTTCCTTTTCTTTTATCTTTCCTTTTACTATTTTATCTTATTTTCTAGGAAATCTCTTATTTTGCCAATATTGTTATTAATACTAGAAGTTAGAGAATGTAGCTATTAAAGTAATGATTGGTTTTCTAAATGGATAAATTTTTATCTTTAGATTATGGCCTTTATTAACAAGTTTTTAGTTTTCTAATGTTAGCAGGTAGTGGAACCACAAGATCCATCCATTCCATCTATTCTACGATGGCTCTACATTTTGGGAACATGAGGTTCTTTCACATTATAACGAAAAATAACCAATCATCTTGCTACCCAACAAACTCAGAATAAACCAAGCAGAAATGAAAAAGGATGTAACCTCAAGGGAAAATACATATAATTCTCAAAACCATCTAAAATATTTGATATGAAAGGAAGATTCACTCAAAAATTAAGAAATTCATAATTTGCATAAGGAGTTTTAACTTCTTTGATATTCATAAGAACCTTTCGAAACATTTGTTGTTTTGGATCATCACATTTTTTTTGGTAGATTGCATCTAATGTGAAGAAGGTATAAAATGATGCTTGAAACCATACAGTATTCCATTCATTTAACACTTAAGAAAACTAACCAACATCTCCTAATAACATTACTAATCTACCTCCATAGATGTCACTCTACTTTACGTTAATCATGTATAAATGTTCAACAATAGTAAACCTTTAACAAAACTAATATTTTCTTTTATTATATCTACCACATGCTTTATACAACTCTACATTACCATTTTTTATGATGTAAAGAGTTCTCTATATTGGCCTATACCATGTTTGAATGTAGAATTTATGGTTGTTACACTAATGTTGTACATTGCAACTCTTATAGGCACCAAAATGAGTAATGAATTTTGATAAGAATCATAAAGGTTTCTAAAAGCATTGCAAAGGTAGTCGATGAGAAATGATATTCTTATACCTATTATTCTTTAAATTATTATTGTTAGGGAGAAATACCTTCATCTTCACTTTGAGATACTATGAAGTGAACCATTATTGTCTTAAAGAACTTATTATACTTTGTGTTGGCACATTTTGGCCATTTCATGGAACAGATTAGAACACAAGATTGAGAATTGCAGTTGGAGCAGCAATAGGACTTGAACATCTACATGATAAGACAAGCCCGCCTGTTTTATATATCGTGATCTAAAATGGCCTACAGTAACAAGCCACCACGTAGCCTCTTATGAGGGAGGTTGTAACAGCACTTGGTTACTTGTCTTCTCAAACATATGATCCTCTATTTTCGGTCATCCATTAATGTTAAACCCACTTTTTCAAGTCAAAATGCAAAGATGGAAAGAAAATTAATTGCCAGAATAGACAATCATCAAGTGTCTGAAATGGAGCAAATTGATGCCAAGGGTTTTAAACAACCCTCATTATTGAAGGATTCCAGAAAAACCCCGAAACGCAACGTTTTGGATGTGATGGTTCTGGGGAAATAATGGTCTTGGAAGATATGGAGAATAATAAAAATACATGATGATACATAGACTCACCACAATTTGCAAAAATCGTAGGCATGCATAGGTAGACACGTGGAACAAGAATCCTTGCACCACAAGTCAAGCTTTGTGCATTTATTTTCACTCACCAATAATGGCTTCTTCATCCAACAATGTGAAATGTGTATTTCTGTGGTTTTCTATTGCTGAGGCAAGCGACAAATAATATGCAAACAAAAAGAGGAACGCCATTGACTTCATCAAAGCTTGGGTTATATGATCTTATTGAAAAGTTTATTAATTTATCATGGGAAGAAAGGGCAGGAGGAGTACGGCAGAGGTGCTGCGTTTCCAGTGTTGACCACCATGAAATCAAACGGTGCTACTAAGACATGAAACTCTGTCAACCAGTGATGCATACCAACAACACGAATTATTTTGCAAATGAATTGCAGCCCTAATTTGCTGAAAATCGTGGCCCTAATTTGCAGAAAAATGTGGCCCTAATTTGCTGAAAAACGTGGCCCTAATTTGCAAAAAAACATGGCCCTAATTTGCAGAAAATCGTGGCACTAATTTGCTACGAAATTTGTAGAAAATCACGGCCCTAATTTGCTAAAAATCGTGGCCGAAATTTGCCGAAAATCGTGGCCCTAATTTGCTCCAAAATTTGCAGAAAACCACGGCCTTGTTCATAGATTCTGTTTGGGCGTTCTTGGGAATTCGTGGGTCTGTTTCAGCAGGGTTAATTTAGGAAATGGCTCCCACAAAACACGACGGCAGCAGCAGGCGTGGAGAAGACCAGCAGCGGGTGCAGAAAAGTCCGCAGCAAACACCAAAGAAACACAAATGGGCATGGCCTGTACGCGACAACACCACCGGATGTAGCGGCAAAACGTTCAGAGGATGAAACTGTATTTCTGCACAATTTACGGCAACCACCAGAAAGGCCCGCATTCTCAATCCTTTCTTGCTTGCCGATTGCTAATGTTTCTGTAACAAATTCAGATTCAAGTTGCAGAAAACAAAGGAGAAAAGCCAGGGTCGGTGTTGCGTGATAAACTCTGCAGGTGTGGCCATGTTTAACAATCCACGATCGTAGGAGTTAGCACCGGAACAGTTGAAAGTACGTGGCAGGTTCTACTAATTTTGTGCAAAGGTTTGGAATGCAAAAACAAAAATATAAATCAGCCGATTGTGCCCACGGTGATGCGCGATTTTTACCAGGGAAGACCAAGGTTTTAACCACAAACTTTGCCGCTAACATTCACAAACTTTGCACCAAGGTATATATAAAATAAACATTAATCTATAATGGGAGTATCGGTGGTTTAAATACCAAAATATATATAATCAAAACATATATACATATTATGACCATTGAAATACCTATAATATGAAACCTTGATTTAGAGACTTGCTTCCAATTATCCCAAGTTATGAAATATATTATTTAAATGCCATTGAAGATTTGCAATTTTAATTATCCTATAAAGTCCTCATTATATTAAAGTTAGCATAAAATGCTCCTCATTTTATGCATAACTTCCTAACTCCCTAACTACCTAACCTTCTCCTAACTTATCTTCTAATTGGTTAGTCTAATTACTTAAGAGAGAAGTTAGGAAAGATATTTGAGATATTTTTGATATTTTAAACTTGACATCTCATTTGAATAAGCAAAATAAAGGGACATATATTGTATTTTAATTTTATATTGTAAATACCAAGGCCACTTGTCAACCTCTTTTATCTCTTTGGTGGTTGCAACCACCCAAAAATTGTTGTAACTTACCTAACTTGTTGGGCAAGTAACCCCCTAACTTGTTGGGCAAGAAATTTTCTAATTGGTTGGCCAAGTGACTTGGGAGAGAAGTTAGGTGAGATATTTGTAAAATGTAACTTCCCTACCTACCTTGGAATCCTATAAATAGGCTTAAAGGGGGGAGGAAAAAACACACATGAAGGAGCATCATCATCACACTTGGAAGATTAGTAAAGAAGATGGCTTGCTAGAATAAATATTTCAGCCTCTTTGTCATGGTCTTGTGAGTTATGCATTTCATTTTTTGTTTTGTTTAAATTGCTTAGCTAGTGGTTTAGATAGTATCATCCTTGGCAAGTAATTTTGGGATTTTTAGATTGCTCTTA
>MNCI01002597.1:18146-68061 GCA_015680685.1 Gnetum montanum | reverse complement strand
TTATACCTTGTAAATTATTTTAAATATAATCAATTTTTTTTGGAAATTTAGCATTTTATGATTTTTTAAACTAATTTTATTTTTTACTTGGTAAAATACTTCTTAAAAAATTAAATTTTAATTAGTAATATTTTATTAAATAAATTCTTTAGAAAATTAAAGAATTATTTTTTGGAAGGTTGATTAGATTTAAATAAGTGGATTTGACTTTTTTTGTTATCTTAGAAATTTTATCATCTCTTTCCATACTTGTATAGGTGCCCATCTCACTTGTTTAACCTTACTTACTTTTAAATATTGAATTTTTAATCATGTATTTTGCTTATTTTTAGAAACTTTATCATCCTACCACATTTCCTATTATTTATTTATTATGCATCTTAATATTCCATTACATTTGCTTATCTTTATCAGTTAGTTTTTAAAAATTTATTTTTTGTTAGCATTAAATTGATTTTGGAAAATTTGAGTTGCTTTAGAAAATTTAATAAATTCTATTTTAGAAAACTTATCATTTTTATTATGTGTAACATTAAGGCCTTAAGAACTTGAGTGGGTTCCATGCGCTAAGTTGGCAATATTGACATATTATATGTGTGACATTCATGCCTAAAGAAGTTAAATGGATCCCATATGCTAAGTTAATAGTGTTAACATATTATATGCATGATAGTAAGGTGTTAAGAAGTTGAGTGAATCCCATGTGTACTAAATAGAATGTGATAAAGAATGCATGGTAGAAATCTACATTGATAAAATGCCATTGGTAGTTGGCCCCTTAGCCAAAACTATCCTAGGTATATATTTTCTATATCTCTATAGTTTGGTTGAGAGGATCTACATTCAAACACATTTTTTTGTACGAGGAACAAGAATATTATATTGAAACACAATTGTTGGACAAGAAATAGTTCTATTACATTCAAACATGACCATTGGGCAAGGAACAAGACTAATGTTTGAATCATATAGAACTTATAAATGAGGAATAAGGGAATCTTACTTTCAAAGTAGCTTCAACCTACTCTTGCTTCCTCTATCCTATTTCTATTTTTGAATGTTTCCCTTAGATAAATTTGTTTAGAAGGATATGTTATAAAATGCATAAAAAAAATCTAAGAGAACATTCAAAAATGAAGATAGGATAAAAAAAAAGCAAGAGCAAGTTGAAGTTTGAAAGTTTTCGAGGTCCACAACAAGCATGGCCAGATCAAGAGCCTTAATGTCTATAACAACCTTATTGCTGACTGCATGATTAACAACATCTACGTTTCATTTTGCAAGGAAGATTAGGTGACTGTGGCCTTGTGTGCACTTTCTAGAGAATTCTACACCTATTACAAACTTTTGTGAGGCCACTTGCAGGAAATATGAGGATTTATGTAATTGTAGAGGGCTCTATAACTTTATGTACCATCTAGTGCATTGCGTAATCTACTATGCTAGCTTCAAGCTTTGCCATTCCAAAATCCATGCTTGTAGAAATCTCCTTTCTTAGACATAATGTTGCACTTACTCTAGAAGTTCTTACACCACCACTGTAGAAGTGGTTGAGAACACAAGAGGAGGAGAGTAAGGATGAAGGTGACAAAGCTTCTGTAGAATCCATACAAAGGCTTAGTTATCATACATCCATTGGTGGCATCAAGGTTAATCCACTTGAGGCTCAATTTTTTTATTTTTATTTTTGAGTAATTTTAGCATTAAAGGGCAACATGTGAAGCCATTAATGGATTCACAAATGGTGAGATTGATGAGAAAGTGAAAGCCCCTAGATGCTCAGATCATCATTGTTGCAGGAGCCATTGAACATGCCATTTTCCAACTACCATTGTACTACTCTCCATTTACACCCAAACTAGACCTTTGATAGCATGAGATTGCTAACAAATGTTAATAGTGGCATTACCAATTGGGGACAAAAGCCACTAGTGGCAACAATTGTGGGCATCATGGATTTGGCAAGATGGTGATCACCATAATCATGTGCTTCTACATCATTGTCTTTCTGGGTGGCCTACTCTTCTACGTCAACTACAATTGCATTTGCCATAGCATCCATAGTGGTGTAAACTGGGACTTTATCAACACCAAGTACATAGATGAGATGCTTCTTGCTAGCTCTTACATGACACTAGCTACACACAACAATGGCAAAGTCATCTGTGTTAGTAAAGTGAAGGTAATTGTCATTCACATAAGCTCAGATATTACCATCTCTTTGATTACAAGCACAACCTTTTTGTAATTATATGTTATAATAGTTATATTGTAATATACTATAATGTCAAGTATTTAACTACATATATTTGTAATGTAGTCAATGTAAATCATTGTTCATCATTGTCATTTTACTGTTGTTAATATTTAGTTTATAATTGATTAACACTACCTGTAAATGTCCATCCCATACTATAAATATGGTTACAATAAAGTCTTGAAGGTAGTGTGTTTCGCTTCAATCCATGTGCTATCTTCTTTTCCATACTTTGTTATTCATTATGATTGAGAAATTCTCTCTGAGTTAACATAAAGATCCAAGAGCCTATTTCTTGCTAAGGTTTTTCTTATTTTTTCCTAGGATATATTCTTGTGTGTTTCTGTTAATTTATTTTTTACTATTATCACAAATGATCTAAAAATCATAATTGATATTGGAGCTAGGTTCGATAATGATGGTTTTTTCTTCTTTTATGGTGTTTTTTGATTTTAGGGTATGTAAAACTTTGCAAAAATCAAAATTGAAAAATTCTCTAGTAATGATTATGAAGTTTGGAAAATGTACTACATGGAGGATCTTCTTATTAGAGAAGATCTCTAGCAAGTAATCACTAATTCAAAGCCTACTATTATCATAGATTTAGACTAAGAGACCTTGGATAGGAAAGCATGAACCAAAATTTTTTTGTGTCTCTCTTGTTTAGTGCTGCTCAATGTTTCTATAGTTCTAATTTCCAAAGACTTGTAGGACAAATTAAAATATTTGTACCAAACAAAATCTGTTGCTAATAAATTCTTTCATCGGAGGAATTTACACACACTTAAGATGCCTAAAGGTATGTTAATTACTGATCATCTAAGTATCTTTAATGATATCATAATGCAACTGGAAGTAGCTAAAGATAAAATGAAAGAGGAAGATCATTGTATGTATCTTTTAGAGTCTCTTTCTAAGTCCTAGAATACTTTTGTAACGTTAGTGAGTAATTCTATGTCAACTCTTAATTTTGATACTATTGTAGCTCAACTTCTCAATGAAGAAAGAAGGATTAAAAGGTTTTTCCCTATCTAAAATGATCTTTTCCTTGATAAAAACTCCAACTTAAAGTTGAATAAAAACCCACAATTTAAACCTTCCAAATCCCAAAAAAATTCCACAAAACCAAGATGTTGGAATTGTGGTAAGATTGATCTTAAAAAAGATCATAAAGCAACAAAGAAAGGAAAAGAACATGCAACTAATAATAATAATAATATTGAAATTCCTTCTTCTCATCGAGAGACAGATTTGTATGTGATGACATTAGTTCATGACACTGAGAGAGTTTCTTGGTATATTGATTCTGGTGCTTCCTATTACTATACCCCACATATTAAATGGTTTTGTGAATACTTTGTTTATAATCTCTGCATGATCAAAATAGATGATGATGGTCTTTGTGATGTTGTTGAATATGGTAAAGTTAAAATCCAATTTAAGGATAGAACCATTAAAACTATATATCATGTCTATTATGTACTTGAACTCACAATGAGTCTCCTGTCTATGAGTGAGTTAGATTTTGCAGGTCTAACTATCATAGTTGATGAAGGAAAATGTAAAATATTGAAAGGGTATTTACCTCTAGCCATTGGTGTAAAGGTGGGAAGACTATACTAGTTGAAGGCAAGGATGTTGCAGGACAACTTCAACATGGTAGCTATTATTGACTTGCATTCAAGCATTGATATTTGGGATAGAAGATTAGTGTATTTAAGGAAAGAAGAGTTAAAGTAACTACATAAAAAAGGTACAATTAACCTCACAAAATAATGTCTAAATTCTTATCATAATTACCTACTTGATAAACAAACACATTTAGGATTTTCAAGAAGTAATGCTAAAGTTAATCAAGTGTTAGAGTTAATGCACAATGATGTATGTGCACTAGTTAAAGACTTCTAAACATTCTCACTTGGAGGTGCTACATATTATGATGTTTCATTCATTGATGATTTTTCAAGGAATGCTTGAATCTATTTAATGAAACATAAGTTTGAAGTGTTTGAAAAATTTAAAGAGTTCAAAGCTCTAGTTGAAAATTATTCAGGAAGGAAAATCAAGGTTCTCTAGAAAAAATAATGGTGGTGAATTTTGCACCAATGCTTTTAAAATTTTTTGTAAAGAACATATCATATACATGAAAAATAATATTCCAGGAACTTCCAAAAAGAATGTAGTAGTTAAAAATTTTAGAGAATGTCGTTGAAAAGAATCAGATGCATGCTAAGTGAAGCTAGTCTTGGTAAACATTTCTAAGCTAAAGCTGTAATGACTGCATGCTATCTCATCAATAGCTCTCCATCCTTTGCAATTTTTGAGTGGCGAGGTACCCCTACACTCAACCACACGAATACGAGCGTCTCACACTCGATCTGGTCAAACTCCAAGGACTAAGTGCTTACGTGCCCTAATGGAACACTTAAGGTTAATCAATCACTATCTTCCCAAACTTACTTGTATTGTTACGGTTGTATGGTTAAGTAAGCTTTAGGTATATGATTTTTATATCTTTTCTCTTTTAATGTCTTTATGCTAATGAGGAAGGGTGAAGAGACTAAGTGACTAACTTTCATTAACTACTCACTAACTAAGTTCTAAGTGTCCTAGCACTACTATCCATTCCCACTTGCTGCACACACCCTGAACCAGTGCAACGTTGCTAGGATTACCAAACGCTACTCGTTACTAGGTTACCAAGCATTACACACGTGCTCGAAGAGATCGTACGGAATGCACTTAACTAGGAGAGTTGAGGGTTGAGAGAGATTTAATTATCTAGGAAAGCAGTTAAACATTTAACAATAATTAAATCCTATTAGCTTAGTCCACATGCTATAAGGTTTATCAGAAATTTTGTCTTTATTTCCATACACAAATGTGTGCTCAAGTACAATTTGCTCGAATAAAGATCTATTCACTTTAAGACTCCTACTGCGGGCACATGGAAATTACTCTAACTCTAGAACAGTAAAAATGCTATAGTTTGGCTAAGGTCTAGATCTAGATAGAAAAATAAGGGAAAGCCGCCTCTTATTTATAGATGTTTCAGTGGGCTGCAATATAGTGTACACAATATTAGAGCTCATCATACCCCCATGACTGAATGAAAATGCGTCCTCGAGTTCCTTACAAAATATTGGGAAGGTATGGGATTATTGACTTGAATGATACTAATGGTGAATGGGGTGACATGTGAACGGATAATCATTACAAAGTGTTCATGACAACAAGAGTGAACACTATACACATTTGACATCTAGCCTTATTTGGCAGCTGAGAGAGAAAAGAGAGAAGAGAGAGAATAGATGAAGTCTGTTGCTGCTGATGCCAAAATTGCACCTTTTGTTATCTATCCGTAGCCGTGCCATCGATCTTGTTCCTTTCGTAACTACTCCAGCACCAATCCATTCCAAGTATTTCCTCCAGATTCAATCCATTGGTGTATGATTGCCATCTGCACACACAACACAGTCTTATATTAGCAAGGGTAAATGAATCACAATGCAGTTAATACCTTGCCTCAGTGTAAGGTTCATTGGCTGAGTTGTGATATGGCTAATGCAGATCTAGAGATATAATACTGGTGACTACCTGAGGTGTAGGGGTTAAGAGAAAATCGAAAGAATTAGACTAAGACCCCCATGACTGAGAGCGAACCTTCGGTAGCGATAGAATGGAAAAAGATAAGGAATAAGAAAGATGGAGAAAAAGAAACAACGATAACACCAATAAAATGGATGTCATAGCTGGAAAATGAACAAAATAAATGGTGATTGCATTAATGTTTAAGGGAAAGAAGTTAACTGATGCACCAAATAGGAATGCCAGTGGGTCCTCCCCAAAGCAGGCTTATGCCTTTAATGCCCTGACAATCCCACATTCAAAGAGTTCGTAGGCTCAAGAAATGTCATTTGGAAGTAAGAGTTAAAGTCTTAACCACAAGAATTTACCAATAAGAAAATAATGCATCAACCAAAATATGGACTATTAATACAACCGACAATGAGGTGAAAAAATCGAGAAAGAATGATGAGGAGAAGAGAATGGAATGGAGTCCCAAGAACAAGGTGTTGTATAGCCCCTTGTGTATTAATGGTTAATGTAACTTGGTAGATCTCATTCCAAATCTAGCCTCAAACAATCCACATTCAGTGACTTTGCATGAATACACTTGGCCAATCCATCCACTTGAAGTAACAAGAATGCTTCTGCCAAAAAGTTACCACCATTCCGACGAAACAAAAAAAGAGAAAGTGGGAAGTGAGGAAGGGCCTTAGTTAGAGGGAACATGTTTGTTTAGTTCCATAACTAGTGCTTGTAGCCTAGATGATTATTTCGTCTAAGGGGTGTGCTTTGAATTCTCACTTTTGTCTTTTCACTTGTTGTGTGTTTTTTTTTGTTTTTGCGTGAGAACCACACCATGCAAAGACTTTTTTATTTTTATTAGCTCAGCTTCCCAATAATGGAGCAACGTCAAAATGGTAAGGAAAACTCAAGAGGTAAACCTCCAAGCACCCAAGAAAATGGCCAACACAAATGCATCAAATCCCTTTGAAGTCATACCCTTTTCAATCCTTAAGTCCTTCCTCAGTTTGAGAAATGCCTAGTCACCAATTCGTTGATAGTTCTTATTATTAAGGAAGGGACTGTACATTTCCAAGCCAAGAGAGACCATGGAAATTTATGAATGCATGGATGTTGTGGACTCATTGCCTATTATATCAAGAGAACCATACCTTAGTATCAACATTCTAACTCAAAGGTAAAAATCAAACATTGGAAATAAATATAATACAATTCATGCCACCATTAGGAGCACTTATTAGGTGACGAATCTAACAAAATAAATAAACACACAAATAAACAAAAAAGTATGAACGATGTTGCAAAACAAAAAATGAGAAAAGTTAAAGAAAGTTGTAAAACAAAAATGTGTAAAACAAAAACTTAAAAAGGAACTGAGGGCCTTAAATTATTAGCATAGGTGGCCATTCCCCCCATGATTGAGTTGAAAGGAGGAGATCTGAAATAATGAGCACTTGTTTGAATTTTTGAGAAGTGTCCAACTTCTTCCAATTGATGTTTTCAGGTTAAGGTTTGGAAGTTAGTGACGCTCTTGCTCTAGTGTATCTATGCTTTCGACGTGAGTGCAAGTTGTTCCCTCAGTTAGTTCCATGCATGTTGGTGAGTTGCTCTCCTGATCAGCTATCAACCATGGGGTGTCTTTTTGTTGTGTGGTTGCTACATACAGGAACTTTTGTATGTTAATTTCTTGGGCACACCGGTTGCATGCAGGCAATGTTGAACATTCCTATACATAATCACCCTTTGTATAACTGTATGTGATGCATGGAACTTTCTTCTTCTCGATCTTTTCAAAAGTGTTTTCCGTAGATATTTCCAGGGAAAGATCGTGGATTCCTAGACATGCGTTTATGGTACTTAGCCATGCCCTTCCCATTATTATTGGAAAGTATCCTTTGTCATTGTTTACTTGTATCACTTGGAAATCAGCTGGGTATGACCAACCACACATAGTGGTAACGATGTCCAACACAAGTCCCAAGGAAACAGTGATGGATTGGTCAACTAGCTCTAAGTGGATATTTCTCTTCTTTAGTGGAGGAAGGTTTCAAGCTTTATACATCTCTTGTGATATTAAGTTGACTTTGGAACCTGAGTCCAGAAGAGCTTTACAAGGTTTATTCCCAACAACTTGAAGATAGATTAAAGGACTTCTTGGGTTAGAGAATTTTCTGGGAAGGTGGTCCACCTTGATCCAGTCAGTAACAGCATGTGTTAACATAACCGTGTGCATTGAGCTTGGTTCTTGGTTTAAAGGGAGCTTTGAAGCCTTATTTGATGGAGAGGCATTCAGAGGTTCAACCGCATGTGGTTGTTAGGGCTTTTTTGGGCATTTGGTTCTAAAGAAAGGTCTTCTCTTTATACGGTTGTCAAAACTAGCAGCGGGTTGAAGGTTTACGACACTCGTAGCATTGCGTTTCTATGGTTGAGTGGGGAGTTCCCCTTGCATTGTTGGAGCGGGTGGTAATGGAGCGATTGGTGTGAGAGTTGCGGATGGGTTTGGAGGATGGTATGTATGTGGTGTGTCTCCCCTAGGAGAAGGAGTCCTATAATACTCCTGAGCTTGGTAGTGACGTGGTGGTGTCACGCGACCAATAGAGTCACTTGGAGAGATTGGCTGCTGCACATAGTAGCCATATGGATCTGGTTACCAGTAAGGGTATTGTTGCCTTGGTGGTGGCATCCCCCATGACTGTGGGTATTGTCACTATTGGTGTTGCTCAATAGGTTGTGGTAGAGTTCCACTTGGATAATACATTAAAAGTTAGTGGAACTGCCTTGGGTTACCTTGAGGATAAGGTAACCGTTGGGGTGCTTGCCATTTGTTAAGTCGTGGGTTGAGTGCATACACCCCAGACTCTTGTAGATGTGAGATTATTGGACAACATACCTTAGGATGGTCATATTGGCATATCTCACATCCACCATCATTGTCTGTATCAGAATCCACAACCTCTTTAGTGATAGCCATTTTACCCTTACCTTTGTTACGTGCATGGTTCATGTCTCTCTTTTTCTTTTTGTCATAGTCACTACTTCGCTCCTTAGGCTCCTCTACGAAGGACAGTTTCAAATCTACTATCCAAGGAGTCCCATATTTTTCTACCTTTTTTGACACTTTTGTTGTTAATTTTTGGAGTAGCAAGGTTTTCCTATTCACCATATCCTCGAGTGGTGACTCTTCCTCCTCCTCACAGAATCTTACTCCCCTTTTTCGGAGGGAAGGATCACAGTTGTACTCTTCCACACTTTCTCTCTTATGTAGCTCTCCTTCTTCCTTGGCTACTTGCTCTAGCAATCTATGGACCTGATGAGACCTAAGCTCTGATAATCTCCCTTGGGCATACGTTCCAAGTGTTCTCCTAGTTTCATGCCTAAGTCCATCTACGAGATGGCGCAATTGGTCCCGTTGTGCGTAACCATGGCCCAGGCAATGATGTAACAATGCATAATAATGGTTCATGGTAGCATCCAAGGATTCATGATTTCCCTGATTCCATCCTTGGATTTTCTTTTGTAGGTTGGACACTTGGGAGTACGTTTGATACTTATCATTAAACAATTCTAGCATCTTACTCCACCTCCTAATGGTTTCCAGTTCTAAGGACTGGTACCAGCTTTCTACTTCCTTTACTAGTGTCATTGTGAAATGCTTGTAAGTGGTTTTGAGGATTAGTGTTGTATCCCCCATCAAATCATGGGATATTATTCATGTCTAACCTCTTGATCCTGCTATCTTTTTGGTGCCTTGTAGGAATTCTTACAGCCTCTGTTATGTCTAACATGCTTTAGGTTGCGAGTAGGGGTTCTTTGTGGTCATTTCATTTATGGCATCTGTGATGTCTACGTAGTTCCCTACTCTCCCTTCTTTTATGCCTTGATTCTTTCAAGTGCCCTCATCCTCTTTCTCAATTCTCTTGTCGAGGTTTCTCACTATGTTTACACTTATCCTCACAGTTAGGCTCCTTATGACTGCATCCTGATACTGAAGGAGAGGGTGAATATGATGATGAAGGTGAAGAAGAAGGAGAACCATAGCCATGATGATGTTCCCTACCTTCTCTTCGGTGGTCCCTACTCCAATCATGATGACGATCAGAATCTCACCCTTATCATGTGTTTGTGTTCCCTCGTTGAACACTTGGTGTTTGTGGAGATCAAAACCAAGATTGTGAATCGTGGAGTGTAGGTTTTGATACACCACCTCCTGACCATTGTTAGGAGGGGGAACATCATTTTGTGGAGAACCTATTGGAATAGGTTCACCACCCTCAATTTCGCTTAAGATGGGTGGAGCGTTATGGGGGCCTTTGCCCTTCAACGATGTGTAGTAACTCTCCTATCGCAAGTCCCATTGACGTTGCACTTCTGTGGGACGATAGTTCCTTGTGTCATAATCGCATGCAATGTACTCTGCATACAATTGTGACATGCCTATTCATGAAAGAGCACAAATAAGCATGTTGGGAACTACCCTATCTAGAGGCAACACTATGTTACCCTCCAAGTCTCTCCAATGCAACTGTTCATCTTTATGGAGAATAAAGGTAAAGTTAGGTACATATTCATTGTGATGAATATATACCACATGGAATTTTTGGGGCACTGGCTTATCTTGGTTATGTGTGTTGTGCTGCCGACTGTCTCTTGTGTTGGTCCTAGGTGGTGAAATGCTTTTGTGCGAAGAAGAAGAAATGTTTGTCTTGTTCGGTGTGCTGTTTACCGTTATCTTATTTTTCTTTTGATCAACCCTAAGGGTTCGTTCTAGCTTCCCAACGATGTGGATGATTTCCTATGTTCTACATAGTGCACAAATATCTAAGTCCCTGGCAACGGCGCTAATTGATGAGTGGTGAGGTACCCCTACACTCAACCATACGAACATGAGCATCTCATGCGCGATCTGGTCAAACTCCAAGGACTGAGTGCTTACGCACCCTAATGGAACACTTAAGGTTAATCAATCGCTGTCTTCCCAAACTTACTTGTATTATCACGGTTGTATGGTTAAGTAAGCTTTAGGTATATGATTTTTATATCTTTTCTCTTTTAATGTATTTATGCTAATGAGGAAGGGTGAAGAGACTACGTGACTAACTTTCATTAACTACTCACTAACTAAGTTCTAAGTGTCCTAGCACCAGTATCTGTTCCCACTTGCCTCACACACCTTGAACTAGTGCAACACTGTTGGGATTACCAAATGCTACTCATTATTGGGTTACCAAGCATTACACATGTGCTCGAAGCGGTCATACTGAATGCACTTAACTAGGAGAGTTGAGGGTTGAGAGAGATTTAATTATCTAGGAAAGTAGTTAAACATTTAAAAATAATTAAATCCTATTTAGCTTAGTCCACATGCTGCAAGATTTATCAGAAAATTCGTCTTTATTGCCGTACACAAATGTGTGCTCAGGTACAGTTTGCTCAAATAAAGATCCATTCACTTTAAGACTCCTACTGTGGGCACATGGAAATTACTCTAACTCTGGAATGGTAAAAATGCTATAGTTTGACTAAGGTCTAGATCTAGATGGAAAAACAAGGGAAAGCCACCTCTTATTTATAGATGTTTCATCGGGCTGCGATATCGCGGAGATATCACAGCTCATCAGCAATTGATGGAAAAATTCTAAATGAAATATGTAGTGGCAAGCTTGTTAATTTGAATTATCTTTAAGCTTTTGGGTGTGAAGCTTATGTTTACATTCCAAAAAGTAATAGATGAAAATTGTATTATAATTTTGTAATATGTATTTTCCTTGGTTACGGTCATGGTGTTAAAGGTTATAAGTTGTACAACCTAGAAACTAAGAGAGTTATCTATAGTTGTGATGTTGTATTTAGAGAGTCTTGCAAACATATTAAGCACAATCTCTATAATTATGTAACAACTCATCATGTATCTTTTCAAGTTAATAATTAAAATTTAGAGGTTCATCCTCCCTCAATAGGAGATATTGGTCCTAACCAACAAGATGATGTAAATAATATATATAAGAACTAGTATAGGGAAATATGTAAGTGAAGATGAGGAAATAGAGTATCAACATGATGCTCCATCAACTTTACAACCCTTAAGATGGTTTGGTCACATAAGAAAATTACTGACTTGGTTTGAAGATCAAATTCTAATCATTGAAGCTAAACCACTTATTTATGATGAAGCATGTACATCTCTTTATCATAGAGAATGAAAGTGAGCAATGGATGATGAAATGTCTTCTATTCATAAGAATAAGACATGGAAATTGGTTGAACTTACATTTGATAGAAAATCAATTGAATGTAAGTGGGTATTTGAAATTAAATCTTGTGACTAGTTTAAAGCACGTCTTGTTGGTAAGGATTATTTCCAAAAGAAGGGAATTGATTATGATGACATATTCTCCCCTATTATAAAATTAACATCCATTAGATCATTGTTATCAATGGTAGCAGCTTATGATCTAGAACTTGAACAAATGGATGTAAAAACTGCTTTCCTCAATGGTGATCTTGAGGAGGAAATATATGTGCTTCAATCTAAAGGGTATTAGGTGAAAGGAAAAGAGCATATGGTGTGTTAATTACTAAGATCATTGTATGGGCTCAAATAAGCATCAAGGATGTGGAATAAAAAAATTAATAAACACATGTTAAGTCTTTACTTCATTAGAAGTTAGAAAGACTCCTACTTATATGTCAAAAATAAAAATGAAAAACTATTAATTTTATTACTATATGTTGATGACATGTTAATAGCAGGAAGTGACATGGATGAAATTAAGGAGTTAAACAAACTTCTTTCTTCTCTATTTGAGATGAAAGATCTTGGTGCTGTTAAAAGAATTTTTGGCATGAAAATTAAAAGAAACAGAGGTAATAATAGTAAACTTTGGGTTGGACAATTTGCATATGTGCAAAACATTTGAAAAAGATATAATATGCAAAATTATAAGCCTATGACAACACCTTGTGAAACTGAGATGAAACTCCCAGTTGAATAATGCCCCAAGATAGATGATGAAAAAGAGCTCATGATAAAAATTCCATATGCTAGTGCTATAGGAATTTTGATGTATGTAATGGTTAGTACTAAACCTAATATTACATATGATGAGTGACAAATAGACCTTATGCCCAACCATACAAATCACTAAATGTTCATGTGCAATCTAGTCAAATTCCATGGACTTATAACCTTCTAAGTACACTGGTCTTTAGGAAGTGAAACTAACCATTGCTATTGTTGTCTTCCCAATTACACTTGTGAAATGCAAAGGTATTTTTAAGTGCAACCAAGGCATATCATTTTTTATGTTTTAAGTTTTAAGTCACATAAGGATAAAGAATAATGTATAAAATAAAATAATTAAATTACTAACTTAATCTAATTAGCTACAGCTAACTAATTTTAACATAAGCATCCATTCCCACTTATTGTACACATCTTGAACATGTTTAATGCTATTGGGTTACCAAACTTTAAGCATTACTAGGATTACCAAGCGTTAAATATATGCTTGAAGTGGTTGTACTTATGTGCTGAAATAATCACTATTTAGTCTAGCTTAATTTATTATTTAATTACTTAAAGCATTAAAGGAAATTGCATAAAACATTAAATGCATGAATAAATAATTAATCTATTTCAAAGTGTTGCAAGGTTTATTAGAAAGCTTATCTTTATTACTAAACACACTGTTGTGCTCAGGTACAAGTATGCTCGAGTAAAGATCTATACACTCTTTAACTCCTACTGCAAGCACTTAGAAAAATATTCTAACTTTCAAATGATGAAACTGCAAAAGCTTCACTACAACTATGAGAAAATATGCCATAAACATAGTGGGTGAGTATGTATTTATAGGCAAAAATAGACACTATGTCAACGAGTCTAGGTCAACGCATCAAATGCCATGTTGACGTAGCTGCATCAATAGGGTCACATTGATGGCATTGTGTCAATGGGGCTACATTGATGAGGCCTTGTCAATGCCTTCTAGAAAACACAACTCATCATACCCCCACAACTAAATGAAAAATTGTCCTTAAATGAAAAAAAGGAGGAACAAGTTTTATACAAAATATTTGGGAAGGTATGGTATTATTGACATAGAAAATAACACATGAATAACACGACAAAAGCTAAGTGCCCGAGTATATGAAATTACAATCATTACAAAATTTTAGTATTTAGGACAACAAAATTAAACACCATGATAAAAAATGACAAATAAAATTCCTCTGATGGCATGAAGAATAGGAAGAAGTTCAAATGGTCCTACGCAATGGAGGCTCCGAAGGACCTTCTCTTACTTCATGCACACATGGTTGTTGAGGTGGTTATGGCTATCTTGCACAGCTACAACTTCTGGTGGAAGATAGAAGACGTCCAACAATGCCTTCATCTTCTCCTCCTTACTCCTAGGATCATTCATGGTCCACATTGCATTGTGAATCTGGGTTGGTGTGGAAACATCCCAAGAATAGGGTATTGTAGGGAATAGCTCCTTCACATTGACAAACTAGGCAGTAAAAAGTTTACATTCAACATTGAATGCCTTTATTGCATTCTACAACTCCTAGTATTCACTTAGTCTCCTGGATAGGTTCTCAGCTATATACTATTGGTTAGTGAAGTGTTTCCTAAGAACATCAAGTTCTGCATTTGCCACCTCAAGCTTCTACTTAGTGTCTTTGTGATGCTTGAACTCAGCTTTGTAAATCAAGTATGAATTGGCCACCTATTTCTCTAATTCAAATTTTAGTCATTCAGTAGTCAGCATTGCTAGATTTGCATAATGGAGATTGGTAAGCTCCATATGCTTCGTCATCTCCTCAATATGGAGCTCCTTTATGTGGATCTCCACCTTGTTGTAGTCATTGTGCCCATCAAAGATAGGCTGTTAGACATCACCTCCTTCATTGAGCTGCTAAAGGCCTCATTAACTTTTGCCTTCATCATCTAAATATGTTTCTCATTGATTTCTTTTTATAGAAAAACTTGATCTTTATAGTGATTCTTCACTCTCTCAAATTTGAGAGCCTCATTTTTCCATGTGGTTGCCTCTATTGTAGATTTTTGGCAAAGGTCTCAAACTTTCTCCATGGAGAGATTTTTATTTTCACCTATAAATCTCCTCAGCTTAGTGTTTACTTTGGCTAGTTGCTCTTGCTATTAATGGATGAAATCTTGCATTTGCTGGTTTTGCATATTAATATTCTGCAAGTAGTTTTCTGTGGTCAAGATGACATTCTCTTGGTGAGTTTGATCCAAGGCCTTTTGGATATTATGCATGGTGACATCTACCAAGGATTGATCAAAACTCAGTATCTCCTTCATGTCCTCAACCTTCTTGAGCTTTTCTTGAAGCTATTGAAAAGCTTCATCATGGGTTTATGCAAGGCTAAGAAGCGTAGGATCAGCAAGGTAGGCTCTTAATTCAGCAACCTTTGCAGTCAGGCATTAGTTTTGAGCCTAGGCTATTTTGAGTTGTCCTTCCATGATAATGCATTTGTCCCTTTCTTCCAACAGCTTCAAGTGGGTCATAGTGAGTGTATCTAGAAGATCAAAGACATCTAAAATTGATTGCCCGATTCCCACTAGTTGGTCCAACAACTATTCATGATGGGCTATGCTGAATTTGCTACTAATTATTCCTATGAATGTCTACACATATCTAAGCGTAGAAACATCTAGTATAAACACCATAGGCTCATTTAATGCCTTGGTAATTTTATTAGAAACCATCTTTGCTACTATCTCCTATCCATGGTGTTGCATCATTAAGACAATTATTCACTCACCTTCCTCTAGAAACATCGAGAAAGTAGTAGCATTCCCAAAGATGTCTAGGAATTACTGCTATTGTGAGAGAGAGATTATTACCTCTAAGGTGCTAGCATTTGATCTCATGGGTAGCTGCATTCTCTAGGTTGAAAATATTGGTTCACCTTCCTCCATTTGGCTGATGGTTAGAGCCACTTCATTGAGGTGATTCATTATTGGATGATACACAGTTGGATTACCACCACTTGTTCCTACTCACTGCTCCTACTCATGCAAGAGTTACTCTCAGATCTCACGCATTTTTTCAAGTGTAGCACAAGACTCCAACATGGTTTTGTGAGTGGGCAATGGAGGTTGTGGTTGATACTCCTCTTCCTTAATTATGGCAAGGGTTTGATCTTTCAACATTTTTTCCCAATAAGTAGAAGGAGTATGCCAGAGTGTGTCATTATTGTAGTGGACTATTCTTGCCTTTTCGGATAGTTTTTTGATGAGGAATGGAAAGGGCAAGGCCTTCCTTCCACATTTTTCCTTAAATCGCTTCTCTATCTCCAAATAGATTAGCTATGAAAGGTTCACAAGGAATTTTTCACTTAGAGCAACACATGCACGAACGGAGAAAGCAGTCACCTTATTGGGCCTCACCATTGGATTGAGGTGATAGGCCACCATCTTGAAATATACATACTCTATTAGGATGAGTGCATCATACTCCTTACGATCCACTTTATAGCATTGCTAGTTCCACTCCTTCTTGACCTTCAAGTCTACTTGTGTAGAGATCTCTACAAGATTCGTTCCAATATTAGGCAACCCTAGGGCCTACGTAATAGCTTCCATTGAGTAGGACACGTGAATATCCTTAATCTTCACAGTGGCTCCCTCTTGCATACCTTTCTAGAAGAGATATGTCTCTTCCATGTACCACTTCCCACTAGAAGTGATGATTTGCCACATGAGAGAGTTTTGCAATTGCATCTTGACTTCTGGTGGAGCATGTTCTAAGAATGGTCCAAAGTTTAATTCTTAGAGAATTAAATGTTGGATGTCATGAGGCTTGATTTGATCAAGGCAAGCTTGAGTTAATGTATCCTCAAGTCTTGGCACCAATCCTAGAGCCTCATCTCAATGGGATTTTTCAGTTACGATCACTTCCTCAAGAATATATTGGACATATTCCATTTTGACCTCTTCTCGAAGAGGTCCCATTGCATGAGTTTTTGTTGCCTGTTCTTAGTCTTGCTCTTGCTGCTCTCTTCTAGCTTTTAGTCATTTATCCCTTGGTTGAGATAGTCCTTCTTCCTGTAGGTGTTTTAGTCTAGGTGCCATCTATAATCACAACATGACCAACGATTAGCACTTAATGTGTAACTTTGAAACATTTGGAATACTTTATCCCTTGGGGTAGTTACACTTGGCTAAGTTGTGATCATGGCCAGTTTGCGTTTTTTAATATTATGTTTTTATTATTTAATTAAATAGTTTACTGGAGTGTGTTGGAAGGGTTTAACTCTTGTAGGTTGATGATTTAATATTATTTTAGTCATTAAACACATGGAAAAGTTAGAAAAATTCTAAACAAAAGTTTGTTAAAAATCTAAGATTTGTGATCCCCATGACGTAAAGCATACCTCTGGAAGCTACAAGGCTAAAGAATGGAGTGAATTGAATAAAAAAATTTGAAATTTATAGACTTTGGAAGGTTTGGAGCTCTAAAAAATTGCAAAAGCTTCCCTTACATTTGAAGCAAATGGCAAAAAATTCCTAAATGGTGAGCATTATTTATAGAATTTTTCTCATGCCTTGACTAGGCCTCATCAATGGGGCCTAGTTGACATGGGCAACTACATCAACTAGGACTAGTCAACATGGCTATTGATCACCATTGAACATTTCAAAATTCAAAAAATATAAGGAATTTTTAAATGAAATTAAAGTTAAATGGAAGCCAGAAATCCAAGAACACAATGACATACATGAAGAGGATTTGAGAGTTCAAAAAAGGAGAATGATTGGAGAAATGTCTAAAGGAGCACATAGTGGGATGCAATCAATAGAAAATATAAAATATTTGATTGCCAAAATGTCTAAGGATAAGGGACTTAACTAGTTCAAACAATAGCTATGTAAGTGGATCCTCCCCATAATAGGCTTATGCCTTTTCTTTGCCCTTGCATAACCTCAACTAAGGAGTCCGTGGGCCTCATAGTTGATTAATTACATATAATTAAGGATAAAATCCTAAATATTCTACCTAAGAATTTCAACATGTCAAACTAAGACATTAAATAAAAACATAAAAATCAATAGCATTAATGGATGAGATAGAGAATGGAATGGATGTTGCAATCATGGTCACATGAAGTCCCTTGTGGAGTTATGGTTAATTAAACCAATAAAACTCTATCCTTAGTTTAGATTAGAACCAACCACTTTTAGTGACTTTCCATTGCTACTCCAAGATCAATCCACCTCCTTGAGACATAAGAATTCTTCCACATATAACCACTATTTCTTATTTGAGAGGAAAAAAGAAGCAAGAAGTGAGAAAGGACCTTAGTTAGAGGGGACCTTTAGGCATGGGTAACATGTCTTTCTAGTCCCATAACTAATACTTGTAGCTCATTTATTTTATCTAAGTGATGTACTTTAAATTCCCATGATGTTTTTTTGGATATTTTATGTTTTTTTATGAATTTTTTCTAATGGGGACCACACCATGCAAAGACTTATTAAACTTCCTGTTATTGGTCAACATGGAATGGTAAGAAATCCATGTAAACACACATGCACTTAGCAAGTAGAGAGGCATAAAGCATATTGAATCCCCATTAAGTCATATTATTTTCAAACCTTTAAATCTTTCCCAAGTTTGAAAACTACCAAAGTCACAAGTTTGTTAAAGTTTTATTAATGAAAAAGGAACTTCATACTTCCAAAATAAGGAAAACCATAAAGTTGATGGGTAGGTGGATGACATGGGCTCACTTTCTATTCCATGAAAGAGAACCTTATCTTAGTGATCAGTCATCAAAATTCAAAAATAGAAACTAGACATTAGCAACCAAAAAATTCAGGTACAAACCATCATTAGTAAACAACTATAGCATCACTATGTCCTATTGGCAATAAAGCAATTTTCTTAGAAAATAAGAAAAATTCACAGAAAAATAAAGGAAAATATAAAAGAAATTATAAAATATTCAAGAAAGATAAAACATACTAATGATGTTGTAAAACAAAGATTTGGAAAAATAACAAAGTGTAAAATAAAAAAGGTATAAAAACAAAGAAAGTGTAAAATAAAAAAGTAGAAAAAATTGAGGAGCCACTTTAAATGATTAGCACAAATGGCCATCTCCTCCACAACTAAGTTGAAATGAGGAGATCTGAAAGATTGTACAAGGTCGTTCATCCATTGAAACATTGCTTTCACTAGCTTATTTAGGCTCATGGAGAGGTTTAACTTGTTGTGAATTGACCAGCTACTTTTCATTCAAGCTCTTAGGTTTGTAGATCAACATGGCCCAAAAAAAAAAAAGGTTTCATAAATGATATAAGACCCTTCCCACAATATTTGGAACTTAGTTCATTGAGGTACATATGTGGGATTCTAGTAAAGGACCTTATCTACAAGTTAAAAATTCATTTTCCTTATCTTTTATGCACTTCATTCAAGGATAGGGCCACCAATTGATTCTCATCTAACACGTTAAGATTGATCAATCTTTCTTTTGTGCTAGGCTTAGGTCAAGTTCAAGGTCACAAGCTATTGAAAGTGTACAAAGCTCAAATTAAATTGGAAAAGTTGGTAATTTTGCATACACCAACTCATAGGAAGAGTAGTCTATAGGAAGTTTCCATGTTGAGCAGTATGCCTAGACGACATCCTTAAGTTTTGTGCTCCAATCTCTCCTCTATTTGCTAATTATTCATGTTAATATTTTCATGATCTCCCTATTGGTAACCTCTACTTGATCATTAGCCTAGGGGTGGTAGGGTGTTGTTAATTTATGCTCAACCCCCAAGCATTTCATGAGCTTGTGAAAAGTAGCACTTGTAAAATGAGTACCATTATCAAAAATCATTGCATGTGGTACTCTAAACCTATTTACAACATTTTGTTATATAAAGTATGTAGTTGGAAGATGTCAATAGGTGACAGTTGCTGCTTCTATCCATTTTGTACAATAGTCAATAGTGACTATTATGTATGCCTTTCTATTTGACAATGGGTGTGATGGGACCCATGAAGTCTATGCCCCAGATGTTGAAGGATTCTTATTGTTGGATCCACTACTAAGGTTCCTCCATTTGAGCAATCATCCCACCATCTCAATGATAGTGTTCACAAGAGCATACATATTGGTGGACATCCCTAAAGATTGATGGCCAATAGTACCTTGCCATCAGGATTTTAATGATCATGCATCTCCCTACATAGTGGCCCCCACAAGGACCCTCATGAGCATCTTGGAGAACATTCAATTAGTTAGCATCAAGAACACACCAACAGACCAGGCCATTGGTGCAAGGCTTATAAATATTTCCATTAATTTTCATGAAGCATTTGGCCTAATGAAGAAACTTTTGTTTCTTTTGATGATCTAACTCTTGTGGCATCTGTTGAGTGAGAAGATAAGTAAGGATACCATTGTACCATTTTGGTTTAGTAGGCACTTGTTTGTTTATTACTCTAGCAAAGAGGAGTTTATCTGGAAATTGATCATAGATTAGGCTCTCATTATCTTTATTGTTACATCATAACCTAGACAAGTGATCAGTGGCCATATTCTTGGTTCCCTTTCAATCTATCATTGTAAGATCAAACTTTTGCAAGATCAGCAACCATTGTATGACATGGGGGTTCATCATTGGTTTATTCATTAGGAAGCAAATGGCACTATGGTTAGTATGTACAAACACCTTATATTTAAGCACATACTGCCTAAACTTCTTTAAAGCATACACCACTACCATTAGCTCTTTCTCTGTTGTGGTGTAATTGAGTTGTGCACCCACAATACTTCAACTTGCACAGTGGATGTGATATAGACATTTTTGATTATCCAACTATGTAAGCATAGCTCACAAGACATAGTTTGATGCATCTATCATGATGTGAAATAGATGAGACTAATCAGGTGCTTGCAGATTTGGAGTCTCTACAAGCTTATCCTTAAGTTGCTGGAATGTCTTTTTGCATTACTTGGTCCATATGAATAAAGCATCTTTCTTTGTAAGCTTCACCAATGGTTTTGTAATCTTAGAGAAATTCGCTATGAATCACTGATAGTATCCAGTGTATCCAAGGAATGATCAAACATCTTTAACGATTTTTGGTTAGCAAGTTATTCCTTGGATGACCCAAATCTTTTTAGGGTACACATCAATCCCTACTTAAGAAATTCTATACCCCAACAAACACAATGCCCTCTTGGACCATGAGATGCCTCTTTTGCCAATTAAGCTAAATATTAGTCTCCACACACCTTTTAAGCACTTTATCAAAGTGGTCTAAGGCTTGCTCAAATGTAGTACCATATTTGGGAAAGTCATCCATGAAGACTTTTATACCACTACTAATCTACTGTTGAAAAATACCTAGGACAACTCTTTGGAAATTTGTAGGGGTATTGCATAGACCAAATGGCATCTTCCAATATGAAAAAGTCCCTTAGGAACTTGTGAATGTTGTTTTGGCTTGATCCTTCAACATGATTTTAATTTGGTTATAGCCACTATAACCATCCGGAAAGCTACAATAATAATGCCTAGAAATAGTATCCAACACTTGGTCCACAAATGGCAATGAAAAATGATCTTTTAATGTCATCATATTCAATAGCCAAAAATCAATACAGACCCACCACTTGCTACCTTTCTTTGGTAAAATTACAAGTGGTCTAACCCACTCGCTATCCACAATTGGATAGATGAACCTTGCTTTGAGTTGTTCAATTTCCTCTTTGACGATCTGCTTCAACATGGGATTCTACCATCATTGTAGTTGTCTCTTTGGATTCATGGCTAGATTAGTATAGATGTAATTTTGGCATATCCTAGGATCAATCCCTATGAGTTTCTAATATAATCAATCAAAGGCTCTTGGTCATTTCTTGAATCTATATACATGCTTTGATTAATGTTCTTTTAATAAACCAAAGTTTTTACACACAATTGCACCTTATATCACTATACACAATGCATGAAACTTGCTTCTTCTCAATCTTTCTGAATGCATTTTCTTTGAAAATTTCTAGGGAAAGATCTCTAATGCTCATTTGTGCTTGAATAGTGCTCAACCAAGCCCTTCCCATAATGATTTTGAAGTTCCCCTTGCAATTGTTAACTTTGATTACCATGAAATTGGTAGGATATGACCACCCATAAACAGTGATCATAATATCCTTCATGAGTCCCAAGGAAATAGTGATGGGCTGATCTATCAATTCTAAATGGATGTTGCTCTTTTGAGAGGAGGTAGGTTCTATGCATTGTACATTTCATGGAAAATCATATTAACACCAGAACCTAAATTTAGAAGAGCCTTACATGACTCATTTCTAACAATCTGCAAGTAGATGAGTAGACTTCTAGCATCAACTCTTTTCCAAGAAAGGTTTCCATCTGTTATCTAATCATATATAACATGGGTTAACATGACAGTGTAGATCTTGGATGACATTTGGTTTAAAAGGATCTTAAAAGGAATGAATGCAAAAGATGAAGAAGACATAGGATGACTAGTTGCATAAGTAGGTGAGCATTTTGTAGGGCTATTAGTTCAAAAGAATAATCTTTTATGGGATCTAGATTCTGAACCACTCAACAGGGGAGTTGGCTGTAAGGTAATAGCCCTAGTAGTGTTATGCTGTTGTGGCTACACAAGAATTTCACCTTGCATGGATGGAGTAGAAAATAATTAGGTTGAGGATGGAGGAACATGTGCTAAAGGATGAGGAGGGTGATAGAGATATGGGGTTTTCCCTTTAAGAGATAGAGAATGAGTTCTATAAGACTCAAGAGGGTAGTAGTGATGCTGAAAAGATGCATGACTAGAAGAGTCACATAGAGACATTGGTTGCTGAACATAGTACCTATACAAATTTGGTTTTCTATAAGGGTACTACTGCCTTGGTGGGGGCATCCTCCACAATTGTGGATGTTGCTACTACTAATACTACTCATGTAGTTATGGTGGAGCTCCACTTGGATAACAAGCCTATTGTTGTTGGTGGAACTAGCTTAGGTTTCCTTGAGGATAAGGCAACTTTTTGGATGCTTATGGAACTAGTTGGGATTTCCTTGAGGATAAGGCAACCTTTTGGATGCTTACCTTCATGCTAGTCTAGGATTCAGAGCATACATCTTAGATTCTTGTAAATATGATACAATAGGATAACATCCCTTGGGATGGTCATATTAGCAAATGTCACATCCACCATCAACATCTGATTTTAACTTCACAACCTCTTCTACTACCACAACCTTACCTTTACCCCTTTGATAGGCATGTTCAGCTTCTTTTCTTCTCCTACAATCACAATCACTACCTTGTTCTTTGGGTTCTTTTACAAATTTTAGAGAAGTTTGAAATTTTTCATCCAAAGATTTCAATATTTTATCAACCATAGGTGAACTTTTAAACATAGATTTTTGAATTGATAAGGTTTTTCGCTGCACCACTTCATCAAGTGGTGCCTCCCCGTCACTATCACAAAATCAAACCTCCCTTTTTCTGATGGAAGGGTCCTAGTTATACTCCTCAATACTTTTCTATTTTCTTAACACACCTTCTTTTGTAGCCTACTTAATTAGCCTCTGACTTTGATGAACTCTAAGTTTTGACAATCTCCCTTCTTAGGCATAGATCCTAAGAGTTCTTCTTGTTTCTGATTGGAGCCGATGTATGATATGACAAAGTTGCACCCATTGAGAATAACCATGGCTAGGACATCTATGTAAAAGGGAATAATACTTATCCATGGTTGGATCCAATGGTTCATGTGTTCTTGTTACCAACCTTGGATTTACTTCCTCAAATTGGACACTTTGGAGTACATCTAATATTTGTCATTAAATAGCTCAAGCATTATACTCCATCTACAAATTGATTCTAATTCTAAGAAGTGGTACCAACTTTCTACTTCTTTTATAAGTATCTTAGAGAATATTTTAAGTTTCTACCAATCATTTTCTATGTTTTGCAAGGCATAGGCATCATGAATGGCCTAAAGATGGGTCTATGAATCTGAGTTATATCCCCCCTCAAATCTAGAGATATTGTTCATATCCAACTACTTGATTTTGTTATCTTTTACATGCCTAGTTGGAATCCTAACTACCTCTATGACGTTTAGCATGCTTCAAGTTGCTAGCAAGGGCTCATCATCATCATCATTTCAATGATACCTATGATGTCCCCTGCTACCCCTTCGATTATGGTGAGGTCGAAGATCATTTATCTTATCATTCATCTCCATCACGATTTTGTCCCCTGTGGTTTTGATTAGATTCGAAGGAGGAAGAAGAAGATGTAGATGAAGAGGATGAAGAGGGAGGAGGACTGCCACCATCATAGTGTCTGCCATCTCATCTTCGCTTATCACAATCATGATCATTAGGTTTTCTATCATCATGATGCTTGCTCGAGCCCCTACCTTGACTCCCACTTTTACCTAAACCTGGATTGTTGATAGTGGACTACAAATTCAAGTTCAAGCCCCCTTCACTAGAGTCAAGGGGTGAAAAATATTCATGTTGAGAACCCCCAAAGGAAGGATCCTCATGATTGTCTTGGTTCAACAAGAAGAATGGTTTAGTGAATTGTTTCCCATTCATAGCTTCATTGCACTTCTCCTGGTGTTGATCTCATTTGCATTGTGTTTCTATGGGATGGTAGTCTTGATGGTCATGATCCTACATAATGTATTCATCATGGAGGTCCTAGATGCCCAACCTCTTAAGAGTTGGGAGTAACATCCTAGGAATAGATTAGTTAGGAAGAAATACAACATTGCCCTCCATATCTCTCCACCATAGTTATTCATCCTGATGTAGGATGAAGGTGAAATTAGGTACAAACTCATATGGATGAGTGTACATCACATTGAATTCTTAGGACATTAATAGTTTTGAATCATCATGCTTGTAAGAAGAAGACATTTTGGATTAGAGAAGAATTTAATATGGTTAATATAATTATAATTATTAATTTTTTGAATAATTATGACCTTATGGTTCATTTCAATGATCTTAAATAATATTCACTAGGTCCTAGATAGTGCACATATCAAACTACAAACCTCGGCAATGGCACCAATGATGATGAGTGGTGAGTAGTAAGTAGATCCTACACCCAACCATACAAATCACTAAATGTTCATCCATGTTCTGATCTAATTCCATAAACTTATAGCCTTCTAAGTACACTAGTCTCTAGGAAGTGAAACTAATTGTTGTAATCATTGTCTTCCTAATTACACTTGTAAAATGCAAAGGTATGGTTATGTGCAACTGAGGCATATGATTTTTATCATTTTTTATGGTTTATGTTTTAATTCACCTAAGGGTAAAGAATAATGTATAAAATAAAATAATTAAATTGCTAATTTAACCTAACTAGATACACCTAACTAATTCTAACATAAGCATTCGTTTCCACTTGTCGTACACATCTTAAACACATTTAACACTACTGGGTTACCAAACATTAAGTGTTACTAGGATTACCAAGCACCAAGCATATGCTCAAAGTTTTTCTACTTATGTGCTTAAATAATTACTATTTAGTCTAGCTTAATTTATTATTTAATTAATTAAATCATTAAAGAAAATTGCATAAAACATTAAATGCATGAATAAACAATTATTCTATTTCAAAATGTTGTAAGGTTTATCAGAAAGCTCATCTTTATTACTATACACAATGTTATGCTTAGGTACAACAATGCTCAAATAAAGATCTATACACTCTTTGACTCCTACTGTGGGCACTTAGAAAAATATTGTAACTTTCAAATGACAAAACTACAATAGCTCTACTACAACTATGACAAAATATGTCATAAACATGGTGGGTGAGCATGTATTTATAGGCAAAAATAGACACTACTGATTATGCAATTTTTGATGAAGTAAGTACATCCCATGGGCATAGTAGTTATGGGAACATTTTATTTGCTTTATATACCATGCCACAAACTACCATCATTCTTCCTCAAAAGCTTTGGCCATCTTTCTAAGTTCTTAGTAGTCAAACATTTTGCATGCCAGATTTGTTGCTACATCCTTCTACCCTTGGTAGCTAACCTTTACAATTTCTAGCTCAGAGTGTGCCACATGTAACTTTTGCAAGGCATCTTTCCTATCCACAAACTCCTTCTCGTACATGATGTACATGGCTCCTACCTATTGCTTAAGTTCATTTTTAGGCTAGCCTGCTGTCAACATGGCCAAGTTATTATAGATCTTTGTTTTTGATCTCGGCTTGGTGAATGTGAGCTAAACTATCTAAGATGGGATGTTAGTCTGAACTTTGAGCAATGATGGAATTGATTTTTGTTTTGCCATTTGGATTTCTTTTTCATTTATTTGCTTATACATCCCCACTTGGTATCTAAAGTGCTCCTTGAGCTTCTCATGCATCTTGGCCTCATTCTACCATGCGCTTATCTCAATAGCTGATTTCTATTTGATAGAGCGTACTTCCTCCATTAATAGCATTCTATTCTCACAGGTCAGTCTACTCATATACTAGTTAACACAAATGAGTTATTCTTGTAATTGATGGATGATTTCTTTGAGAACATTCTTTTTCTTCTCAATATCAGTCAACCTTGTGCTATTTGCAGCAAGCTTCATAGTTTTCTCTTCCAAGGCAATGAGAGCTTTGGCATGTGTGTATGTTTGGGCTTCAGTAACTAAGGCATTTCACACCACCTTCTCTCTTTCCATCTGCACCTGTATGTTTTGGGAAATCAATTATCTCACTTGATCCATTCTATATTGCTCAAGCTGGTTCAAGGAAACAAATCATGTAGGATCCCTTAATTCTACTCTAAGAGCTATCAATTCATTCTGTAATCTCTACACTTTATTTTTAGTGTGTTTTTCCCTCATCTTTACAATCACTAGATTTTCCTTTGTGGTTATTAAATTAAAATATAGTGTTGTGATATCATTAGGATATCAAAAAGATTCTACATGACCTAGCCTATCTGTAGTAGTCTATCAAGGATGTCTTCATGCTTAGTTGGAGTGATCAAGCAATTGGATAGCATTTAAGCATCTTTAGCTCTAGAAATATTAGTTAGTGACACAAGGACATTGAAAGACTCTTTGATGTGATTAGTCATTACCTCTACTACTCCTGTTACATCTTAGTACTCCATGACCACTACTGTGGTGCCTTCACTAGTTTCTAACATTACTTGGAATGATGCACTGTTCCTTGATATTTTTTATGCCTAGTCTTTCTCTCCTTTTATTTCTAATGATACATACCCTCTAGTAGGTCTTGAAAAAATTGTGGAAATTACTGAGAATTCTCTAACTCTATAAAGATTGGATCATTATCTTACTCCCTAGCTGATTGTATCTATGATTTGATGTAGATGGATCATCAAGGATCTATAGTCCTATGGCAGTGGTGGTACTTGTTATTCAGGCCTATGACTAGTAGGTGGTTGATTACTAGGTTCTTCCTACTTTTGTTGACTAGTAGCTAGAATATTACTAGTTGGTGTAGAACCTAAAGCGCCTTCAATGCCTATTGGCTTCTCCATCTAGTCTTTGTTGGGTCACAGTAGTTTTGACATT
This sequence comes from Gnetum montanum, assembly GCA_015680685.1. Lineage (NCBI taxonomy): Eukaryota > Viridiplantae > Streptophyta > Gnetopsida > Gnetales > Gnetaceae > Gnetum > Gnetum montanum. The sequence goes on along the minus strand of MNCI01002597.1, from coordinate 40,612 downwards.
TCTATGTATGATGCATTCTGGGCTTTTTGTGGAACATCATTGGTGTAGCCTAAGATCCCTACTTGCTTGCATAGCTTCCTAATAAGGCAAGGGAATGACAATGTTAGTTTCCCTATCTTCTTTTATTCACACCACCTTTGGATCTCTACAAAGAGCAAATGGATGATGTTGGCATTGAAATTTTCCATCAAAATTGTACTTCCTCGAGCTATGTATGTGGATCTAATTGAGCCTTTTTGTTGAGAACAAGTGATAATTCCCAATCTTGAAATACATTTTTTCTTCTGAAGTCATTTCATTGTAGTCTTTATCTTCTTCATTGTAGGTCCTTTATAGTCACAATTTCTTAGCATTTTTGTTTGACCTCATGAAAATTTGTACAACATTAGCTCCTTCATTTGGAATATTCAAGGCCTTAGCAATTGCCTTAACTGAAAATAGTACTAAGACCGCTTCTATTTTTACTATGAACTCATCTTGTTTATTCCACCAGAATTGGTAGACTTCCCCTAAATACCATTCTACATTGTTGGATAATGTTGGCCATGGTGGAGATGCTTTGAATTAGAAAAATTTTAAAAAGAAATCCCTATGTGTTATGTCATGAATTGTTATGAATTTTCACAATTATCGTTTCCTTGTTTATTGTGCCCCTAGATGGTTAGTATGATTAGTTAAGAGAATTAATTAAGTTCTTTGACTAAAATTTAGTTGATTAGTTATAATATTCTTATTGTATCCTTATTCCTTTATATTGTCTTCTAGGCATTAGGAAATTTTGGCTCAATTATCCTGATGTACATGCAATAGACCCCCCCTCCCCACCCCCGCATGACTAAGTTAACCACTCCAAGATCAATAAGGCTCAAGAATTTTGCAAATCAAAGTTGTGGTGAGGAAGTTATGGCATCAAGAAGTTTACTCGTCAAAGCTCTAAAAAACTACAAAAACTTCTCTTGCTTTGAAATGGTAGAATAAAAAATTTTCTACCTCTTACATGTATATATACTATTTTTATGGATGCGACATCATTGATATGACATTGTAGGTCATATGACATCATAACTACGATGTCACCTTTAAAAAGTTTCAAATTTTTAGTAACTTTTGATGGAAAAAATGAGTCAATTAGATGATTTGGAAGCCGTAGAAACTATCTAAAGGATCCTAAACCATAGATGATGCTTGAAATTCAAAAATTTTGGCATTCAAAATTTATAAGAAAGGAATCTCAGGCAACAAAATTTTATTAGGAGTATATGAGATGGATTGATGATTCTTAGTACATTGATGGATTATAAAAATTGGTGGGAAGTGATCCTGGAGTACTAAAGTGTTTAGAAGGCATAAGGTGATGTGAAATTATTCATCAGATATGACGTACATGCGAGTCCTTCCAAAAGTAGGCTTCAACGCTTAGTGCTCTTGTATGCCAAGGGAAATGGGAGCTTTCAGTTGCCTGGAGGCTTTCGGAAGATAGTATGAGAGGAATGTTAGATGGACCAACTTGCTGGATAGTGTAAAAACTCTCTATAAGAGCTAGAAATGACTAGAAGCTTTAATTTCTACTAAAGTGTAGGTCACCAAAAGCAAGACCCTGTCTGGAAGTGGTTGCGAATAGACTACTACTAGCAGTCAATCGTAGTCCATTAAAAATTACTACCAGAATCCTTCCCAACATTCAAAAGTAGAGATGCTAAGGGAAATGGAAGCTTCTGGTTACAACTATGCTTCCAAAAGGTACTACAAGATGAGTGCTAGACACACCCTTTCGTAGGATAGTGTAAACCACTATCCAAAAGATCTTGAAATTACTAGAAGCTTTAATTACCCCTAAAGTGCATATCATCGAAAGCAGAACCTTTTGCAGAAGTGGCTACAAATAGACTGCTACTCACAATCTGTCATAGTCAAGTGAAAATATTTCCAAAAGCCTTTGCATCATCTAGAAGTAGTGATGCTAAGGGAAATGGAAGCTTTTGATTGTCAAAAGGCTTCCAGAAGATATTGCAAGATGAGTGCTAGATGCACTAACTCGTAGGATAATGTAAAACACTCTCTAAAAGAGCTTGAAACAACTAGAAGCTTCAATCTCTATTAAAGTGCAAATCACTAGAAGTATGACCCTTTCCAAAAGTGGCTATGAGTAAACTACTACTGATAGTTCGTCGTTGTCAATTGAAAATACTACTGTAAGCCTTCTCATCATCTAGAAGTAGTGATGCCAAAGGAAATGGAAGCTACCAATTATTGGAAGGCTTCCAAAAGTGAGTGCAAGATTCACCCACTCATAAGATTGTGTAAAACACACTCTAGAAGAGCCAGAAATTACCAAAAGCTTTGATTTCCAGTAAAGTATGGATCACTGGAAGGTGGATCCTTTCTAAAAGTGATTGTGAACAAACTACTACTGGTAGTCTATCATAGTCAATTAAAAAATCCTTTCGAAAGCCTTTTCATCATTTGAAAGAAATGATGGTATGAGAAATGAAAGTTTTCGATTGCTAGAAGGATTCTAAAAGATATTGCAAGATGAGTGCTAGATACACTGACTTGCAAGATAGTGTAAAACATTCTCTAGAAGAGCCAAAAATGATCAAAAGCTTCGATTACCACTAAAGTGCAGATCACTAGAAGCAAGACCCTTTCCAAAATTTGTTGCAAGTAGACTACTACAGGAAATCCATCATAGTCAATTGAAAATACGACCAGAAGCCTTTCCCTCATCCAAAAGCAGTAATGCCAAGGGAAATGGAAGCTTCTGGTTGCTAGAAGGCTTCCAAAAGATATTGCGAGATGAGTGCTAGATGCATCAACTCGCAAGATAGTGTAAAACACTCTCTAGAAGAGCTAGAAACAACTCAAAGCTTCAATTTTCTTTAAAGGGCATATCATCAAAAGCATGACCCTTTCCAAAAGTAGCTACATGTAGACTACTACTAGCAATCCATTGCAGTCAATTGAAAATATTGCCATAAGCCTTCTTGTCATCTAAAAGCAATAATGCCAAGGGAAATGGGAGCTTTTGATTGCCAAAAAGCTTCTAGAAGTGAGTGCAAGATGTGTGCTAGATGCAACCATTCATAGGATTGTGTAAAACACTCTCTAGTAGAGCCAAAAATTATCAAAAGCTTCAATTTCTAGTAAACTACAAATCATCAAAAGGTGGACCCTCTCTAGAAGTGGTTGCAAATAGATTGCTATTGGTAGTTTGTCATAGTTAATTGAAAAATACCACCAAAAGCCTTCTAGTCATTTGAAAGCAACGATGCCAAGTGAAATGGGCACTTCTAGTTGTCGAAGGCTTTCATAAGTGAGTGCGAGATGAGTGCTAGATGCACGCACTTAATGGATTATGTAAAACACACTCTAGAAGATCTATAACATACCAAAAGCTTTGATTTGTAGTAAAGTACAGATCACCAAAAGGTGGACCATTTCTAGAAGTGGCTACGAACATACTACTAGCAGTCTATTACACTTAATTGAAAAATATTGCCAAAAGTCTTCCTGTCATTTGGAAGTAGGGATGCCAAGGGAGATGGGAGCTTTCAATTGCCAAAAGGTTTCCAAAAGCAAGTGCTAGGTGCAACCACTCACAGGATTATGTAAAACACCCTCGAGAAGAGCCAAAAATTACAGAAAGCTTTAATTTTGGAAGTGGTTGTGAATAGATTACCATTGGTAGCCCATTGCTTTCAATAGAAAAATACTATCAAAAGCCTTCTTTTCATCTAGAAGCAATGATGCCAAAGTAAATGGGAGCTTCTGGTTGTCAGAAGGCTTCCAGAAGCAAGTGCAAGATTAGTGCTAGACACACCCACTCATAGTCATGACTATACTGTGAGAGGGTGCATTACACAATGTGTCATACCTACCTAAATAAGTAAATTCATTTCATGAATGTATAGAAACTAGTAACAAGGGTTTTATATTGTAGCATTGCATCTAGTTCAAGAGGAGTAGCAAAAATAAGGTGCATGGTGATAATAAAGGTATGTATTAATGTTTAATTTAATCATGAAGTTGTGTTTATATATTATAGTGTTTGTATATTGTAATATTATTCTTTGAGTTAGTGACAATAAAATTATTTTCTTTAGATGTGAGGATGGCAAGAGCATGCTAGTTTCTGGGAAATAGCATGGCAACAAGAAATACAAGATCCATCAATTGACACTTTTTCAAAAAATGAAATAAGATGGTCCTATTTCTATAATGATGTCATTGCTTGGATATACAAAGAAAGAGTGGATGATTTTATTGTAGGAAAATAGACAAATGAAATGTTTCAATGTGAATTTTTCTATAGGAAGAAAAACCAAAAAACATGGAAAATCATAACTCGCTCCCAAGCAAACCAGTACACTTGTTTTACAAGGTAGGTTTTCTTGAATTTTAATATTCCAAAAGAATGTTTATTAAATAATTTGTATAATGCATATTATTGGAAAAGTGTTTGATATTCATGCATATACATGAATTAGTTATCATTGTTTATATGGGCCGAATGTTACCATAGGGGTGGTTGCTAAGGAAGGAAGAAAAAGAAACAGGGCTAGTAAAAAGATTGGTTGCCAATGTAATTTCATAATTTGCATTATGCATGGTATTGAGCATGTTGCATGCATTATATATAAAGAAATAAATCATGTTGACATGTCATGAGCTTATTATCATGGCTTACTTGATTCCATGTCAGATAGAAGAGGTGCTTAGTCAATACATATTTTCCTTGAGATACGTCAAAAGATAGTCTCATTATGGAATGAATGATTTCTAGTAGATATGATTTATGAAAGATATATTAAGGATCTATTCAATGAAGGGAAAAAATTCAAGGTATCTCAGAAGAGGAACATGTTTCTTCTAAAAAAGGACATTTACAATATTTTGCAAAGATGTTACACTGGAATACAAAAAAGTGAGCATGAGAAAATTAGTATAAGGTTATGGTACCAAAGCACCATAGATTTCTTCTTTTACTATCAAGAGGAGAACACCGAATAGTTTATTCCAAAAATCATTAAGTTGTAATCGCCATGGTTGCTAAAAAAGATGATAGGTCTATCTTAAAACAGCATAGTTGCTATGGATTCAACCTTCAACACCAACAAATATGGAGTAAGTAAATATTTAGGGTTTTTTCCAGAAACAAATTCAACGAATATTTTATATTGCAATTGGCTCATTTTCCTAATATTAATGGTATTTTCCTAAACATCTCCATCTATACGTAGTCATGGCTTTTGATTTATACTACAATGGACAACCTGTAGCATGGGTGATCTCCTCTAGGTGTACAGAGAGGAATATCATTGCTTGTTTTTCTACATTGATGAGAAGATGCAAGTCCTAATAGCCACAATAGATAGTGAATTCTTTCATGCCAAATGATTCAAAAGCTAAAATGAATGGTGCAAATTAATAATTAACAAACAAAAATTAATTGTTATTTAAAATTTAAGATCAAAAGATGAAGATATCAAAATTAAATGTGCAACACTATGTGCAATATTTGGGTCTATATCTGGTTGTGTTTTTCTATGCATTTGGCATGTTTGGAGAGCATGGAGAAACAACTTGGCAATAAAGGTTAGAGATCCAACAACTAGAAAGGCAATGACAAAAAATATGAACTTTATTATGAATGAATGTAAAATGCCTTTTGATGTTGTGGTGGAAATCAACAAGTTTATTAATAAGCATCAACACAACATTCACTTCATTAGTTACCTTAAGAGCCAATGGCTGAATGGAGAAAAATTTCGTAAGTATATATTTAATTGATGTTGTAGTTACAATTTTATTGAATTTAGGTTTTATGTTCCATTTTTTTTTGTTGCTATGGACTAGAAGGTTCATTTCTTAGGGATGTGGACAAACGCGTATTGTGATATTCTTCATGCTTAACAACACACAAAAAATTTTGTGGAGTCCTATCATGGATTTTTAAAAGAAAAATTCTTGAAAGATATCAGAAATAGTAAATATTGTTACATTGATTGGCTTATATGGACTTTGAAAAAGGTACAACTATATTACTAGAACAATGCAAGACTTAAAGTTGCAAGGTATTTAATAAATAGAAAGGATAGAGAAATCAATAAGAAGTCATGGGAAAAGGCTATTGAAATCTGTGATGATGATTACAAATAATTCCTTGATAAAGAAGATGAATATCTTGTGTGTAGTCAAAATTCTTTGAAATTGGATACCTAATACAAGGGATCGAAGGTGTTCTCCTTCAGTATTTTTTGTACGTGTAAATGGTTCAGCCTCAGTCATTTTTGCAAGAATTCAATGAAAGTTTTTATATTATTCAAGGGACATAACAGTGCATATAAGTTCTTCTTCAGAGATGAGTATTTTGATTCAAGAATCCCTACTGAGCTAAATTCATTTATGCCTCATGAATTCCCAAGCCGTGAAGAGGCATCATAGTTAGGAATGACACCTAAGACATTTGGATCAACCATTAGGAAATCAAATAGCAATGTGGTACAAAGTAGTTCAACATCTTCTCATAATCACAATAAAAACAACATTGAGGAATCATATGAGAAATTTGAAGCATTTAAGGGCAATGTAGATGCAAGTTGGATAGAAAAGAAATACCAAAATTAAAAAAGGAATTCAAAAATTTTGTGAAGAATATGCCCACAGATAGAAAGAGTGTTATAGAACTTGAAAAATATGTTGAGAAGATTCATTCTAAGTTTTCATTTTTGGTGAATGAAAATGGTTTGGTAAGTAACAAAAGATTGTTAAGTTGGGATAGCCCTACAAAAAATCAACATAAAAAAGCTGCCTACTTGAAAATGTCATAGAAAACTATTTATAGAAGGTAGAGACACATTCAATGACCTGAATTTGATTATTGAATGTAACAATGTAACAATAGTTGAATGTGATCAAGATTTCCAAGCTTACAACCAAAACTCATCTCCCTCACATTGAAATCTACAATAGTTGAATGCCCAAAATATAGAGAGAAATTTATGATGTTCGCTACCTTTAGGATTGCATAGAGAACATAATTTTTCTCTTAGATGCTACAAATTTTGTTCCCAATCATGTTATCTCTTGTTGTAGCCCTGATGTGTTCTTTGAATCTATGGACTTGAACACTTACTATAATAGATACATAGAGTAAAAAAAATTTCAATCTATTCTTGTCTCCTAATATACTCATCTTTGGTTCTATTTATTTTACCTTATTGTGAAACAGTAATTCATGCCTCTCGTTTGATGTTGTAATTATGATATTCTATAACTAGCAATTCACCCAATTCTATGACTACAATGTCATGTGTATTATACCATATTCCACCTGCGAAATTCATGTAGGTGGTAGGTGATCGTAGTTCACTGTGCAAGCCCATGCTAGTCACAATGCATCATTGAACTGCGATTCATAGTATATAGTATGAGTCATAGTTATAAGGATGCGATTCATACAACTCTCATAATGAGATACTACCATCACATGTAAGTCACATGTATTATTTGTAGATAGAAGCCAAGGACTTGTTCTTCACAGTGCAAACAACTGAGAAGTCCAATCTATTGGTAAACTACAAGTTGCAGTGTTTCATGCAAGATGCACTTTGAAATCATAAGTTGTGAGGTTCATGCTTTTCACAAGAAGGTTGCACTTTTTAATTAGTCTACAACCTGCAATGTTTCCTCCAATTTGCAATTCCCAATTTTAAAATGAAATCTAGATGTGAATCACATGAGCTTGCACCACAAGAAATTTAAAAAAATAAAAATAAAAATAGGGCTACTGTGACAAAATCTTGCATTTACCGTTTGAACATCTCCTGTAGCTGACCGCAAAGAACGAGAGCACACCAAAAGGGACATCACTGTTGCCACCACTAATAGCTAATAGCATAGATCCAAAGCACAAATAGCAATGATGAGCAAGGTAAGTTCATGTCCACTCATTTTTTGCATTGTCGTTTGGAATCTAGTCCCCAAGTGTTTTCTACAAGTCTATGCAATGCAAAATTTTAAATGAGGTTTAGAATAGTCTTCACAACTTCTTCAACTAATTTTTTTCATCATCCATTTCAAATTTGTAATTAAATTTTTGTACAATTTTGTTTAAATTATAGTATTTTTTGCATGAAAGTGTAGTTGTAGGGTAGAATTCACAACATCGATTTAAGATGTTCATTTAACAATGGCACAACAACAATGTAGATGATTTGTTAGGGTCTAGGATTTAATAGAGTAGTGTCACTTTAACATGTTTGTTTAATAGCGGCCATTAAGTAGGAGATTAAACAAAATCATGTCCCTCTTCTATTTCTTGTTAATAATCTAAATACTGTAACAGGATATGATTTTACATCCTATCATTCTATTAGTTGTCAAACAAAACTAAAAACTACCCATTTAGATTAAGGCAAAAAACTCATGAAAATGGAAACCACGATAATGAGTACTTACTTGTAGATCTCTTTGCCAAGATAAAAGTTTTATTTTCACAAACTTGAAATGCTGAATTCTATATCAAATTTGAAACAATAAACATTACAAGTCAGACCAAGGAAACCAAACCATTTATTTATTAATGATCATGAATATGATATACCAATAATGGACCCTCTAATCTATGAATTATTGCCTTATTATTCTAATACATACAAACTCAACAACATATTAAGCACATATATCTACAATTGAATCAAAGAGTCAATGCCTCTACATGTAGATTATGTGCAATAGATTGTAATGTTAAATCCTCGAATGCTAGGTTTCAATTTCAAAATTCCATCATAGTATCAATGTTCCAACTTGCAAACAGGCTCCCTACATTCTAACAAGAACTTCTTCCTCAAAAAATATTAGAAAGAAATAACCTTAAACATGGATCATTTACAGTCTTTGCCATAAAATAAATCTACAACTTTATGATGTTACTTAGGCATTCATGCATTCAAACTAGTATAAAACCAAAAAAATAGTATAACAAGCTCTCGAAATATTATCATTTAAAATTTAGCCATCCTTCTAATAACAACAAAATAATTTTAGGGTTAGTTTTAAAGAAGAGATCACATCTACTTACTATCCATGTATTATGCAAGATCACACTTTTTCCACATGTTTTACAAAATCACCAAAACATGATTCCCTGGCTAACTCTTTACAGTGAAACAATTGTAGGTAGGTTATGTGTTTAGAGAAATAGTTCTATATTGGTTGTCAAAAAGGATCATCTTGTAGCAAGATGTAGAACTACCACCTGTCCTTGAATTGCCAAAGCCTACTACCATATCTAGTTGTAGTATTTGGGCATTCTCTTGCAAAATAACCAAGCTTATTACATCAGTAGCACATGGATAAGATGAAGGGTGAAGACTATAAATCCAGTAAGTGGGAGTATTTCAAGTTGGCAAGTTATACTAAGTACATTGAAGAAATAGAAAAGATAAAAAATTATGTTTATTAGTTACTGAACGTTGACAACTTACTTAATGTTTTAAAAATTTATTATTAAAAAAATTCTCATGTATGGTTAAGATACTGGAAAGTTAGTTAGTATATATTTAACTAGAGCTTTGATATGTAATGGTTTTTCACATGATTGTTAAGTTTTTTAATTCTTAATGCCATGCATTTTTTCTTCACATAGAGGTAGTACATAGGTGAACGTCCAAAGAAACTCTAGCAGACTACAAGGCCAAGAGGGAAGGAGGCATACATAGGACTAGCAATAGCTTGGCCCCTAAGCTATTGCACAAGTTGCTTGAAGAGAGCATGATGAATATTGTTGAGCTCAAGAGTGGGAGGCACAAGAGGAATGTCAGTGTTGTTAGGGGTCCTAGAAACTTCTCTGGATTGATGCAGCTAGTATGGCCAGAGATGCATGCCAAGCTGATTGAGCGATGTCTTGGTTTCATCATGAGTGGTGGGCTAAAATATTATGAGGATGAGGCACAACACTTTTATGTGTCTCATATTCGAGGTGCAGCATTATTTTTGGTTGTATGCATAGGTGATTTAGGCTTTCCAATGACAAAGAATATCATGGCCACCTACATTGAAGTTTTCACCAATGCATCTTCAAATAAAAAAACATAGTTGCTTGCCATGGTTCTCAAGGTGGAGTTCGATGAGATTGGTTGGACCTACAAGAACTTGTCCCTTGAATGGAGAGTTCTTATGAGGACCATTCACACCAATCTCCTTACCATCACTTATTACCTACATGTCATGTCTTTTTTGTTGATGATCCTTCTTGATTTGAAGAAGGATTGTTCATTAAACTATCCCCACATCTTGATGAGAAGGATGCAAATCCTTACCATGGATGCATCCATAATTCCATTGTCATCAATTGCATTGGCTCTATTTTGTCATTGGTAGCTTCCTCCTCCAAATCATGATCCAAAGGAGATCTAGGTGTTTAGTGAGGATTAGTTTCCTCATTTGTGTTTTGCATTTTATACTCAACTAGTCCCTAAGACTCATTTTAATGATTTGGTGTGGTTTCCTGATCCTTGAATGCCAAAGGATGGTGGCAAGGCTAGATGGAATGAGTACTATGGTGAGGATGAATAACATCATGCTATCCGTTTTCATCCACTACAACAATAGTAGTTTGGAGATGAAGCTACCATTTTTTAGTACTTGGAAGTAATGGAGGCAAGAATAATGGCATATATGAATCCAATAAAGAGTCAAATACATTAATGTTCTAACAACCTAGAAAGGAGATAGTCCCGTCTTGTCATCAACCATGGGAAACTAGCTAAACATACATTTGAGAAGTTGAGGGTAGTGCGTGGAGACATTGGATTAGGGGAGATTCTAGATGATACTTTTGATCCAGAGTTCATGGGCATGGCCACACCACAGCGCATAGAAGATGTAGGACCATTTGTATGGCTCAGAGGGTAAATAAACTTGCTGAGTAGGTTGATGACATAGTCAGTGAGTAGGATTTCATGAACACTAGTGCTACAGAAGCTATGGAGAAGGATACCCATGTAGAGGGTGTTGAATAAAGTCACTGTTGACTCTTTTTTTTTTCTTGTCTTTTTGATAACCATGTACATTGTTATGGTTTTTTACACAAACAATCAACCATTGCTTGAATGGTTAACATGTTTTTTTGTGTCATTTTTGTAAAGTAATTAATGTTAATGAGTTTATCCATTTCTACATTACAAACCTCTTATATTATTAGTCCATTATCACTATCAACCTTTCTAATAGTTGGTTAATATACATCATTGCTACTCCCAACCTTCTATATACTTTCGAAGAAGATGAGGTAGCACCTATCCTAGCTATTTCTACTTTACTAAATGTATGATCTACCCTAATAGGTCAATCCAGATATCACTGGCCCCTATGCTTAACTACAATCTATGAAACAAAATAAATCTAAGCCTCATCAATACGATGGTCATTACTACTAGACCTTTGTTTACCCAACATATCTAATACTTGTAATCATGTAAGTTAAATCATCAATACATGTAGACATATCACATAACATACCAAAAGAACCTACATCACTTTGATAAAAATCAAATGTTAAATACATATAATAAGAAATCATTGTATACTATCATAACCAAAACATACATAACATCAATCTCTATTCACACCATATGTAAAAGCATGTCTAAGATATATACTATATACATAATATGAATCCATATGTCTCACACACATTGAGTTTCTATATACATTGTATAGATAGTATACATGACAAGTAGCTCATAGTCATTCGAGACCTATACCATTTATAAATATATCCATCTCATGTAGGAACATATGTAAGAAAAGATAAATATATAAGAGTTTCAGAGAACAATTTTCAAACAAACTTGACTAATGTGCACAATGTGAGCTCAAGCGACTCGGATGCACAAGCAGTCCAAGTTATGTGTTTAGACATGCAAATTGAACCCCACTCACAATTTTCATTATACAATAATGCATCTAGCATTATCCTTGCACTAATTTATTTTCCTTCTACTCACTATACTCATGTGGATTGCATCCCGTTGCACTATCAAACAATGCTTTTTGTAGTTGGTTGTGATAAGATGTGAATCATGATTAGTAGCAGCAAGATCTACCTAAATGCTCAACACAAAGATCATGTGGGTTGCAACACCTCACACTAGTAAAAACTAGTTTTATTTATGTATTTTGGACATAAGCAACTTGTAACTATGTTGTCTTAAGTCATGTGGGTTGCAGATACTCACAATCAACATTATTCGATTATGTGATGGTCTGTAGATTACAATTAGTCACATTGGTAAATTATTGTGAAAATTGGTTATTATTTCATACTACGATGGACTGTAGATTGCATAAGATGGCAGTGGTAAACTAAGGTTTATGTTTCCCAATGTGATAACATGTGATCTATAGTGGCCTATTTACCTGATGTTTTCTGTGAGTCGCAAGACCACGTAGTAGGATCATTTTACAATGTGTGTTCATACGATGCACACATTGATTGGACTAATGCAAAGGCAAAAACTAAACAAGTTTTGTATGTACTACGATACACTGTGAGGTGCATCATCATGTAGTATCTTCAATGCAGCATTACTACAAAACACATGTCATCACACTTGATCATCCAAACATTAAATTGAAGAAATATGCAGACAGAAGCCAATGAAACGTATATTTCTCAAATACATCATAAAAAATAGTTTCTTTGTAGACAAGGATTTATTAAATACATATTGAGCCTTATAATATAGATTTAATTTCTAAAATTTTAGAATAATAATAATTAGAATATGGAACAAATAAACACCATATATATTTTTAATCGAATACCCTAAGATAAATACATTGTTGTCCCATGTACAAAAAATTTCCCTTTCATTAAAGATGGCAAGCAAGCATTTACATCATTGGTTTTTTTTTTTGTGATCAAAAACTAGATAATGATCATGCTCAGTACAAGATTCTATAAACATATGTTTGTCCATGGTTGATCAAGAACTAAACAACTAAGAATTTCCCATATCATGGTATTTTGATACATGGAAACAAAATCACTATTGAATTTAATTTCTTTTCCAAAAGTCAAATGATGCATGAACATTATTGTATACATGTTGCAGTCATAACCATTTTCTTGTGAGGGAATACCTTGCACAGCTACTATACTCCATTTTGGAGGTATCTTCTTTTGTTTTCCTTTCACCTCGACTGTGCTCTCATCCATTGAAGAATCACCTTGAATTTCAACAAACTTGGACATTAACTTTTGAACAGCAACTACATGTTTGAAAGAAGGTAATGAATCATACACAAACATCTTTTTTGTGGATGTGTCTACAACCACAAGCACCCAATGCCCACCAGTATTGAACAAGGCATAAAATAAAGGATGCCCCAATTCATGAAATTCATCCTAGTAAATTTTACTTTTAACCTCTTCAATGAAGTCCTTGTCTTCCATGAACACATCAACCTCTTCTTCAACAATTGTATCACTTTCAACATTAATGACATGTCTTTTGGTGGGCTTTTTTGCTTTATGTTTTAGTTGGTTATTTTTCCTTTGTGTCATCTGACTCTTAAGGGACTTTTCATAAGCTTGAAACATAGTATTAAATACAAAATATTTTACTAAGGCTTGACAATCAACAATAGATTTTTGAAGTCGCTTAAGGTACATGATGTACACATCAATAACATCATCATCAAGCCATTGTTTCCACCCAAGTTGGTATATAGACCTAAAAGAAGATCCTGTGGCAACAAATGGGGGAAATGGTAACATAACAAGCACCTCAATGTCTAAACTACCTGTGACAAGCAATTGCATCACACTGTCAATTGCAACACATGATTAACCAATTAGGATAATGAATTTTGTAGGCTTTACTGTCTTGATTGTAATAAAAGGTTGATCAATGGGGTTGAACATTCATAAGATGGAAGTCAACAAGCATAAAGAAGTAATCCAAACAATTCTACATACATGTTCATTTGTTTGGATGATCTTATTTAGATCCTTCTTTGTTGTTTCCTTCAATAGAATCAAATAATCTTATAGTAGTTTTCATGGATGGCATATCAGTCAATTCTATTCAACACATGCATAATACAACAACCATTATATTTTTCAAAACATATGAATAATGAATTCAAACTACAAGGTTTTATGACATGACATGAACCTCTAATAGCTTTGACCACCTTGGCATTAATATCTCTGTTATCATAAACATCCTCTACAACTTCTTGTAAAGAGATAATTTCTTTATTTAGTGTGAATATATGCTTTGCCATTTTTTCATTCTTAGCAAGAAACTAGATATAATTGTTTTTGTTCAACTACAAAATTCTTAATTTTGGCCTTAAATTACATGCTTTCATCTATCTGACATGGCCTATCTGATTTTAGCTCCTCCACAGCACTCCAGATTGCTGCATTGCTTTGAGAATAATTATTTAATGTCTCCATCACGTGTTCCAACTTATCCTCAATGGATTGCTGAGAGCATTTTACATGTTGGCAAATATCATTGGTAGCTTGGCTTTCAAGCTCTTTCAAAAAATAGGAGGTCTCACCCTTGTTGGACACTGATGTACTCATGACTATGCTTGTAGGATCCAGGGAGACTATTCCATTAAGTTGGGTAGCCATAAAATGAACATTTTTTTTAGCAATAATTTTGTTGCTATAATTGGAAAGACAAGGGACTCTTTCACATCATGTAGCTGCCATAACCTTGCTTGCCTCTTTATCCTGGATAGGATAATCATCAAGATATCAAATGGAATACTTTCATTGTTTTTTGATGCCCACATCAGTAAAATTTCATTATTGGAAATCTTCACTTTCGTTGCTTTCACTTTAAAGAAAGACCACTGCATAAATTTGGAAAGCGACAATAACTTTGGATAATCAAAGGGATTATCATCTTTCATCTCAAATTTTTGAGCATATTGGATTTGGTGAATCTCAGTTTTCTACCACCTTCAATTCTTGATGGCTACCTCTTTACCACACAGAACTTGTATAACATCTGCAATGTCATGAACATTAAAGATGAAATTTTTCCCTTTTACAGTAGCATGTAGAGTACTTATCGTAATGGACACACTATTAGTCAACCATTCATAATTGCTATAAATAATATTTTTGTCATAACTTTCATCCATTGTCATCCACTAATAAATTTTGACTTTCTTCAATTTTTCGAAAAGAACAGACATTTCTGGCAAGCCTAGAATTATTTGTAGATTACGTTCACAAACAATGCCAATAGCTGCAATGGCACCAGTGTATGATACCATATTTGTACCACTGGTCAGGAAAGTGACAGGTGATGCGCGTGGAATTGGCATATTGCAAAGACTAAGCATTGGGTTATTCACTTCTACTCTGTGTATGATTGCAGCAGCTCTGGTGGAGATGAAGAGACTTCGATTAGTTCTGGAGTTGAGCCTTGAAAATGAAGCTGGAACTACAGTCCCTATGAGCATTTGTTGGCTCATTCCACAGTATATTCTTCTTGGGTCGTCATATGTGTTTGCTTGTGTAGGACTGCAAGAATTCTTTTATGAGCAGATGCCCCATACCCTAAAAAGCTTAGGATTAGCTGTAATGATGAGTGCAATGGGTACTGGAGGTTTTTTGGGAGGGTTCTTGGTGTCAATCATGGATCGGTTAAGCAGCATGGATGGTCACAATAGTTGGTTTGATAATAACATGAACAGGGCTCACTTTGATTACTTCTATTTGGTCATTGCTACTCTCAGTGCGATCTTTTTGTGTGTGTATGTAGCCGTTGCAAGAGGCTTTTCCAATGTAAAGAGAGAGGGCATTACAGATGGGCTAGAGAATGACTGTGCATAGATAGGATTCTTTAAATAGTCATGACCTCAGGGTCTAAAAAGTATTTAGTATTTGATTGTTTCATATGGATCAGATTAGACCATGGATTGAACTGCCTGAAACTTGAAGATAAAGAAGCCTATGCTGAACAGATGATTTAGCAATTGTTTCTATTGTTTCCCTTTTGCCTGGTAAATGTAAAGGAAGGAAATAAGTGTGTTACATTTCTCTGTAATTTCATAAATTTTCCTTGTAAAAGCTGTGAAATATTTGTAACAATGTGATAGTTTTGGACAGCAACATGACAGTTTTCGTTGCTATCCATTGACAGCTTACGTTGCTATCCTTGGCAAGCAACGTGTGGAAACAATTGTCATCGATTGCAACATATGGTGACAACTCGTTGCAATCCATCCGTTGAAATCTATTCATTGTTATCTTGTAATGGTCTCATATTTTTCTAATAAATGGTAACTGATTCCGAGGCCTTTTGGGTTCTTGATGGGAGAACAAGGCACGGGGAATCAATGGCAGTGTAGCAGTTCAGGTCCCTTTCACAGTCGCTTACAGTCTGCATACACCATCACCGCAGAGCGCCCGTGTGAAAGAAGATCCGGAACATTCAGGCATCAATGGCATCAATGGCTGGAGGTCAGTTCGATCTGTTTTTCAAAATTGATTTGTGCATTTTTGTTTCATGCACATTTGTAGATTAAGAGATCTATTTTTACATGCTTCCGCTTGTGCAATCCGGTTTTTGATGCACGTAAGATTTCCTACATTTGGTATCGGAGCGAGGTTGGATCTCTGCCTTGATGCTTAGTTTTGGTTTTCTGGGTTTTGCTGCATTGTTTCTGTCTGCAAATTTCTGCGATTTTTGTCTATGCATTTCGGGGTTTCTACAATTTTTGTCTGCATATTTTTATGATGTTAGTAGATCTAGTGAGATCTGGAACCTCGATTTATGGTGCCCCTTTAGCCCAATTAGAATGAGTGCTTCAGCGTTTGGATCCTTGATTTTTCATGCTGGCCTTATGTTTTCTTCTGGCCATGGATCTGCTACCCTGAGAGAATGGTGCTATCTCGGGCAGTCTATCCGATTGAGGCAATGGGTGCTGTAGGAAGAGTAAAGGATTGAATATTGTTGTTGCTATTTCTGTAAGCGACTGTCAAAATTTAACAGAACCTTTGTATTTCTGCTGCGATTTTGCTTGCCATAATTTTGAACATACCGATAAGTGATGCCTTGGTATTTTGAAATATCCTTTGACATGAAAAAGGAATTTTACTGCAATTTTGGACATTTGAATTTAAACTGATGGCCTTTGAAATATTTAATTTGCTCACATGGGTGAGTAATTTTGGCATTTGGAATGGCAGTTTTTAATACTACCATTTTTCGAAATAAGGATGCATTGATTTAAATGATTCATGTGGAAGAAAATATATATATAGATATATATTCCATTGTTGTTTTGAAAAATGGCAATTATGGACTCATGTTTTGGTGTTTTTCAAGCAAGAAATGATTGTAGGTTTTTTCATGCTTGCTTAGAATTTAATTGCATTTTGTCAATATTGATTTTGATGCATAATGTAATCGTATGTATAACAAGAAAGAAAATTTTTGCATCATTTACTAGTGATCCTTATAATTTGTATAGTCATAGAGTGGCCACAGCATCTTTGATTATACAAAATTATAAATTAAGAGTTTTGGATCACATAAGTAATTGTGATTAATCACATGTAATATAATAGACTTTATCCCACAGGAATTTCTATTATATTTAATGTGGTCAATCAGGATGAAATGTTGAATTATTTTTCTTAATTTGCCCACAGGGATTAAGAAAAGGCATATAATTCAATAGTTTCCTCATAAGGATATATGGATCTATTTGAATTAAAATTTAGCCCACAGGCAATTTTATGTCATTTGATTCATATCTTGCATGTTTTACATTGGTAAATGTGCCCTAAGGTATTTCATCACATATATAGTATTGTGATTAATCATCTGTCATATGATAGATTTTGTCCCACATGAATTTCCATTATATTTACAGTGATTAATCAGGGTGAAGTATTGAATTATTTTTCTTAATTTGCCCACAGGGATTAAGAAAAGGAATATAGTTTAATAGCTTCATCATAAGGATATATGAGTCTGTTTGAATTAAAATTTAGCCCACAGGCAATTTTATGTCATGTGATTCATATTTTTGCATGTTTACATTGGTACACATGTCCTACAGTTTATAGCCTAAAATTTAGTGACATAAGCATGTTTATTTTGCAGCTATGCAACCTGTAAATTACTCTGACTTTAAATGTGACATTCCTGAATTGATGGGTGATAATTACAAGGTGTGGAAGGAGAGAATTCTCCTTCATTTAGGATGGATGGACATTGATTATGCTATCCGTAAGGATGAACCACCTGCGGTTAATGCAACCAGCCATCCAGATGATATTGGTCTTTATGATAAATGGGAGCGATCTAATCGTCTCTGCGTAATGTTCATAAAAACCAAGATCTCGGCTGGTATACGTGGATCATTGGAACAGTATAACAATGTGCGCGCTTTGTTAAAAGCTATTGATGAACAATTTGAAACATCAGACAAAGCGTTGGCCAGCACCTTGATAATGAAGTTCTCATCCATGAAGCTCACTGGAATTGGTGGTGTGCGTGAGCACATCATGCACATGAGGGACATAGCGGCTCAACTAAAAACACTTGAGGTTGAGATGTCTGAATCTTTCCTTGTGCACTACATCCTAAACACGCTCCCACCGCAGTATGGACCCTTTAAGATTTCTTACAACACACATAAGGACAAATGGTCAATTAATGAATTGATGACCATGTGTGTGCAAGAAGAGGGTAGACTTGCCATGGAAGCGAAGGAAAGTGTGCATCTGGCCATGCAAGGAAAGAATACAAAACAAGTCAACACTAAAGGGAAGGGAAAAATCCCTCCACAAGCTGATATCAAGAAGGAATCTAGATGCTTTTTCTGTAAAAAGAAAGGGCACATAAAGAAAGATTGCCTTAAACATCAGAGATGGCTTGAAAAGAAAGGTACTCAATCCTCATTTGTTTGTTTTGAATCTAATATGGTTGATGTTAGTCATAACACATGGTGGATTGACTCCGGTTCTACAATCCATGTTACTAATTCCTTGCAGGGATTAGCAAACCTAAGGAAGCCAGTAGGAAGTGAGTCATGCATCTATTCGGGCAACAAGATGCGCTCACATGTGGAAGCGATTGGCACATGCAAATTAGTTTTAAGTAGTGGTTTTGTTTTGGATTTGGAAAGGACATTTTACATTCCTTGTTTTTCAAGGAATTTAATTTCTGTATCAAGGCTTGTATCATTGGGATTTTCCTTTAACTTTTCAGATACTATGTTCAGTGTATCTTATAGATCTGAAATAGTTGGAAATGGTACATTAACAGATGGTCTTTTTCAACTTAATTTACAAAACGACACTTCTTACACTTCTATGCATGTTCATGCTGGCATTAAGCGATGTGTTATGAATGAGGAATCCTCTATGTTATGGCATCGTAGATTAGGCCATATCTCCATTGAGAGAATCAAGCGCTTGGTAACTGATGGAGTACTTAGTACTCTTGATTTTACTGACTTTGACACTTGTGTAAACTGCATAAAGGGAAAGCAGACCAATGTGTCAAAGAAAGGTGCCAAGAGGAGTTCTGCCATATTAGAAATCATACATACGGATATTTGTAGTCCAGATATGGATGCATATGATCAACGGTATTTCATTACCTTTATTGATGACTACTCACGATACATGTATCTCTACTTGCTTCATCACAAAAATGAAGCTTTAGATGCCTTTAAGGTATTTAAGGCTGAAGTAGAGAAACAATGCGGTAAGCAAATAAAGATAGTGAGGTCTGATAGAGGTGGTGAATACTATGGTAGATACACTGATGATGGACAAGCACCTGGTCCCTTTGCTAAGTTTCTTCAAGAGCATGGGATTGTTGCCCAATACACTATGCCTGGTTCTCCGGACCAAAATGGTGTGGCAGAAAGAAGAAACCGAACATTATTGGACATGGTGCGGAGTATGCTTAGCAGCTCCAAGCTTCCTAAGTCTTTGTGGAATGAAGCCCTTAAGACGGCAGTGTATATATTAAACCGAGTTCCAACCAAGGCTGTCTCTAAGACACCATTTGAATTGTGGAATGGTTGGAAACCGAGTTTGCGACATATACGCATTTGGGGATGCCCATCTGAGGTAAGAGTCTATAATCCACAAGAGAAGAAGCTAGACCCTAGGACCATAAGTGGGTATTTCGTTGGATATGCCGAATGGTCTAAGGGATACAGATTTTATTGTCCATCACATACTACTAGGTTTGTGGAATCAAGGAATGCTAAATTTCTTGAGAATGACTTGATTAGTGGGAGTCATCATACCTGGAACGAAATTGCAGCGACTGATCATGTGGATGCTCAACCCTCTACTTCAAGTACTCGATTGATTGTTGTACACAACATGCCTACAGTACAAATACGTGATGTACATCCACCAGTTGTTGAAGTCCCACAAACTGTTGGTCAAGACATAGTAGATCCAGCTGAACAACAGATACCAGTTCCTGTTGAACAACCCATTGATCATCTTGCCCCTCAGGAGCCTGATGAACCAACATTAAGACGATCTACTAGAATAAAGCGATCAGCGATTCCTAGTGACTATATAGTGTAGCTACAGGAATCTGACTACAACATAGGAGCTGAAAATGATCCTGACACGTTTTTACAAGCCATGAGTTGTAAGGAATCCGACTTATGGTATGATGTCATGAAAGATGAGATGAACTCTATCTCCACTAATGGAGTCTGGGATCTTGTCAAGTTGTCCAAAGGTGTTAAAGCCATAGGATCCAAATGGGTCTTCAAGACTAAAAGAGACTCCTTGGGCAACATTGAAAGATATAAGGCTAGACTTGTTGCCAAAGGGTTCACTCAGCAGGAGGGAATAGATTACATGGAGACCTTTTCTCCTGTATCTAAGAAGGACTCCCTTCGTGTGATCATGACATTGGTAGCTCACTTTGATTTTGAACTACATCAAATGGATGTGAAAACAACATTCCTTAATTGTGATCTAGAGGAAGAGGGTTATATGAAACAACCTGAAGGATTCTCCTCTAATGATGGTGAGCAATCGGTATGCAAGCTTAAGAAGTCTATATATGGCTTGAAACAGGCCTCCCGTCAGTGGTGTTTGAAATTCCATGATGTCATCACTTCATTTGGCTTTGAAGAAAACATCATGGATCAATGCATATACTAGAAGGTCAGTGGGAGTAAAATCTGTTTTCTTGTCCTCTATGTGGATGATATCCTTCTTGCAACCAATGATCATGGATTTTTATATGCGATGAAAAAATTTCTCTCTAAGAATTTTGACATGCAGGATATGGGTGAGGCATCTTATGTCCTTGGCATTAAGATCCATAGGGATAGATCTAGATATATTCTGGGTCTATCGCAGGAAACCTATATTAATAAAGTTCTAGAGAGGTTTCAGATGGAAGATTGTTCACCAAGTATTGCATCCATTGTAAAGGGTGACAGGTTCAATTTGAACCAGTGCCCTATGAATGATTTAGAGAAAAGTCACATCAGCAACATTCCATATGCTTCAGCTGTTGGAAGCCTTATGTATGCTCAGGTCTACACACGACCTGACATTGCATTTGCTATGGGGATGTTGGGCCGATATCAGAGTAATCCAGGTATCGACCACTGGAAGGATGCAAAGAAAGTCATGAGGTACCTTCAAGGTACAAAGGATTACATGCTTATGTATCGACGAACTGACCATCTGGAGGTGATTGGCTACTCCGATTCAGACTTTGCTGGCTGTGTTGATTCTAGGAAATCAACATCAGGTTATGTTTTTATGCTAGCTGGAGAAGCCATCTCCTGGAGGAGTGGAAAACAAACCTTGGTTGCTACTTCCACAATGGAGGCAGAGTTCGTTTCTTATTTTGAGGCTACTTCACATGGTGTATGGTTAAAGAGTTTCATATCAGGGCTTCGAATTCTGGATTCAATATCTAGGCCATTACAGATATTTTGTGACAATTCGGCTACTGTCTTTATGGCTAAGAATAATAAGAGTGGCAGTCGAAATAAACACGTCGACAAAAAGTACTTAGCCATAAGGGATCACATTAAAGAAAATAAAGTGGTCATAGATCATATCAGCACTGAATTAATGCTAGATGATCCTTTGACCAAAGGAATGTCACCACGATCATTTAAGGATCATGTCACTCGGATGGGACTTGGTTCCATGATGTAATATGTTGTACAACATTACAGTGTTAATGAAACTCTATTCAGTTGTGCGTTTTCTCATACAATTGTGCATAAATTCATTAGAGAACACACACATAAGGTCGGACCGTGAATAAACATTGGGTTTATTCATACAGTTAAAGTTACCATCTAAAGGAATTAACTTTGAGAAATAATACATTGTAATACATGGAAGATACTACTCGCATTAAGAGGAACTATCGCCATGATTCATGTATTTGTTTCTTGAAAGT
>MNCI01002597.1:668-17954 GCA_015680685.1 Gnetum montanum | reverse complement strand
AGAGCGCCCGTGTGAAAGAAGATCCAGAACATTCAGGCATCAATGGCATCAATGGCTGGAGGACAGTTCGATCTATTTTTCAAAATTGATTTGTGCATTTTTGTTTCATGCACATTTGTAGATTAAGAGATCTATTTTTACATGCTTCCGCTTGTGCAATCTGGTTTTTGATGCATTTAAGATTTCTTACAATATTCTCTTTCCACGTCTATAAGTTCCATTGGAGGTTACAACGATTATGATAGTTAGAAGCTTTAGGGCTTTAGAACACCATTGATTTTAGGAAATCAACCTAGCTGGAAACACTACGAAAGTTTGAGGAGCTGGTTCACGAATATACATGAGACCTATATTGTCTTCTTGGGTTTGTTTAATATGCACATTATTGATTTAATTTCTTTAAACTATCATATCATTTATGGGCTGTCCAGAAATTTGAAAGAGTATGTTTCGCTGTGTCTCTTTTCTATTTATCTAATCTAATATGACATGCTACCCTTTGATGGTAATCATGGATTCATGGTTGATCAGGGTATCGTTGATAATTAGAAAAACTTAAGACGTGGCATGGTATAATATTTGATTGTGTTACTTAGTTTAAATTAAAATTTCTGATACTATGCAACTAATAAACGAATTTTAATTTTGGGCACTTCTTATAATGAGTGGGTGACATTTCTTTGAAGACAGCAATTCTTATGCTCATAGTTTCTCTGTCTATACAGCATCCTTTACATAGCTTACCCTTTATTGATGAGTTGTAGGATTCAAGCATCCTTTAATTACGAGTTTCCATGAAACCATAATCATGATATCAAAAGAGGATTCCATGTAGTACATCATGTTATTAAGATAGTATTTCATGCATTAAATCTATTTGTTTATGCAGATAATGCTACTTCAATATTTATCTTTAACAAAAAAAGGTATGTATTATATGTTGCAAATTCTTTAAGAAAAATACATCAACGAATTAAGAATGTGCATAGATTATAAGACTGTTAATAAGATTACTATCAAGTAAAGCATGAACTCTTTTAAATACTTGGGTCTCCATTACTTGAGTAACTACAAATGGGATAAATGTATCAAGGAGAGAATTGCAAGAGGAATTAAGGCTCTATATTGAATTAAAAATCAATGAAAATTATTAGGATTATGGAATTGGAAAGTTAGAAGAAAATTTTTTATGTTGTTATTTATCCTGGAGTGTTATATGGGTGTGCTGTATGGGGCCAAGATTTAGTGCAAAATCTTGGTAAGCTATTAAAATGGTGGAAAAAAATTTATTAGATGAATTAAAAGTAGAGGCACAAACAACTTATTTTATGTTACTTTTGAAATGTGGCTTACTCCTCTTAGAAGCTAAAGCTCTCTGTCAATTCATCAGCTATATTCAAAATTTGGTAAATATAGAGCAAACTAAATTTTCTAAAGTAATTATTGAAGATACAAAGGAACACAAATGGTTTTCCTAGGGGATGTAATGACTAAAGACATGGAATATATTATTAGAGGTAGTGCAAAGTAATCCTAAGCACATACACAAGTTAAGAAGAAATTACTAGGAAAGTTGTGATTCAATATGGAATGCAAAAGATTTTACTTAGAGAATATTAGAGGTAATCAACTAGAGTAAAATGTTTCTCATCTTATAAGTAAAATTCCAATTAAATCTTGCAACTTAATTAAGAAGCTTCATTTGACTTTACATAACTCAAGATAGAAAGAGGAAGATGGATTTGTTACAAGTCGAATGGAGTAATAGATAAATAAGGAGAAAAATATTGGTGGGCAGCAAGTAGTCCCTCTGCCCAACCATACAAATCATAGGTGTTCACCAATGATTTGGTTGAATTCCATGGACTTAGCTCCTAAATGCACTAATGGGCAAAGATAGTGTTGTGAGAATTATGATCATTGTCTTAGCTTCACTTGTGTAAGTTCAGTTGTATGGTTAAGTGTAAGCCAAGTATTGAAGCGTCTTCCTTGAGTTGCGTCAACGTGATACTGTCAACGTGTGGTTTGATGCATTGATGTGACCTCGTCAACATAGTATCTATCTTATAAATACATGTTCACCAGGTGCATTTATGACATTCCATAGTTAGTATCCTAGTGAAGCTCCTGCATTTTGTTCATTTGATAGTTGAAATATTTTCTAAGCGCTCACAATAGGAGTGAGAAGTGTACAAATCTTTATTCGAAAACTGATGTACTTGAGCTCCTCAGTGTAATCAACAATAAAGACGAGCTTTCATCACAAACCTTGCAGTAGTTGGAATTAGCTTAATGTTTACTTAATGTATTTATTATTTGAGCGATTCACTTTAATGCATCGAGTTAATTAACTAAATAACGATTAATTAATACACATAAGTACAACCATTTCAAGCATACATTAGTGTATGGTAATCCTAGTAACGTTGTAACCTAGTTTAGGATGTATACAATAAATGGGAATGAATGCTTATGTTAGGAGTAGTTAAGATATTACTTAATTACTAAATTAATTAAACAATTAATTACTTTATTTTCTAGCACTTAGGTAATTTAAGCAATAAATATAAAATTATAAAAATCATATCCCTCAATTACACTTAACCATACACTTGCACTTCACAAGTCAAATTGAGAAGACAACAATCATGTATGTTAGATTCACTTCCTACACCTAGTGTATTTAGAGAGCTAAAGTCTACAAAATTCAACTGGATCACTTAGTGAATGCTAGTGATTCATATGGTTGGGCGTAGGGACTACTTGCTACTCATCATTGATGTCATTGTTGGAGACTTTAGTTAGCTATGTGCACTATGTAGGAGTTAGTGAAATTATTTAACAACATTGTAACGAACCTTAAAGTTGCAATGATTAAAAATAATAATAATAGTAAAAGCACACTTTTTCTTTCCAACTAAAATGTCTTCTTCTCACAGGGTTGAATCTTTGCAGTTGTTTGAGCATACATCCAATCAACAAAGGTGTGAAGGGTCAAAACCGCCAGTGCCCCAACAATGCAAAGTGGTCTATACTCATTCGGATGAGTATATGCTAGACTTCACCTTCATCCTACATCAAGATGAATAACTACAGTGGAGGAACATGAAGGGCAACATTGTATTACCGCCTGATCAATCGGTTCTTGCGATGCTGCTCCAAACTCTCATAAGATTGGGCATCTAGGGGCTTAATGCTAAATACATTGTGTAGGACCATGGTTATTGGGATTACCATCCCATTAAGGCACACCACAAGAAAGATCAACAATAGGAGATGCATTATGAAGCATCAAAGGGGAAACAATTTACAAACCCCTTGTTCTTGCTAGGCCAAAAAGAAGAGGATCCCTTTTCTAAGGGTTCTCAATTCATTGACACTGCTCCCCTTATCTTTGATGAGGAGGCCTTGAATGAAAACTTATAATTCACTATGAATAATCTTGGTTCAAAAAAGAATGGATCTCATGAACATGAGGGTTCCAAAGGTGGGAGTCAAGGCAAGAATGTGGACAAGCATCATGATGACAACAAGCATGATGATCATGGTCATGACTGAAGAAGAGGGGATAACAAGCACTATGTTGGTGCTGGCTCTCCTCCCTCTTCACTGTTAACATTCTAATCTTCTTTCCCCTATGGCTCTGATCAAAGCTATAGAGGATGTGACCATGATGGAGATGACCAATGGGACAGAGATGATTATAGGACCTACCAGACTAGTAGAGACCAGGGATGTGGGCAATCAAGGGAGGCCCACTACCATGAAAGAAGGGGCAGTAAAGGGCATCATAGGCATCATGGCCATAACAGGGACTATGACAATGATGAGCCTCTACTTGTAACAAGAAATATGCTAAATATTGCAAATGCAATGAGAATTCCAACAAGGCATGTGAAAGATAGCAGAATTAAAAGACTAAATATGAACAATATCCCCAAGTTTGAAGGGGGATAAAACTCAGATCCACAAAATCATCTTCAAGCCTTTCATGATGCTTATGCCTTGTAGAACATTGAGAATGAATGAACAAAGTTAAAGCTGTTCCCAAGGACACTCATTAAAGAGGTCGAAAGTTGGTACCAATCCTTAGAACCAGAATTAATCAAATGATGGAGTAAAATGCCTGAACTCTTCAAAAAAAAGTATCAAACATAATCTTGAGTGTCTAATTTGAGGAAGCAAATCTAGAGGTGAAGACAAGAAGCACATTAATCCTTGGATGTAGCCATGGGTAGATATTACTCTTTATTGCACAAGTACTTAGGCCATGGCTTTTCTCAAAGGAAGCAGCTTTGCAATATCATAGATGGTCTCTAAACAGAAATAAGGAGAACTCTTGGGATCTATGCCCAAGGGATACTTTTAAAGCTTAAAGCTCATCAGATCCAAAGGTTGATTAATTAGGTGGCCAAAGAAGAAGGTGAGTTGCAAAAAAGGAAAAGTGCAAAGGAGTACAATTGGGATCCTTCCATTTGAAAAAGGAAAGTCTAGTTTTGTGACAATGAGGAGGAGGCATCACTTGATGAAGTGGTACAATGTAAAACCTTGGAAATTCAAAAATTTGTTTCTAAAATATTAGCCAAGGTAGATAAAATGTGGGATTCTTTGGATGAAAAATTCCAAACAACTCTTAGAAATACAAAGGAGCCCAAAGAGCAAGGTAATAATCATGATCAAAGAAGAATGAAAGAAGCTAAACGTGCCCATCAAAGAGGTAAGGACAAAGCTATTACCATTGATGGGATTCGATATCGCATGGGCCGCGATATCATGTACACGATATCATGTCCTCCATGATATCGCATCCCCCACGATATCGTGTATGTGATATTGCGTCTTCCCCTGTGATATCACGTACGCGATATCGTAGTCTACCACAATGTTTATAAATAAGAAGCGGCTCTCCCTTGTTGATCATTAGGAGTTAGATTGTAGCGAAGCTCTGGCAATTTGATCCCTTCAAAGATAGATTATTTTTCCAGTGTCTGCCCACAATATGATGAATGTAATTGTACGACATCCTTTATTCGAGTGTGACGTACTTGGACACGCACATGACCAGTAATAAAGATCGAGATTACTTCATCATTGCAACATTCACTTTGTTATTTATTTATTTATTTAATTGTTATTTACTGCTTTCTCTCTCACCCTTATCTCCTAGTAACACGGAATGAGCACGACTTGATTACGAGCATTTAAGTGTGATTACTTGGTATCCCAGTGGCGTACCTAGGATCTGTGCTTGGTAATCCCAGTGGTAGTCATGCACGAAGTCCAAGATGTGTACGGATGATTAAGGAACGGATGCTCATCGCACTTAGGCTAGATTAGATTCTCTTACCCTTTCCCTCCTAGCTTAGCTTAGTTAATATTATCTTCCGTTGCCTTTAGGAGTAGCATTAGATTAGGAAGCCATCATACACCTCACTCTGGACTAAACCATACATGAAAATTATAATACTAGTCCAGGTGGGAAGACAACGAACTGCGACCTAAGGATAACTGTCTAGGTGCCACAACTAGTCTTTCTGTGGAGTTCGACCAGATCACACGTGAAAACACTCGTATTCGTATGGTTGAGTGTAGGGGTACCTCACCACTCATCATTGGCACCATTGCCGGGGACGGTGCTAGTTATCTAGATTAGTTATATCATACAAGGTTGCTGTATAAAACTTAACGATATATCTCTTAGAAAGAAGTAATTATAAAAAGTGACATAAATTCACACACAACAATGCCTCTCCCACAAGACAATAATAATGCCACACTTAGTGAGGAAGTTCATTGGAGAACCAACGAGCTATATGATGATGAAGATTCGAGCATACAACCTAAAGTGGGAGTTTCTTATAAGCATGAATGAAAACAACGTCATCACAACGCACAAAAGCATAACTTACAAGATGACGATGAACCCCCATTGGCCACTACAAGCTTAACGCAAATACAAGAGGCTATTCGAATCTCCCATAGGCATCGTAAAGAGAGCCGTCTACCCAAGCTCGATTTTAACAACTTCCCTACTTTTTCAGGAGGCTATGACTTAGATCCGCATTAACATTTACAAGCCTTCTATGATGCCTGCGCATGGAATAACATTGGTAATGGTTGGCAAAAAATTAAGCTCTTTCCAATAACACTCGTTGACCAAGCTAAAAAGCCTGGTATAGATTGTTAAAACCAAATTTAATACGACGCTGGTCAACAATGGTAGAAGTCTTTAACGAAAAATATCAAACCTATGCAAGAGTGTCAGCCTTGAGGAAACAAATCCAAGGATGGAAACAAGAAAAACATGAACCCTTGGACATGGCCTTAGAAAGATATTACGCACTATTAAAAAAATGTCTAGGCCATGGGTTTTCCTAGGAAAGGCTAATGTACCATATCATTGATGGGCTATGTAATGAAAAAAGAGAGACCTTAGGAATGTATGCCCAAGGTCAACTATATGAACTACAAACCCATCAAGTCCAAGAGCTTAATAAGCGGGTAGCAAAAGAAGAAGGAGACATGGCTAGATGGGAGAGTGTTGAAAAACATTAACGAGACCAAAATCTTAAGTCAAAAAAGGTCCATAATCATAAAAAGGAGAAATCAACCAATCTCAAGGTGGAAAAATCATCTTTGCCCATACAACAAACATTAGAAGAAGCCGAGGCAAAGATCAATAAGATGTTGGAATGGATGAACCAAAAGTGTGGAGAATATATCAACATCATTGGGGATAGAGTTGTGACAACCCAAGAAGCAGGAAAAAATAGTAGACAATCAGAAAGAAGGGATAAGGAAAATAAGAGCTCAAATGCCAATCATACATATGAATGTAACATATTCTTGTATGATCACCCCAAGGGCCAATGCCCAATATGGTTACATTTACATGAGCATTGGGGAAACACGTTACATCCAAAGTTCGTATAGAGATACTGTGTTCAATCACAGTGGCAACAATCCCAGTCATGAGGGAGACCACCCTTAGACTGGAGACACACTTCATATCATCCAAACCCAAACGCTTATCTTGTTCAACATCCTGTTTCTCCAATTGGGCCAACTTACTCTATCTCACCACAGTACTATTCTCCTCAACACTATCAACCCATGCCTCCAACACAACCACCACCTTGTGCACCTTATACACCTCCTAACTTTCAGCATTCTCATCCTTTCCCTCCTTCCACAGTGCCACCAACTATTCCCAAGGTGTTTGCACCACCGCAACAACCCACGAATGTTACTTGTGCTACTTCTACCAACAGTAGTGAAAAGCCTCCTCAACATCAAAAGCGTCCTTTGTTTAAACACGGCCATAAGAAGGGACAACATAATTCCAAGGCCACTGCATCTTCCAACTCAGCACAAGTCCCACACCATGGTGCACCCTTACCTTCGAACCCAATGCCTCATGTAACTTCATCAAGCCACCAACTCACACTCCAACAATCATACGGCCCAATGAACACAGACATGAAGAGTGACAACCCAATCCTTGCATACCATCTAACGGTCCCAAACATCATAGTGGATCAACTCGTTATCCGGGAACTAAATTGTATAAACTATGCTTATTATAATCAAGTGTGTGAACCCCAATGGGGTAAGTATGGACCAGTTCCAATATTTCCAACATGTAAGGATCCTCACCCTTCATTTATTAATCCTTGTCATGCTCAACCAATTAGTTATGGGGGATATCCCCCATTCTAAATAACAAGCAGGGTTAATAAATATTTTTCATTTTCTTTGATTTTACAACTTTTTGTTTTCCAATTTTTCATTTTTCAAATTTTTGTTTTATTTTTTTATCTGTTTGTCTTTTTGTATTTTTATGTTTTTGTAAGTAATCTCATCTATGAATAAAACACTCATGTGGATCGTTGGTTGAGGTGTGTTCTATGTTATTAAGTCTCGAACGATCAATTATTTGGAACAATGAGCCCATTACACCCACTCATCCACTCTACAAATAAGAGGTTCTGTTCGAGGGTACAGTGATATTCTTGAAATTCTTAAAACTTAAAATTAATTTTGTTTTCATTGTACCCAGAATGAAGAAGGATGGACCAAAAGGGAATGATTAGGATGTGACATCAAGGGGACTTGCAGATTCTCTTTGGTGACGATTGTGGGTGTTATCATGCAACATGGTCGTACTAAGATCCTTGTAGATCTAACGAAAAATGAGAGTAAGAGTAATCAAAAGGGCACTCAAAAATCAAACGTTGTTCTAGGGGGTCCCACTGGAAAGACATGCACCCATGCTTGAAGGTTGGTGGCTTCTCAGGATTCAGTAAAGTAAAAAAGAGAAACAAAGAGAAAAAGAAAAAGAAAAATGCCACAAAACAAAAATAACTCCTCCATTGCATAAAACGCCAAGTGATCGTACGCCTTGTTGTTATGGTACTCTCATAGTTGTTCATCATGGGATGAAACAATGCGATGTCACTGATTAGAGGAATGGACTTGGTCCTAATCTTGGAACGATGGGTTAATGACACATTAATCATGCTTTACACATAGGATTCATTGTGCCCTGAGTCAGTTACCTCATGTCCCAATCTCTACAATCCCTTTCTATAGTTCATCTCATCTCACTGTTCATGTAATTGTAGCTCGTGTCCCGTGTAGCATAGAATTTTCATCTCATTCTGGTGATATTTACATGTGTGTATTTTTTGGAGTTAGTGCAAATTTCATTTAAACCTTCTAGTACCCATGGACACTTTAAGTGTGGTTACACAAGGGCATTATAGGTTGGAACCTACTTTGGGGAGGATCCACTTGTGTATTCATTTGTAATTTTCACTTATGACACAGCTCACACACACCATTTCTTACCCTCAGCATAATTTCTTAATAATTTTCTTTCCTTTATTATTATCCCTCTAAATTTTAACGTTCCAATGTACCATTACATTCCCTTTTTCTTAACCACCAAGTTTTTATTGCTAAAGTTCACATCAGTATCATTAATGTTGCCTCTCGAATCAATGAAATTACCCTAGAACATCTTAATAATTGCCAATGTCCTTAATACTCCACGTTAATTTCAAGAAAATCATTAAAAAAAATTTGGTATTTCCTTGGTGTCTCACATCACTAGGGACGAGATATTACGTACGCGATATCGCATCCCACGTGATATCGCGTACACGATATCGCGTCCCATTTACCTATAAATAGGTACCCCTCTGCAACACTTAGCATCATTTTTTCATTCACGCGGGGGGAGTTTTTGAAATTTTTCTCTACGACTTGCGATTATGTGACCCTTGCTTTTCTCACTCGATCTCACTCACTAGTACTCTGATTTTTATTCTGTTCGAACCTGCTTGAACTCGGAGTGTTCAGTTTAGTCGTGGGGGAGAGACACTTACCGAAAAGTGCCTAACTTTTTTGAAATTTACCATCACCCAAAGAACATCAATTAGGGTAATTAACTTTAACACTTAGAATAATTGTGCCTAAAAATCATTTAACCCTTAGGTATACTGGAAAACTAAAATGGAAACCACCTAAGTCATAGGACTCATTATTATAAACGTTCGGGCACGATCACACGTTATAACATAAGATCTTTAACTAAGGCAAGTGACAAGGTATAACTTGACTTTGAAAACAACCTTACTAACGCTTGGCCCGTGTGATTGCAGATGGCCCCGACACGTGCACAATAGGAGGGTCCTGTTCAAGGTGGAACGAAACAAGCTTGGAGAGGTGGAAGACAAGGTCCTGCTAGATAATAAGTAGAATAGGAGGAGCAATCATTCAGCATCCATCAAGATGAACCTCCTACCAGATGGTCTGGGCAAGTGGAAGGAGGAGCTGCTGCTATGCCTGAACCAGGACAACAACTCACATTGCCCCCAGAATGTGTTCATACTATCAATGAGAAGTCCACATTCGCCGTGGTGATTATGTAGTTAAACTTCGACTCTTTTGCAAAGTTTGCTCCTGAGGTTGTTAGGGATCACCTCAAAGGGTCTCCCTTATGGCCTATCCTCTCTGAGAGCAGTGCCTAGTACTTAGGAGAAACGTACCAGTTCTGGCACAATAGGGAGCAGGGCACCACAATTAAGATTTGTGGTGTGACAGTTGACTTCTCTGCACAGGCTATTTTAGAAGTGTTAAACCTTCTGAATACATGGCCCTAGGTTGCTCGGTTATCTACCCATTCAGACCTTGATGTGCGAAAGGATTGGTTAAAGAAGGCTTATGGCAAGGATAAAGCATTTGGTGAATTGATGATGGAAGAGAGAGTTTACTTCAAAATCGGAACATATCACCTCTTCCCCACAAAGGGCCTAAAAAGAATATCGACGTATGCGGCTAGAGGATGTGTAGTGTTGATGGGAAAGGTTAATGCTAACCTACCCCATCTATATTTGACGGAGATCCTAAGGTGGTTCGAAGAACGGAAGATAGGGAAGATGGTGCTGCCTTTCCCCTATCTTATCAAAAAGCTTTGCTGACATGTTGGTATTCGAGGGTACACTAATGACGTCCTCCAAAAAGCCCAAACTACTTCATATGATGCTAAATTACTAAAGGTACCAACTCCAAGAAAAAGCACTGGCGAAGAGCTAAGACCAAAACAAGAAGAACAAGAAGAAGAATAGGTGGTTAGAACCAGTCAACCTCCAGCCACAGGTCCCAACCAACAACAAGAAGTAGAGCCCAACATAGGCTAGGATCAACCGCCACCGCCGCAAGACTATAGACCATTGATGAGCCATTTTAGGGCCATCGCTGAGACGGTCAGTTGGGGAAGTTGTGATGATGCAAACCTCTTCCACGTCATCGATGATGCTAGGTAGCCTACTATTTCATTAGATCGCACAAGGGGAGAAGTATCCATTCAAATAGGAGGAGGGGAAAGTAGATGGTCACAACAGATCTCAGGAAATGCGACATTTTTCCAGGTGCAGTTAGAGACTGGTGAAGGGGCCACCGAGGTGGTCATGCAACACCAAAATGCCACGGGAGTTGTGGATGTGGTAGCAGACCACATCAAGGAGTCCTTCAACGTACCTGTTGTGCCACCAGCAGATCTCTCAGGAGCACAGGATGCTCAAAGTTTGGCCGGAACCTCAATGACTCCTGCGAAACATGATGATGTACTTGATAGATTGTTTCAAATAGGGTAAGTAATGATGTCCCTGTTTGACATCCCTCAAGATGTCACAGTAATTCAATCAGACCTCATTTCTACAAAGGGAAAGCTAGTCATATTTGAAGTAAGGGTAGAGAATGCTGAAGATGAAGTGCAGAAACTACAAGAGCAGCTCGTGGCCTTACAAGCAGCACAACAGGATCCTCTACAATTTGTTCCCACAGACCAGCTAGAAAATTTTAGAATAGAGTAGCTAACAAAATTAATAGCAGAGAATAAAAAGGTGGTGGAAGAAAATGAGATGGTTATTTGGGATGCCTCCGTAGCACAAGCGCAAACCCATGCGCATCTTAAGGCACTCAAGGCCTTAGAAGAAGAAAATAAGCAATTGGTTGTAGAAAATCTTCAGTTGACCACTATAGAGAAGCAAAAGAACATTCTTGATGAACACTTTCATCAATTATGAGAATAATTCATTTGGGTCAACCGATATGTGAGCCATTTAGCTAGAGAAAATTGAACCCTTTCGATGGAGGAGGTATGCGCCATTCGTCAAAAGTTGGCAATTGAAATAAGCACGTGGAAAAATGAGGCTAAACGACATGAGAAGCTGAAGGAGCACTTTTGTGATCAAGTGGGGATGTACAAACAAATCCTAGAGAAGGAGATCCATATGGCCAAGGCTCAAATCAACACTATTAGTGCTCAACACACTGATTGGCAGGCCATAGTGGACACATATGCCTTCGTCCACCAAGCAGAGGTTAAGAACCAGGACCTGCAGATCTAGGACTTGACATAATACATGGAGTTGGCAAACCTTATATATGCCAACTTTACCATGTTAACAGTAGGGCACCCAAGGTCAGAGCTCAAGCAGCAAGTAGCTTCCACCCACATCAAATATGAAGCAAAATTTGCAGAGCGCAAGAAGCTGGTTGAGAAACTAGATGTTGCAAATTCTGAACTTTAGGTGGTAAAAGCAAGCTACCAGGGATAGCAAGACATTGCAATCGACTTGGCTCGATGGCTAACAGAATTTCATGAATACAAGAACAAATCCAGAACCTATGAGGAGGAACGATAGGTGTTCACGGCATGGTATGTCAAAGCCAACTAGATGTTCCCGCAACT
Source organism: Gnetum montanum (assembly GCA_015680685.1). NCBI lineage: Eukaryota > Viridiplantae > Streptophyta > Gnetopsida > Gnetales > Gnetaceae > Gnetum > Gnetum montanum. The sequence continues at coordinate 5,695 of MNCI01002597.1, read as the reverse complement.
ACCCTGTCCATGGGAAGTGCTAACTCCGTCAAACATCAGAACACTAGCATGGGCAGCACAAGACCCTTGGACCAAAGAGGAGAAGCTCCAGGCCATACTTCAACACCATCAAGCTTCAAAGCTTGGAGCACATGACAAAGGGAAAGCATCCATGGAGGAGCCACCACCACCAGGAACTACATGAGTTCCACATTTTTGTAGTTGTAGCATTTTTGTGTGTTGTGTTTCCTTCCCACACTGCGGCATTGTCCCATTTCTTTTTCCATCCATAATCCCATACCTATCCACTATGTAATCATTGTAACTCTAGGACGATTTTTTATTCAGTCGTGGGGGTATGATGGGACGCGATATCGCATGGGCCGTGATATCGTGTCCACCGCAATATCGCCCCTTGCGATATCGCCTATGCAATATCACAATCCACCGCAATGTCTATAAATAAGAAGCGAGTCTTCCTTGTTCATCATTAGGAGTTGGATTGTAGCAAAGCTCTAATAGTTTGGTCCCTCCAGAGATATATTATTTTTCCAGTGTCTACCCACAGTGTGGTGAATGTAATTGTACGGCATCCTTTATTCGAGTGTGACATACTTGGACATGCACATGATCAGCAATAAAGATCGAGATTACTTTATCATTGCAAGATTCACTTTGTTATTTATTTAATTGTTATTTACTACTTTCTCTCTCACCCTTATCTCCTAGTAACGCAGAATGAGTACGACTTGATTACGAGCATTTAAGTGTGATTACTTGGTATCCTAATGGCTTACCTAGGATCTGCTCTTGGTAATCCCAGTGGTAGTCATGCACGAAGTCCAAGATGTGTATGGATGATCAAGGAATGGATGCTCATCGCACTTAGGCTAGATTAGATTCTCTTACCCTTTCCCTCCTAGCTTAGCTTAGTTAATATTATCTTCCATTGCCTTTAGGAGTAGCATTAGATTAGGAAGCCATCATACACCTCACTCTAGAGTAAACCATACATGACAATTATAATATTAGTCCAAGTGGGAAGATAGTGAACTGCGACCTAAGGATAATTGTCTAGGTTCCACAACTAGTTCGTCTACGGAGTTCGACTGGATCACGCGTGAAAACGCTCGTATTCGTATGGTTGAGTGTAGGGGTACCTCGCCACTCATCAACCATTGAGGAGGTTGTAGAATCTAAGATAGATGATGAGGTCAGGTGTGACATTTTCCAATATAAACATCCTAAGGAATGTTGCTCAATTTTGTCACACTTGCAAGAGTTTAGGATGTATGCGTTGAATCCTAAACTAGCAAGCAGGTAAGCACCCAGGAGGTTACCTAATCCTCAAGGCAATTGCAGGCAATTCCATCAACACTAAGCCTATTATCCAAATGGAGCTCCACCCCAACCTCATGAGCAGTACCAACAGTGGTAGCATCCCCAATTGTGGTGGATGCCACCACCAAGGCAATAGTACCTTACTAACAACCAGATTCCTATGGGTACTATGTTTAGCAACTAATTCTCCACATGACCCTTCCAATCATGCCTACTTTCAACACCACTACTACCCTCTTAAATACTACATAGCCCAATCTCCAAGAGGGGAATCCCCATTTCCATTCTACCCTCCTCATCATTCTATAGTTGCACCTCTACCCTCAACTGAACTTCCATCAACTCCATCCATGCATTGTTCCTGCCCAGTTACAGTAAAAAAAATGTCACAAGGGTAATTCACTTACAACTAGATCCTTAGCCAAGTGGCTTAGAAAATAAACCCCAAAAATGACTTTTTTTGAACCAATAATACTTTTAAGCCCTCACATACACCTACAATTGATGATCTTGCTTCTCCTTCATCCTCTGCTACATCATTTGAGAGCCCTTCAAATCAAAAACATTCGAAGGTCCACACTGTAATGTTGACCCATGCCATCACAAATTGAATAAAGGCTAGCCATCTTCCCAAGAAAAGATCTAATCCTAGTAGTTCCCTCATTTATTTACAGATCACTAGGAATGAGCCTTGCAAGGCTTTTTTGAACTCAAATTCTAGTGTGAATTTGATTTCCCATGAAATGTAAAAAGCCTAGAACCTACCTCTACTCAAGAAGAGCAACATTTGTCTTGAGTTGGTATATCAGTCCATCACCATTCCCTTGAGACTAGTAAAGGACATTGTAACATCCATTTATGGGTGGTCCTATCCTATTTACTTCCTAGTGATTCATGTTGATAACTACAAGGGGGACTTCCCAATCATCATGGGAAGGACTTGGTTGAGCACAATTGATGCATGATTGGGAATTAGGAACCTTTCCTTGGAAATTTTCAAGGAAAATGAATTTGGAAAGATTGAGAGGAAGCACATTCCATGCATTACATACAACAACATAGGGTGCAACTATGTGTAGAAATTATGGTCTATAAAAAGCACACCCATTAGAACATGGAGATAGTGTGCCGATGTGACAGAAATTCAAAGGTGGATGTACACAATAGCCACAAAATAGGAGGGCACCTAGTGGCTAACAGCTAATCCTGAAAGTAGTTCAACAATATGCATGGAACCAAGTAAGAGTCTTAAAAGTTCCTACACTAAAGGCATGAATGAACTAGAGCAAGTTCATCACCAACTCTCTAATGATGAACTTGATGTAAATCAATTGGAAAGAGTTGGAGATCCTTGAAAGATTTATAAACATGAGCCCCTTAAGCTAAAACCTTTACCGACTAGAATGAAATATGTGTTTTTAAGCAATGGAAAGCTGGTTATCATTAATGTCAACCTCGCTTCTATGTAGAAAAAGAAACTATTATAGGTGATCAAAAAATGGCCAATAGCCTTTGCTTGGTCATATCCTGAGCTCATTGGAATTGCACCTAGGATATGCCAACACCGCATCTACATAGATCCTTCCATCAAGCCAAAGAGGCGATCATAGCAACAATTGAACCCCAAACTAAAGTAGATCATGAAAGAGGAGATTAAACAACTCCTCAAAATGAGGTTCATCTATCCCATTGTGGATAGTGAATGGATTATCCCATTTGTGATAGTGCCAAAGAAGGATGGTAAATGGAGGGTCTATATTGATTTTAGGCTGTTGAACATGGCAACTTATAAAGATCACTTTCCATTGCCATTTGTGGACCAAGTGTTGGATACCATTTTTGGGCATTACTACTACAAATTTCTGGATGGTTATAGTGGCTATAACCAAATTCAGATCATAGCAAAGAATCAAGCTAAAACAACATTCACAAATCCCTGGGGGAGTTTTGCATACAAAAAGATACCTTTTGGCATGTGAAATACCCCTACCACATTCCAATGCCTTGTCTAAAGCATCTTCCAATAGTAGATCAATAACAAGGTGGAAGTCTTCATGGACGACTTCTCCAACTATGGGGATACATTTGAGTAAGCCTTAGACCATCTTGAGCAAGTGTTGAAAAGGCGTGTGGAGACAAACCTTAGGCTCAATTGGCAAAAAAGCCACCTGATGGTCTAGGAAGGCATTATTTTGGGGCACAAATTTGTTGAAAAATGGATTGAGGTGAACTCTAAAAAGTTAAGGATCATCCAAGGAATTACCAAATAGCTAGAAATAGTTAAAGGTGTAGGGTCATTCCTTGGATACACTAGCTACTACTGATGATTCATTGACAATTTTGCTAAGATTGCTAAACTGTTGGTGGAGTTAACAAAGAAGGATGCTCCATTTGTCTAGACCAAGGAATGTAAGCATGCATTCTAGCATCTCAAATAAGAGCTCATTAAAACTCCAATTCTATAATCACTTGACTGGTCCAGACCTTTTCACATCATGATATATGCATCAAATCTTGCCTTAGGATCTACACTCACATAGTTAGATAATCAAAAATGTCCTTACTACATCCACCATATGAGTAAAAGTATTGTAGGTGCATAACTAAAATACACCACAACAGAGAAGGAATTGATGATGGTGATGTTCGCCTTGGAAACATTCAGGCACTATGTGCTTGAATACAAGGTGTTAATGCACATAAATCATAGTGTAATCTAGTTCCTAATGAACAAATCAATGGTGAGCCCTCATGTCATATGATGGATGGTAATCTTGAAGGAATTTGATCTTACGATGATAAATCGAAAGAGAACTAAGAATGTGGTTGCTGACCAATTGTCTTGGTTACAATGGGACAACAAAGAGGAGAGCCCATTATCAAATTAGTTTCCTAATGAACTCCTCTTTATTTGGGCCATAATTGAAGAAATGTCCAATGGACATAATTAGTACGATCACATTCTCACCTATCTTCTCACCTAGGAGATGCCACAAGAGTGGGATCACAAGAAGAAATAATAGTTTCTTTACCAGGTGAAATGCTTCATGGAGAACAATGAACACCTTTACAAGATGTGCATCAATGGCTTGGTTCATTAGTATGTTCTTAATGCTGATCAACTATGCATTCTTTAATATTCTTACAAGGGCTCTTGTGGGGGCCACTATGCTAGGAGATGCATGGTCATTATGATCCTCATGGTAGGGTATCATTGGCCAACACTTTTTAGGGATGTTCACCTCTTTGTTTTCTCTTGTGAACACTGTCAATGTGATGGTGGAATAACCACTTGTATGGAGGAACCTTAGTAGTGGAACCCTTTGACATATCGGGTGTAACGACGGAAAACGTCAGCAGCTGGAAATACCGACCGAAATTCCGTGTACACAGCTTTGACCACGGATCCACGCGAGGGCTAAGCTGGAAAAAAACGAATCCGCGGTGCCCTGAACGGTCTTGTCGATCAGACAGGGACTTACGAGTCAGTAAAAGCGATGACGATTATGGATTTTTGCGTGCCGTGATTTGGTGCGAGAGATCGTAAAGCGGGAAGACAACGACGTAGATGGATCGCTACGAAGATAACGCCAAAACGCCGAAAGGATGCTAATCGGGAGAGAAAACAACGTGTACGTCGCAAAGATCAAAGATCTATGTTTCAATGCTAGATCGGATGTATGCTTGTGTGTATATTACGTTACAAT
>MNCI01002591.1:60772-109481 GCA_015680685.1 Gnetum montanum | reverse complement strand
TTGCCCTCATAAGTATAGTTTTGTTGTCTGCATTTGTAGCACAGTAGCAAGTATAAGTTTTTATCTATGGTAACACTACCAAAGAGGTTTCATCCTCAAGGACAACATCATTGCCATTGGCCAGTATTTAGTTTATGCTTAGGTGCAATCTTCTTGTTAAAATTCGATAATTGCGTCTACCGTCAGTGATGTGCCATTTTCTAATGTACTTAAAATTGTTTGAGTATCTAAATTCCAAATAGTCGTTGCTTTGGAGTGGCGTTGTGTGTGACGAAATCAACGTCTGTATAATACTGAAGGAATGAGTTTTTATTTGTTAGTCACGACAATCTTTTAAAATTTTTAGTCAACCTAGAGTCATAGAAGCAATTTAAGACAGACTTTCACCATTATGATTTCTCCGTAAAATGCACAGGGGATCACATATTGTTTAAGCTCTAAGGTTTGATGTTACGGAGATATGAAAGGTTATGCATCTTTAGTACGAGTTTATTAACAAAATTTTATTTTCATTAATGTTGTTATACATATGGTTAAGAATATTTCATTAGTGGACTTCTAAATAGTGCTAAACGTTAGTAAGTGCCCCAACAGTATTTACTAAAAATTGATTTTGATAATTATATAATTTCCTTGGTTTTTGTATAAGCAATTGAATTCCAAATTACTTTAGAAATAGTTAGCTTCATTATTATTATTATTATTATTATTGTGACATGGCCCTTTCTATTTCCGGTTTCCGTACCCATACGAGAGGCACCCTAGGCAATAGTCTCCTAAAACAAGTTTTCATAGGTGTTCGCGTGTTCAAAGTTTACGCATCAACAATGACAACAAGTCAAGGGATAATTTGAGAAACCATGTCATTCTAGCGTTAGTTCTTTTTCATAGGTGCACTTCGTGGATGCTTTTTTATCATTGACATCTATAACATTAGAGGTATACAAATAAGAAATGTAAACTTCAATTTCAGTTATTACATTGGTCATGCAACAGACAGACTTTCAAAATTTATTATTCGGCTATGCGTCTCTTGAGCTACTTACAAATCCTCATATGATAAACAAAGTTATATTATACAAATTCCATAACTTAGTACTTGTTCCTAGTTCTCGTAATTCGTAACCATCATTTTTGGACATATTATATTTCCAAGTCTACTTATGTTAGTTCATAAGAACTTCTTATGCTTTAGCAGTGTTGCTCTTCCTTTGATAAAGTGCTTACAATTATTGTTCATAACTTATATTGTATTACAAACACTTGTATTTTGGCTTGTTAAAGCTACATCTTCGTACTTTACTAAGTTCTTAATAGACTCAATTTCACATTGTTTACTATACTTTATTAAGTCTGTTTTAGCTTGACTTATTTCTTAACTTTGCTATGTTATTCTTGACTTAGTTTGTTTAAACTTTGCGAAATACTTATTTGTAAGTTTGTCCCTTTCATTATTAAGCATCATAACCTTTTGGATGATTTCCTCTTTTTATTTAAAAATCTAGACTAGGCTATGTATGGCACAACTTAGGTTTTCTCTTCCTCTTTAGGAAATTGAATCCTATACTATAGACATTGTTCATCTCCTACAATACTTGTTTTCTAATATTGTATCACTAACTTGAACCTTTTGGTTATAGTGCTTGGGATCTCTTTACAAACTTTGTGTTTCGTAACATCTTCCTGTATTGCTGCATGCTCCTATTTACTCTTTCATAATTTTATGAGTCATTGTGGTTCGTAACCTCTTCTGTATTATGAACATTATTATCACTATTGTTTCAATCCCACTTCTTTATCTTACTTGTTCTTACATACTCTTTCTCAATTCTTCATCATTTTTCTTATTCATATCTTCTTCATTATTATTTTCATATGTTACGAAATGAAAGTTTACATTCTTTTATACTTCAAAAGAGTTATGATTCTTAAAATAATAATTGTGATCTTTTGTAATCATTGTTATATTAAACTAAGAAACTAATGATTGTACATTGACTTGGGAATATACTCTAATAAGATACATTATTAATAGCATGCCAATAATTGGGTTGGTGTGATATTCAATGAACTATATAAAAACTACCAATGTGGTTAAGAAGTAGATCAGTTAGAGGCTTTAATCTCTTTTAGTATTGAATATTGAATAAAGATAAACATTTTACAACTTAAACAAAGAGAGGTTAGTACTCTTTGTTTTTAAAAAATGAGAAATTCCATTTAAATAGGATAGGATTTCTTACCTATATATTTATGATATATATACATATATATTTTGGCTTAGAAGATTTTTTATATTTTTCAAATTAAAAAACCTCAAATTGGTTTATTGAGAATTGATTTTTTAAGGACAAAGTCCAAATTTGAAAGTAGTTGAACTCTTGTGAATAATAATTCCCATGAAAAAGTTCATTTCTCATCTCACTGTTATGATGATAATCATTTATTTACTATGGCAAAGTCCAAGTCCAGCTGAAAAAGATTTTTTAAAAAAAAAAAGTGACCAAAGCTCTCCCTCACCATTAGAGCAATAAAACTAGTTTAGTTATATATTTACAATGGTTGAGAGAATTTTTTACACTTTTCAAATTGAAAAATCTTAAATTGATTTTCTAAGGACAAAGTTGAGGTTACAAAGTAATTAGACTCGCAAATACTAATTTTTGTGAAAAAGTTCATATCTTATCCAAGCTTCATGAGGATAATTATTTATTCACCAGCCAAGAGAGCTTCCCTCACCTTTATAACAATAAAATTATTTTACTGAGAAGGACTCTTTTGACAGACACCGGTAATTGGCAGCTAGGCCAAAATAATTTGAGAAATCATCTTATTCTAGCCTTATTTCTATTCCATAGGCGACCTTTCATGGATCCTTTACTATCATTGACATGTATCAAGACTAAAGGTATACAGATAAGAATTGCAAGTTATAGGTAAAGTGGTAAAGGTGAGGTACTAGGATGTATGATTGCTTACCGGAAAACAAAAAGTGCAGTTCATTCTCAGCGAGAACAGAAATGAACTTATGTGCACCCTAAACTTGGGCAGGCAGCAACAACAATGTATTTCACGGCTGCATTAACAACAAAAATGAATTTGAGGTTGCCTTGTCGCCCACGGTATTGAGTCTATCGTCCAGCTTTTCAATACATTTTCTTATGAACAATTACCACGCTTTACCACAACAATTATGTTACCACCTCGTATTAAACAAATATTTAACTATTTGTTATGTTTTCCATTACAAGTTATTTTTGTGGATTAATTCCTTTACGAGACCAAATGTTAAAATCCAAGAAGTTAAACAGAATTAAAATTCATGCGACACTACATCATTACATCACATTAACTAAGGAATCGAAGACTTTCAAAAATTATTAATCAGTTCAGTGTCTTTTGTTGGTTGATAATATGCAGTGCAAGCCATACCAGGGTTGATTGGACAAGGCATCCAATGCAATCTACCTTCATCTTTCTGAGTCAAAGGATGAATGAAAACGGAAACCATGGCTCAAGAAACATAACATAAATTACAGGAAACCTGCTACTTAAGTGTGGACATCAAAATGCATGCTGGATATGCTATAAGAAAAGTATAAATTTACTACAAGGAGACCGTTCAGATACATACAAGTATAAACAACTGATAAATAGAAAGATTGATACATGCCTGATAATTTAGCTTCACCATTTAAAGTATACTTACAAAGGAAGTAAATCTAAACAGGGGAGTAAATGTAAACGAGATGACTTACATAGATATCTTGATATGAGAACAAAGATTAGGAGGTTTGGTTTGCTTGTGATCAGATAAGGTACCTGCCATAAAAGCGCTGAAAAGCATCCCATTGGAAATAGAGGGCAATGGTTCCACCAAAGCCTATTCCAAAGCCTAATCCCAATGCCACCAATGATACATTTTCATCTACCCAATCCCACCATCCATTGCTGCTGCTTTTTTTTGCATCATCAACTGTACTGTTATTGTTGTTGCCCTTTTCACATGGATGATCTTTAGAATAACCACAAAGACATTTATTATCTTCAAAGGAATCGTCATCAAATGTAGAGAACTGAGGAGTGTTTGGAGTTTTTCCACAAAGCTTATTATGGGATACATTGAATGAACTCAGAAATGTGAAAAATGCAAATTGTTGTGGAATCTGTCCAGACAGATTATTGCAACTTAGATCCAGTTCCTCTAAACTGCTTATATATCCAATGCTTGCAGGTATTCTTCCTGTCAACATATTATGGGACAAATTCAGCAGCCTTATTTCAGTCAACTCCCCAATGCTATCCGGAATCTTCCCTGTGAGCTGATTGCAGGACAGATCTAATAAATTGTTCTTGGGTATTATGGTCCAATGCATTAGTTCTAGCCCTTTCTCCGTAAGAATATATTGCACATGTTGAAGAGCATCAAAAGCCATATAAAAGTCCTTTGTCTTGATCTTTATNCACATGTTGAAGAGCATCATAAGGCATAAAAAAGTCCTTTGTCTTGATCTTTATTGTATCATCCAAAAGATTCCAGGATTTTTGAAATCTCTTTAAAGATCCTGGATGACTGGGAATGTGGCCATAGAATTTATTATTGGATAAATCTAATATTTCCAGCATTGTGGAATTAACTGTCCACTCAGGAATGATTCCTGTCAACATATTATAACTCAAATCTAATACTCTTAACCTTGTTAAATCATTCAGACTGCTAGGGAGAATACCACTTAATCTGTTTCTTCGGAATTCGAGAATGATCAAGTTTTGGCACCTCTGCAAAGATTTAGACAAAGATCCAGAAAAGCCATTTGAAAATGCAGATAAAACCCTCAATGAAGCAGGGAATACCACACTGAGCTGTCCTGTGAAATGGTTTTCAAACAGCTTTAGGATCTTCAGCTGCTTGCAGTTGGATAAGGTATCTGGAATGTTGCCGGTTAGATTATTTCCAGACACATCTAACTGCTGCAGATTTGTGAGATTGCCAAAACTGTCAGGAATCCCTCCAATTAGCATGCTATGGTTGAAGGCCAGGTTTACTATGTCTTTCATATGGCCGATGCAGTCTGGAAGAACACCTCCGAGCCTTCCGTATACATCCAACCATGCTAATTTTGTCAAGCCACATACAGATTCTAAAAATCTTTCTGGATATCTGTGGACTCCTACGCTTAAAAAATGGAGGTTGGTCCTGTTCAGGGCAGTAATAGGAAGATTGCTCAAACTTTTTGTGAAAAACTGAATTTCGTATAGATGTGACATGCTAGCAATGCAGTCAGGGATTTCAACATCAAGGGAGGAGCCAAACAAGTACAAACGCTCCAATTTAGACAATCTGCAGAACTCTGTTGGAACACTGCCTGATAAGTTATCCCCTCTCAACTCAATCCACCATAGCTGTTGGAGATTTCCTAGTTCAGGAGGTATTTGACCAGTAAGATTATTTGAACGTAGAGACAAGTGTTCAAGTTGCTTGAGGCCTCCTAAAGCTGGTGGAATACCACCATTCATCCCATCTCCCTCCAAGATTAAGTCCACAATTTTGGACAGATTGCCCAGAGCGCTTGGGATTTCACCTTCAAGAGTTTTACCAGCCAACCAAAGCTGTTTCAAATTAGGAAGCCTTGACACTTCTACAGGCACCGTTCCCATGAAATTTGCATCCAAATGCAGCTTAGTCAGATGTATTAGATTGCCAAGGTGTACGGGTAAAGGGCCACTGATACCACTAATGCTAAACTCCTTCAGCTTTGTAAGATTAGTAAACCACCATGGTATACTCCCTGACATTTCATTATCTGCTAAATGCAAGATCACAAGAGAAAGGTTCCTAATTGATTTTGTGAATTGACCAGTTATTTGGTTGGACCTGGCATCCAGTTTTTGCAGCATTCTTAACCGACCCAACTCCTCAGGAATTTCCCCTGACAAGTGGTTAAAGGAAAGGTTCAAACTTATAAGCTGACTACAGTTGCAGAGACTCACAGGAAAAGGTCCATCAAGATTATTGGATTGAAGATGAAGCTTTCTCATGGACTTGAGCACCCCAAACTCTTCTGGAATGTTGCCACTTAGAAAATTTGAACTCAGATCAACCATTTTAATATACTTGAACATCCCATACTCTGCTGGAATGTCTCCATACAGTTCATTCTCACATAAATTCAAAATGCGTAGAAACTTAAGATTTGAAAGCCATGGAGAAATCACACCTCGTACAAAGAAATGATGCAGATCCAGCTTGATTACTTTGGATACGTTGGAGCAAGTAACTCCTGCCCAGTTAAAGCACAGATTTGCAGAATTATTTTGTGTCCAATTGCTGAGCATGTGAAATGGATCCATTGTGATTCCTGCTTTGAATCTGAGCAGTGCATCAACATCTGCAGCATAAGGATATGAAGAAGAAGACGACTCCAGCAAAGAAATTGAGGAACAGCCAACCATTTTAAATACGCACCATAACAGTAGAAACAGATCCCTCCTTCTGCCCCCCATCATACTTCTTCAGATCTCCTCCTAGTTTATGAACGCTCCTGACAAATGTATGTAAATTTATAGTATACGTAAAGGATGATCGCTGAGGGCTCGGTCAATGTGGTGGCGGTGAAATTGCGAATTAATAATCTGAGTGAAATCCAAACAAATTAATAAGTGAAAATAGGTAGCTGGTTACCTTGCACAGGAAAAATACTGGCGTTAGAAACGCACACCGAGTCTAATTTACGAAAAAGTCTATGGTCTTCGTTTAGGTGGAATACTTCTAGATTGTTTGGACCGATAAAAATCATTGTTGCAACTTTGCTAAGACGTATCATTCACGTTCTTTCATCTTTAATTCAAACCGTCTACCACTAACATACAACAAACGACCCGAAACGCAGATTTGATTTTCCAAATTTCATGTTCACATTTCACAACCCGAAACGCAGATTTGATTTTCCAAATTTCATGTTCACATTTCACAACCCGAAACGCAGATTTGATTTTCCAAATTTCATGTTCACATTTCACATTAGGTTGTGGTTCCATAGAATTTTTTAAGAATTAACAGGAAAGAGAAGTAGAAAACTGCAGTATCAAGACTAGCCTGCAGATTTTTATGAAGTTACAAACATTTTCATGCTCAGTCTACTACGTAACAATTCAGAACGATGAATGCAAGCCATCACACAAAGTCCTTAGCCCCAGAAACAAGTCGAGGACTCAGCATCCATGTGCATGCTCCAGTCATTGTTATTAAGCAAAGTTCCAATTTCTTCACTGTTCTCAGCACATCCCATCCAAGAAAATGTCTCAACTTTCCTATGCGTCAGATTAAAGCCCTACGTGTGTAAACGTGGTTGCCGTAGTGAAAAAGGTCTACCTGTCTTTGAAGATGGCAGTTTTAGACCATGAAAGTCTTAACACGTGACTGCATTCAGATTGTTTGTTTCAAATCCCATTTCAAGGCCCGCAACTTCCACCGTAAGGAATAGTAGTCGTGAAATAATGCCTTTGAATTAAAACCTCGTTTGATTCTCACATCTATCTTAGTGTATAAGTAGGGAGTTGTGCTACTAATCTCACAATTGTCACGTCTTAAAAAAAAAAAGATATTCAAAGGCATATTCTTTATTTGGATCTGCAGCAAGTTGCGAAAATGGTAAAATAAACGGTATTTAACTTTCTGGCAATGATGCAGCAAAAGAAACGTTTCTATTTCAGATTTTTAATATGACCAAGTAAGGAGGTTTTAATTCAAAGGCATTATTAAGAGTCTTCATCACCTTGGGTAATCAAACCCACAATCCAGAGTCTTCACCACTTGCTCTACCCGCTTAGGTACAATATTATATTTATTGAACAATGAAACCCCAGTTTCAAGCACTGAGTAGGACACTGAAATGTCCTTGATCTTACCCATTTAACCGACGTGCCTGTTGCTCCAAAATAGGAACATCTCTCTCATGTACCACTCCTCGTTGGAAGTGATAATTGACCACATGAAAAAGGTCTTCAGTTGGTCCTATACCTCTTTATGTGCTTGCTTCAAGAAAGAGCCAAAGTTCAACTCTTGGAACATTATTTTCTAGACCTCCCTTGTTCTGATTTGGTTTAGGCAAGCTTCCATCAAGGTCACCTCAAGGTTCGCTTGTTGAGCCAATGCCTTGTCCTGGTGGAAATGTTGTATTACTACCACTTGTTCTAGAATCTGATAATAGACTTCACTTCGGCCTCCTCCCTAAGAGGTCCTGTGACATGGGTTGCAATCAATTCTTGCTAGGCTTGTCCTTGGCCCCTTCCTATTCTTAGTCATTTTTCCCTTGGTTGAGATGGCCCTCCTTCTTGTTTGTGTTTGCCTTTTGGTGTCATCTACGGTCACAAAACATCATGGATTAGTAGATATAATGTGTAACTTAAAATATTCAGATACCTTATCTCGTTAATTAGTTACACTTGGCTATGGTTGGACCATGGCAGATTGATTATTTTATTAATTTTTTAGTGTAAGTGTCACTGGAGCTCATTGGAAGGGTTTGACTTCTATAACTTGGTGTTTTAATGTTGATTTCTTAGTTAAACCTTTGTGGGAGTTGGAAAAATGTCAAAAAATTAGCTGAAAAAATGGCATATTTGTGGCCCCCATGACTAAGAGCTTACCTTCAAGAGCTACAGGGTCAAAGAACAGAGTGATTCAGACAAACGGTTAGGATGTTATGGGCTCTAAAAGGTTCTGGGCTCTAAAAACTACAAAAATTCCTTAGGCATTTAAGAGTAAATGTAAAAAAATTTAAAGAGCTCATGCATATATATAGGATTTTTCTGTTGCGTTGATAGGGCCCCGTTTACGAGGTCCCTAAATAAAATTTTCAAACTTGAACATTTCAAAAAATAGAAGGAATTTTTGAATGAATTTGGGGCCCCTGGAGTCCCAAAAAAGCCAAGAATATGATGAAATCATTAAATAGGGTCTTTGAAAGCTTGAAAATTCAAAAATTTGATGGAGAATGTATGAATTGAAGAAAATACTTAAAGGAGCACATGATCAAATGCAGAAGATGGGTGCATAAAAGATTCTGATTGCAATAATGACTAAGGATAAGGTGCTTAAGAAACCCAATCGAGAGATATAAAACTAGGTTCTTCCCATAGCAGACACATGCTCTATTTGCCCTTGCATAACCTCAACCTAAGGAGTCGATGGGCCCCATAGGTGATTAATGGTTTATGAAAGTTAAGAACCAAAACCTAAAATATTCTAGTAAAGAATTCAAATACATCTGACCATGACACCGAACAAAAACATGAACATTGGTAGTGAGGTAAGTTATGGGTAGCATGGATGGATGATGAAGAAGGTGGAATGAAATTCCGAATTGAGATCATAAGAAGTCCTTTGTGAAATTGTGTTTAAATGACCTGAGAAGATCCATCCTCAGTTTGGACCAAAACCAACTGCTTGCAATGACTTTGCATTGCCACTCCAAGATCAATACACCCCCTTGAAACACAAGAGTGCTCCCAAAAAACAACCATCATTCCTTAAAGAGAAGAAAAGTGTGAGAGATGTCCCAGAGTGGTGGTTCTCTTGGGCTCTCCCCATGGTTCAGGGGCCATGGAACACTCTGAGGCATCCTCGAGTGGCTCTCAAGTGTTACAAAACCCACCCCGGCTTGGTGGTACCAAGCTAGCAATAGGACATCCTCCTGTTGCACTCTCTTCTAAGTCCTCTTCATTTCCCTCTTCTCCATGGAGAACTACATAGCCCTGATTCTACGGCGATCGTAGATATGTAGGCAGCCAAGACTGGATAGTTTTGGTGCGGTGCTAGGCCACACCTTGTACCAGGTCGTGAGGGATTTGGGGGTGAGGCACCTTCCCTTGTAGGTGCATCGTCTCCCCTTTCACCGATGTGGTCTACAAAGTTGTGTGTATGCTTGTTTGCTTGGTCCTCGTTTTGGAGTTTGGTTACCCTCAATGAGGTGCGTGGTCATGTACGTTAAGAAGCTGTGCTTCTTCTTGCACTCACTCGTGAGTTGCTTGCTTGCTTGAGGCGTATTCCCCAGGTCTTTCGCCCCAGATCCATTGGATCTTCGTGAATTCCTTGGGGTACCGGGCAACGTCGGGGCAACGTTGTTACAAATGGTATCAGAGTGTTTTTGAAGTTGTGTTGTGATATGGTTGTGCTCTTTGGTTGTGTTACTCCATTGAGCTTGTTTGGTTAATGGTCCCTCCGAATTTATACCTAGGTGATCTAGGGTCATATCCTTATGTATTTTGGAAGAGTTGCTTGATGGTAATGTTCTCTGCTCTTCTTGAGGGGATAGATGAGAAATTGTGAGCAACTAATGTATGTTGCTCTTCGTGGGGATATAAACGATGGTGTCGTTGTGATGTCCTCCACTTGTTTACTTGTGGTCGAACTAGTTGTGATTGTATGCAATATGGTTCGGAGGAGTTCTACTGGCAACTTAGGAATTTTGTTGCTCAAGGAGCTCCCATCTCAGGTCTCCAGTGATTCATCTGGGATGAATCGGACTGAGTCTCTGCTTCGGTTTCCACCCAGATGACATGTTTCGAGATGGGATTTGTTGAATTGTGCAGGATATGATATCCTTGGCACTCCCACTCACCATAAATACAGTGAGTATGGTAAAATACAAATGGGGACAAGATGGTTCCCAGGTACCTCAGGATGGAGGTCTTTCGGACATGTGCTCTTGGTTAGCCTTGTTCTAGGTGGACTAAGACCGTTGCCAGTAGACTTCGTACGTTCATGTTTGCGATTGTATGTTTGTCTATTTGTGTATGCGTGTCTTCTTGGTTGCGCTTTCAAATTCTGCATGCGTGTTATCATGGTTGCGTCTATCGTTCGTAATGCAAGGCTTAAATGTTGAGGACCCTCTATAGGTTGCGTGTTATCATGGTTGTGTGTTATCATGGTTGAATCCATTGTTGAGGACCCTCTATAGGTGCAGTCATCCCACCATCTCATTGACAGCAATTATAAAATCAAACAAATTGGTGGGCATCCTTGAAAATTATGGGCCAATAGTATCTTACCATTATGATTTTTATGGCTGTGCATCTCCTAGCATAGTGACCCCCACAAGGATGCTTATCAGCATGTTGGAGAACGTGCAATTGATCTACATCAGGTACATACAAATAAACCAAGCCATCAATGCACACATTGTAAGAGTATCCATTGATTTTCATGAAGTGCTTAGCCTGACAAAGAAATTGTTATTTCTTCCTATAGTCCAAATCTTATAGCATCTCCTGAGTGAAAAGATAAGTGATGATGCCATCATACCATTTTGGTTATGCAAGAATTTGTTCATTTATTGCATAAGCAAATAGGCTTTCATTAGGAAATTGGTTAGAGAGTAGGCTCTCTTCCTCTTTGCTATTCCATCATAACCGAGATAAGCGGTCAACAATCGCATTCTTAATCCCCTTTCGATCTACCATTGTAAAATATCAAATTCCTACAAGATCACCAATGACCATATGACATAAAGGCTCATCATTGGATTTTTCATGAGGAAGTAGATGGAACTATGATTAGTGTGCATAAACACTTTATATCCAAGCACATAGTGCTTGAAATTTTCTACAGCATACACCACCGCCATCAATTCTTTCTCTATGATCGTGTAATTTAATTGTGCATCCACAATACTTTGACTTGTGTAGTGGATGTAATATGGATGTTTCTTATCATCCAACTGCATAAGCATGGCTCCTAAGACATAGTTAGATGCATCTATCATCATATGAAATGGTATAAACTAGTCAGGTGCTCATAGAATTGGAGTCTCTATGGGCTTCTTCTTGAAGCTCTAGAATGCATTGTTGCATTCCTTGGTCCAGATAAATGGAGCATCTTTCTTTATTAACTCAATCAATGGTTTTACAATCATAGAGAAATTCTCTATAAATTGTCAATAGTAACCAGTGTGTCCAAAAAATGACCAAAAACCTTTTATAGTTTCTGGTTGATGGGTGATTCCTTAGATGATCATTATCTTTTTAGGATCTACCTTGATCCCTTCTTTTGAAATCCTATGTCCCAATTCAATGCCTTCTTGGATCATGAGATGACTCTTTTCCCAATTGACCCATAGGTTTGTTTCCACACATCTTTTTAGTAGTTGCTCAAGGCTGTCCAAGGCTTTCTTGAATGTAGTGTCATAAGTGGAGAATTCATCCATAAAAAATTTGACTCTACTACCTATTTGCAACTAAAATATGCTTAAGACCAAATGTTGGAAAGTGGCAGGAGCATTGCATAGATCAAAAGATATCTTACAATATACAAAGGTCCCCCATGGACTCGTGAATGTTATTTTAGCCTAAACCTCTGGCATGTTCTGGATTTGGTTATAGCCACTATAACCATTCATAAAACTATAATAGCAATGCCCAAATATGGTGTCCAACATTTGATCAATGAATGACAATAGAAATGATCTTTGAATGTTACCATGTTTAACAGTTTGAATTCAATATAAACTCATCATTTACCATCTCTTTTTGGCACTATCACAAGTGGGCTGATCCACTCAGTATTAGTAATGGGGTAGATGAACCTTGCCTTAAAGAGTTATTTAATCTCCTTTTTGACAATTTGCTTCAATTTTGAGTTCACAACCATTGTGGTTGCCTCCTTGGCTTCATGGATGGATTAGTATAAATGCTATGCTGGAATATTTGTGGATTAATTCTAGTGAGTTTAGGATATGACCAGGCAAAGGCTATTGACGACTTTCAAAAAATTGCTCTTTGCTTAAGAGCAAGTTTGACATTAATTATGACCAGCTTACCATTTTTTAACAAAGCATATTCTAGGCTAGCAGGTAGAGCTTTCAACTCTAGGGGCTCTTGTGTTAAATTCTTAAGAATCTCCAACTCTTCCCAATTTCTATCATCATTTTCATCATTAGAGAGTTGGTGATGAACTTGCTCTAGTTCATCCATGCTTGTGATATAAGCATATGCCAGGCTTTTAGAAGGTTCCATGCATATTGTGCTACTTTCAGAATCAATGATCAGCCACTGGGTATCCTCTTGTTTTATGGCTACTGTGTATAGACACCTTTGAATATCTACTTCATGTGCACACTGCCTACATGCAGAAATAGATGTTCATTTCACTGATCATAGTTTCTACACACAATTGCACCTAGTATCACTATACACAATGCATGGAACTTACTTCTTCTCAATCCTTCTAAATGCATTTTCCTTAAATATTTCCAATGAAAGATCTCTGGTGCCCATTTTTACATCAACAATGCTTAGCCATGCCCTTCCTATAATGATTAGAAAGTCCCCCTTACAGTTCTCAACCTTGATTACTAGGAAATTGAAATGATAAGACCACCCACATATAGTGGTCACACTATATTTAACTAGTCTTTATGGAATAGTGATGGATTATTTTGCCAATTCCAATATGATATTACTCTTCTTAAGAGGTGGCAGCTTCCAAGTAGTATACATATCATGAGAAATTAAGTTCATACTAAAACCTGAATCAAGAAGAGGTTTACATGATTCATTCCTAGCAATCTATAAATAGATAAGAGGACTCTTAGGATCAGCTAATTTCCTGGGAACATTGCCAACCTAGATCCAATCAGATACAACATGAGTCAGCATAATAATATGGATTTTGGGTGGCATTTGATTTAAAGGCAACCTAATGGAATGGTTTACACAGGATGAGGTAGGAGTAGGATGACCAGCTGCTTGAGTCTATGAGAGCTTAGTAGGGATGTTGGGCTAGAAGAATGGTCTTTTACAAGCATGATGTTCTAAACCACTCAGTTGATGAACCAATTGTAGATTGATGGCCCCGGTAGCATTGTGTTGTTATAGATGGGTTGGGAATTCACCCTACATGGATGGAGCAATTGGTAATTGCATTCAAGGTGGAGGAACAAGTGCAAGAACAAGAAAAGGATAAGGATAAAATGTGGAGAATGATCTCTCTAGTATTCGGGAGGGTAGTGGTGATGCTGGAAAGGAAAAACATGAATGGAAGAGTCACATGGAGACAAGGGTTGCTAAATGTAATACCCATATGGATCTAATTATCTATAAGGGTACTGTTGCCTTGGTAGTGGCATCCCCCACAACTGTGGTTGGTGCCACCATTGATATCGCTCATACAGTTGTGATGGAGTTCTACATGGATAGTATTATTATTGCTAATGGAACTATCTTGGATTGCCTTGAGGATAAAGCAATCTTCTGGGTGTTTGTGTTTTTGCTAGTTGTGGATTTAGAGCATACACCCCAGACTCCTGTAAGTGTGACACGATGGGACAACACCCCTTAGAATGTTCATATTGGCAGATGTCACACCCATCATAATCATCTGATTCAATTTCTGCAACATCCTCTACTGAAGCTGTCTTGCCCTTACCCATTTGATAGGCATGTTTAGCTTCTTTCCACCTTCTACAATCATGATCACTACTCTGCTCTCTTAATTCTTCAATGATTTTTAGAGTAGTTTTGGATTTTTCATTCAATAAATCTCACATTTTATCTACCTTGGCTAAAATTTTAGACATAGATTTTTGAATTGGCAAAGTCTTTTTGTTCACCACCTCATCAAGTGATGACTTCTCCTCACTATCACAAAATTAGACTTTCCTCTTTCTAATGGAAGGGTCCCTATTATACTCTTCAATAATTTTCTATTTTCTTAACTCTCCTTCTTCTTTTGCTACTTGCTCAATTAGCCTTTGAATCTAATGGGCTCTAGGTTTTGATAGCCTCCCTTGGGCATAGACCTAAAGAGCTCTTCTCATTTCTGATCTAACTCCATCTATGATATGGCAAAGTTGTTCCTGCTGAGAATAATCATGGCCAGAGCATCAATGTATGAGAGAATAGTATCTACCCATGGTGGTGTCCAAAGGTTCATAGTTTTCTTGCTTCCATCCTTAGATTTACCTTCTTAGATTAGACACTCTAGAGTATGTCTAATACTTATCATTAAATAACTCTAGCATTGTACTCCACTTGCGAATGCATTTTAGCTCTAAGGACCAATATAGCTTTTTTCTTTCTTGATGAGTATCCTGGGTGATGAAGCGCTATATAGTCGATGCATCGACTAGGCCCCGTATACGCGGCCGCATCGACGCGGCCCCATTGATGCAGCCTTCCTGCGTCGATGTGGCCCCATTTACGCAGCCACCTATCCTGGCCTATAAATAGGAGGGCCTTCCGACTCATTTAGGAAGCTTGAAGTTAGTTGTAGCGAAGCTCTTGCATTTTGTTTTCGTATGAGTTAGATTATTTTCCCAAGTGGATGCCTGCAGTGTGATGCTTGTAATTGTACGACACCTTTATTCGAGTGTGATGTACTTGGACGTGCACATGATCGAAAATAAAGATCGAGATTGCTTCATCATTGTAGCATTCACTAAGTTTTAATTTCTTAATTATTATTGTTAATTGTTATTGTTATTTATTGTTTTCTTAGTTAATATTTCTTTATCATCATTTACTATTCCTGTTGTTAAATGTGGAATGAGTACGACTTAATCATGAGCATTTAAGTGTGACTACTTGGTAACCCAGTAGCATACCTAGGATCTACACTTGGTAATCCTAGTAGTAGTCATGCACAAGGTCCAAGATGTGTACGGATGATTAAGGAACAGATGCTCATCGCACTTAGGTTAGCTTAGACTTCCTTTCCTATTACTCATTAGTTTAATTAGTATTACTCTCCATTGTCTCTAGGAGTAGCAGTAGTTTAGGATCACATCATATGCCTCGCTCTAGACTATACCATATGTGACAAAGCAAATACTAGTCCAAGTGGGAAGACAGCGAGCTACGATCAACATGTAACTATCTAGATACCACAACTAGGCTGTCCATGGAGTTCAAACGAATTGTGCGTGAACGCTCGTATTTGTATGGTTGATTGTAGGGGTACCTCGCTGCTCATCACTGGGAAATAGCTTTATTTTCTATGAATCATTTTCAATATTTTATAAGGAACAAGCATCATGAAAAGCTTGAAGATGTGTTTGCAGATCAAAGTTATATCCCACCTCAAATTTGGGAATATTGTTCATATCGAGTCATTTGATCCAACCATCTTTTACATGCCTAGTTTGAATTTTTATGGCCTCTACAATATTTAGCATGCTTCAAATTATTAGCAAAGGCTCATCATCATGTCCTCTGCTACCCTTTTTTTCATAGTGGGCCTAGCAATCATCATTGTTGTCCTATTAGTCCCCTTCATCACGATTGTTTTTTCTATGATGTTTGTTAGAACCACAAGAGGAAGAAAAAATGCAGATTAAGAGGGTGAAGAGGGAGGAGGACTACCACTAGCATGGTGTCTACCAACTCCTCTACGATTGTCATGGCGACGTTCATCAATTTTCTTGTCATCTTAACACTTGTTCAAGCTCCTACCTTGACTTTCATTTTTACTTGAACCTAGATTGTTAATAATGGACTGTAGATTCAAGGCTACACCTGCATTGCCAATAACAAGGAATGGAGAATGTTCATGTTGAGAACCCCTAGAGGGAGGATCCTCATTATCATTTTGGTTAAGTAGGAACAGGGATTGGTGAACCATTTCCCCTTCATAATCTCTTGGTGCTTCTCCTGGTGTCGATCTCTCCTGCATTATGTTTTAGTGGGACTGTAGTCTCGATAGTCATAATCACGCATAACATACTCATCCTAAAGATCATGGATGCCCAACCTTCTAAGAGTTTGAAGCATTACAATGTTGCCTTCCACATCTCTCCATCATAGTTGTTCATCCTAATGTAGGATGAAGGTGAATTCAGGCACATACTCATCTAGATGAGTATACACCACCTTGCATTCTTAAGACACTGGTAGTTTAGTATCATCGCGCTTGTGAAAAAAAGACATTTTGCAATACAAATAAGATATCAGTGTGCTTATGTGAATATATTTATTGTGAGAATGATTTTGACCTTAAGGTTCGTCCAAACTTAGATAGCACACATTTCAAACAAAAAGTATCCCTAGCAACAACACCAATGATGAGAAGTAAGTACCTCTATGCTCAACCATGTGAATCACTAAGCATTCATGCACGATCTAGCCAAATTCCATGGACTCCTCGTCCTTTGACACACTGTCCTCTAGGAAGTGAACTTGCCCTAATAGTCATTCATTGTCTTCCCAATTACACTTGTGATGTACAATGGTATGGTTAAGTGTAATCAAGCCATATGATTTTTATTATTTTATCTTTTATGTTCTTGGTGCTTAAAATAGAGAAATGAAGTAATTTAATAGCTAATTTAATCTAACTAATTAATTAATCTCTAACTAATCCTAACATAAGTATCCAGTCCCGCTTTCCATACACATCCTAAATGCATACAACACTACTAGGCTACCAAGCGTAATTGCTGCTAGGATTACCAAGTGCTATATGTTATGTTTGAAGTGGTCGTACTTATGTGTTTAATCTATTTGGCTTAAATAATTAATCAATTGAAGTCTAGTTTGGCTTCATTAATTGCATAATTAATGAAAATAATAAATGCATAAATAAATCATTAATCTATTTCAAGTGATGCAAGGTTTGATCAAAAGGCTCATCTCTATTGCCATTCACACTGGTGTGCTTAGGTACATCAGTGTTCAAATAAAGATCCATACACTTTCTAACTCTTGTTATGGGCACTTAAAGAAATATTCTAACTCTCAAATGACAAAACTGTAAGAGCTTTGCTACAACTATGATTTGACATGGCATAAACATAGTGGGTGAGTGCATATTTATAGACTTTATAGGGAAGCTACATCGATGGGGCCTTGTAAATGCAATAAATGCTACATTGATGCAGCCCCGTTGACGAAGCAACACCACGTAGATGGGGTTGTGTCAATGGGGGCCTGTCAACAAGACCATGTCAATAGGGACCTATTGATGCGACACTTTGATGCTTCATCACTTAGCCAAAACAAGGTTGTTTTGGCCTTTTCTTATTCTAGATAACATCTACAACTTCCACATCCATGTAGCTATCATTTAGAAGTTCAATTTTACTCTTCAAATCCACATTTTTCTCATAAATTGGGTTCTTATCGTGACTAACATCTATGTAAGGTTGGTGCAAGAAATTTTTTTAAATTTTATGGTAACATTTTCTAAAAATTGTAAATTTTTACTAAGTCTAGAGAATCATTAAAGAATTTGTTGGATGGTAACCTTCTTTTGATGCATTACAAGGTATCATTTCTTTGTATATACAAATTCATTGTATACACTCATAGCTTACATTTCTCAAGGCAAGATAAATTATCTAAAGTAGTTCTTAAGGATTCACAAGATTGTGGTTAGTATTTCTAGGGGAGGCAATGATTGAGAAAATGAAATATCTCTTAGGAGGATGTATAGAAAAATCCAAAGTATATATGCTAACTAGTTATGCAAAAGGTTTTAACACAAATGTGGTTTAATGTGAAAGGAAAGAAAAAATTTTATTTACTTCATATTAGATCTAATATACTAGATGTAGAAACTTACTATCTCTTAGCTATTTTTCCAATCAAGTATCAAAGCTATCATTATATTAGAATTGAAGTGAAAGAAGGATTTAACTCCCCTAAGAAGAATGTATTTATAGGTTGTGTAGATCAAAATCCCTTGAAGATGAGTTACATGTATTTCTTTCTTGTGCTATAACTACCCATTGAGACAACATTATAATGTTACAATAAAAAACTATATGATTTTTTAATGTCTTCATTGGAAATTGGTTAATTTGTAGAGTCTATCTTTATTTTCCATGAAAATGTAATATTTGTCAAATAGATCCTATAGGTATTGGACCTAATATAGCTTCATTTCATAAAAATAATAATAATAATGTATTTTTATCATTGGGAAATGACTTCTCATTAACCTCAAGTATGACCCCAAGCTTTTTATATAAAATTGATAAACATACATTGTTGTAGATGATAGTTTTGAAGCTAATAAAAGATTGTTACGAATTGTCTTTTATAATTTCTCTATTTAAATTTCCAAGTTTTAATTTCTCTTTTCAATTTGTTTTATATTCCATCCTATTGACTCATGCTAATCAATAATCCAATGGCATTTTGGAAGTCAAATTGTAAGCCCTAGATTCAAGATTTGTCTCATGTACCCTATGTTTATGGTTTTCATGTGTATTATTAAGGTTTCTATTTCCTAGGTATGCATCCTTGCCTTCCTATTCTCATTCATAGGCTTGAAGCATGTTTTGAGCTTCTCAATAAGTTTTTGGCTTCATTCAGAGATCCTTAAAAGGTTTTGACATGTTCCTAGGTCTTTTAGCTTTTGTACGAGAAAACAAGAGCAAAGTATGATGGCAAGGCTACACTAGCTTCCCTATGCTAGCGCATCCTTTGCATCATCATAGGGACATTGACACACCCCCCTTGATGCCTTAGTTTGGACGCTTTAATTATTTTCTTTCTTCAGATGTATTTTCGATTATCCAAGCTAGGTTGATGGACCTCCGTTCATGCATGGGCACTAGTGAACCCTTTTGGTTGTGTTGTGAAAACTATAAATACATGGTAGGAGCTCCTTATAAAAAAAACTTAGTTCTAAGCATTCTCGTTGGGATTTTGGCATTTGGTTTCATGTGAAGAGCTCTTCTTCCATTGTGTAAGTAATTCCTTTCCTATTTTGTGTGAGTTTGAGTCATCACTTTCACAAGTGAGGCTAGATTCTATCAGAGTGCTACCTTGCTGACATAGCCTAGAACTGTTTGGTCAATGCAGAGTCTAGTGTTTGCATAGTGAATGAAGCTTATGGTTTTCCTCAATTTTGCATTGTTGATGCCTTAAACATTAAAATACCAATAACATCATAAAACATTAAAACCATACAAATCTTTATTTCCTCGTTTGTATAAGCTACAACAATTCAACCTCATCCAAAGAGGTCATAACTGTACGATATGTTATTGGGCCATCGAGGTTATGACTAAGAGCCATCTTTATTTGCATTTGTGTGTTTTATGTGCTTTTGCACCTATCCTTAGGTGGGATTGCAATGCATGTGCATGTTTGTTTTGTTTTATTCTTATAAATATAAAATCCATGAGAAGTATACAACATAGAAATTATAAATATTTTCTCAATGTTACATTGTGTTAACATGGGTTTTCATTTGTATCATATGTATTATAGTTATATTTATTGAACACAACAATATGCATGAGTGTTTTTGGCAATCCACTCAACATCATCCTTGAAGCTTATGATCAGATTGCATTGTGATTTGAATGATATATTCCATTTGTTCAAAACTAGTGGGATCCCTATCATCCATAAATATCTATTCTTGATTCTCATCTAATTAGGCTAGACAATCTTCATCATTTTTTCTATGTTGAATCAAATGTTTCAACGGAATGATGTTAAAAAATTTTCATTCATGGCTACTCTTGTGTAATAAATTTCAGCCATTAATTAAACTCAAGTTAATTCTAAATTTTGTAGGAAGGTATATTGGTGAAAAAGCTTTGTATCAAGTATTCACTCATTCTATAACTCTCTCATATCATAGTGCTAGTAATATTCAAAATCAACAATTTCTATTTTAGATATTAAATAGTTTTATTGAAGACCTTTTTCTCAAGGAAAATTTAAATCATGAAAGAGATTTCAATTAATAAGCTTTTCAACAAGCCTAACATTAGGCTAAAACTCTTTGAATTAGGAAGATATCACAACTAAAATTTCAAATACAAATTCAATTATTCATAGTTGGGCCACCCTCATCATTCAATAGATTAGGCTACCAAAAAATTGCAAAAATAAAAAATTATTTTGAATCGAGTTACATTAGAAAAATCAACAGAAAGCAACTTTATAGTAATAGTAGATAAAAAATTATGAGAGAGAAATACAATGAGAAGAGAGAACTGCTAAGAGAATTATGGAGAACATAGAAGTAATAGGAGGAAGTCTCATGAAAGCAATCAAGCACATTTCTCAGTTTAGATTTATATTCACAGTTATGACCATTGTAGAAAAAACTATTAGAGAATCTACCAAGTAATGTCATTCACTACTTATTACCATTTATGCATTGAAGTAGCTTCACAAGGAAGAAAAACAACAAATTCAGTTTCCATAGTATAGTCTCCATGTAATCTTACACTTCTCACAAAAGGCAAAACATATGTTTGTTTAAGCTTTTCTCTGTTTGGTGATAAATGAAGTGATTAATTTCCCATAGATCTTGTGTTCAAGACTCCACATCACTTCTTGAATCTTTCCAATAGTTCCTCAATCCAAATCGTACATAACCAACTTCCAAGACTAATCTAGAGTTTGGGGTTCATGTTACAAGTCTTTAATGTACTTTATAGAAGAATAATTTGTTATAAGACAAAAGAATTTTTATGAAAATATATCAAACATATGAATTTCTATATTCATGCAACAAGCTAGACCTCATGAGATTAAATCACTCTATGTCCATTTTTTAAAACTGGTATGTCTCTTGTAAACTAATATAGGTCTCAAGTTGTAGACACTAAGAGCCCGTGAGAATGAGTTGCATGTGTTTCTTTTCTATGTCATGACTACCTATTTAAGACACCATTATAATGTTACATTTAAAAACTTATATGTTTTGTATTTACCTATTTAAGACAATGTTATAATGTTACATTTAAAAACTTATATGTTTTGTGTTTGTTTCCCTCTTTGTTGGTTTATCAATTTGTAGTTTGTCTTTATTTTTCATAAAAATGTAATATCTATCCCATAGATTTTGGAGGTTTCTAAACTTAATAAAGCTTCAATTTCAATTTCATAAATCCTTAAGCATAAAAAATACAATCCTAGATTTCTCTATTTATTATTCACTAGTATTATCAAAAACTGGATCCACAACTGACTTGCTAAAACACTTGTTGGCATTACTTTCAACTCATGCACTAGTCACATGAGCAAAAAAAATAAGATGAGTTGTAACGACCATCATAGCTTGTATAGAGAGCTATGATGATCACTTTTCATAGTTAAGAACATGTAACCTGGGATTACCAAGCCAAGAATAGCAATTAATTACCATTGAATGTGTTAGAATTTTTTAGTGCCTTAGGATCTTTTATAGGGAGATAATTTTTTTTGTAATTGATAGTAATATTATGTATCCCTCTTCGTAATAATAACTACTCTTTCTAATCTTGACAGCTATGAGTGTCATAAGTCTAATTGAGCTACTTACAAATCCTCTTATGATAAACAAAGTTATATTGTACAAATTCCATAACTTAGCACTTGTTCCTCGTTCTGGTAATTCGTAACCATCATTTTTGGACATGTTATATTTCCAAGTCTACTTATGTTAAGTTCATAAGAATTTCTTATGCTTTAGTAGTGTTGCTCTTCCTTTGATAAAGTGCTTACAATTATTTTTCATAACTTATATTGTATTACAAACACTTGTAGTTTAGCTTGTTAAAGCTACATCTTCATACTTTACTAAGTTCTTAATAGACTTAGCTTCACATTGTTTACTATACTTTATTAAGTCTCTTTTAGCTTGACTTAGTCCTTAACTTTGCTATGTTATTCTTGACTTAGTTTCTTTAAACTTTGCGAAATACTTATTTGTAAGTTTTTCCCTTTTATTATTAAGCATCATAACCTTTCAAATGATTTCCTCTTTTTATTTAAAAATCTACACTAGGCTATGTTTGGCACAACTTAGGTTTCCTCTTCCTCTTTAGGAAATTGAATCCTATACTACAAAGATTGCTCATCTCCTACAATACTTGTTTTCTAATATTGTATCACTAACTTGAACCTTTTACTCTTTCATAATTATGAGTCATTGTGGTTCATAAACTCTTCCATATTATGAACATTATTATGGCTATTGTTTCAATACCACTTCTTTATCTTACTTGTTCTTACATACTCTTTCTCAATTCTTCATCATTTTTCTTATCCATATCTTCTTCATTATTATTTTCATATGTTACAAAATGAAAGTTTACATTCTTTTATACTTCATCAAGAGTTATGACACTTAAAATAATAATTGTAATCTTTTGTAATCATTGTTATATTAGACTTAGAAACTAATGATTGTACATTAACTTAGGAATATACTCTAATAAGATACATTATTAATAGCATGCCAATAATTGGGCTATTGTGATATTGGATCAACTATATAAAAACTACCAATGTGGGTAAAAAGCAGATGGCTTTAATCTCTTTTAGTATTGAATATTGAATAAAGATAAACATTTTACAACTTAAACAAAGAGAGGTTAGTACTCTTTGTTTTTTAAAAATGAGAAATTTCATTTAAATAGGATGGGATTTCTTACCTATATATTTATGATATATATACATATATAATTTGGTTTAGAAAATTTTTTATATTTTTCAAATTAAAAAATCTCAAATTGGTTTGCTGAAAATTAATTTTTTAAGGACAAAGTCCAAATTTGAAAGTAGTTGAACTCTTGTGAATAATAATTCCCATGAAAAAGCTCATTTCTCATCTCACTATTATGACTATAATCATTTATTTACTATGACAAAGTCTAGCTGAAAAAGAAAAAAAAATAGTGACCAAAGCTCTCCCTCACCATTAGAACAATAAAACTAGTTCAGTTATATATTCACATTATATATCTATTATTTGGTTAAGAGAATTTTTTATACTTTTCAAATTGAAAAATCATAAATTGATTCACTAAGAATTGATTTTCTAAGGACAAAGTTGAGGTTACAAAGTAATTAAACTTGCAAATAATAATTTTTGTAAAAAATTTTATATCTTATCCAAGCTTCATGAGGATAATTATTTATTTGGCAACCAAGAGAACCTCCCTCACCTTTATAACAATAAAATTATTTTACTGAGAAGGACTCCTTTGGCAGAGACCAGTAATTGGCAGGTAGGCCAAAATAATTTGAGAAATCATCTTATTCTAGCCTTATTTCTATTCCATAGGCAACCTTTCATGGATCCTTTTCTATCATTGCCATGTATCAAGATTAACGGTATACAGATAAGAATTGCAAGTTATAAGTAAAGTCGTAAACGTGAGGTACTAGGATCTATGATTGCTTTAACGGAAAACAAAAAGTGCAGTTCATTCTCAGTGACAACAGAAATCACCTTCCCCTTAACCCTATGACTTATTCAGGTTACTGTAATTGATACACTTTTAATATCAATAGAACTTCTTTTCCGGGTCCGACAGCCCCCCTTAACCCTATGACTTATTCAGGTTACTGTAATTGATACACTTTTAATATCAATAGAACTTCTTTTCCGGGTCCGACAGCCCCCCTCAGCGACAACAGAAATGAACTTATCTGCACCCTAAACTTCGGCAGGCAGCAACAACAATGTACTTCACAGCTGCATTAACAACAAAAATGAATTTGAGGTTTTCTTGTCGCCCACGCTATTGAGTCTATTGGCCAGCTTTTAAATACATTTTCTTATGAACAATTACCACGATTACAACAACAATTATGTTACCACCTCGTATTAAACAAATATTTAACTATTTGTTATGTTTTCCATTACAAGTTATTTTTGTGGATTAATTCCTTTACGA
This sequence comes from Gnetum montanum, assembly GCA_015680685.1. Taxonomy (NCBI): domain Eukaryota; kingdom Viridiplantae; phylum Streptophyta; class Gnetopsida; order Gnetales; family Gnetaceae; genus Gnetum; species Gnetum montanum. The sequence goes on along the minus strand of MNCI01002591.1, from coordinate 84,852 downwards.
GACCAAATGTTAAAATCCAAGAAATTAAACAGAATTAAAATTCATGCAACACTACATCATTACATCACATTAACTTGGTGGTGAAGGAATCAAAGACTTTCAAAAATTATTAATCAGTTCAGTGTCTTTTGTTGGTTGATAATATGCAGTGCAAGCCATACCAGCGTTGATTGGACAAGGCGTCCAATGCAATCTACCTTCATCTTTCTGGATGAATGAAAACGGAAACCATGGCTCAAGAAACATAACATAAATTACAGGAAACCTGCTACTTGAGTGTGGATATCAAAATGCACGCTGGATATACTATAAGAAAAGTATAAATTTACTACAAGGAGACCGTTCAGATACATACAGGTATAAACAACTGACAAATAGAAAGATTGATACATGCCTCATAATTTAGCTTCACCATTTAAAGTATACTTACAAAGGAAGTAAATCTAAACAAGGGAGTAAATGTAAACTAGATGACTTACATAGATATCTTGATATGAGAACAAAGATTAGGAGCTTTGGTTTGCTTGTGATCAGATAAGGTACCTGCCATAAAAGCGCTGAAAAGCATCCCATTGGAAATAGAGGGCAATGGTTCCACCAAAGCCTATTCCAAAGCCTAATCCCAATGCCACCAATGATACATTTTCATCTACCCAATCCCACCATCCATTGCTGCTGTTTTTTCTTGCATCATCAACTGTACTGTTATTGTTGTTGCCCTTTTCACATGGATGATCTTTAGAATAACCACAAAGACATTTATTATCTTCAAAGGAATTGTCATCAAATGTAGAGAACTGAGGAGTGTTTGGAGTTCTTCCACAAAGCCTATTATGGGATACATTCAATGAACTCAGAAATGTCAGAAATGCAAATTGTTGTGGAATCTGTCCAGACAGATTATTGCAACTTAGATCCAGTTCCTCCAAACTGCTATATATCCAATGCTTGCAGGTATTCTTCCTGTCAACATATTATGGGACAAATTCAGCAGCCTTATTTCAGTCAACTTCCCAATGCTATCCGGAATCTTCCCTGTGAGCTGATTGTTGGGTATTATGGTTGAATGCATTAGTTCTAGCCCTTTCTCCGTAGGAATATATTCCACAGGTTGAAGAGCATCATAAGGCATAAAAAAGTCCTTTGTCTTGATCTCTACAGTATCATCGGAAAAATTCCAGGATTTTTGAAATCTCTTTAAAGATCCTGGATGACTGGGAATGTGGCCATAGAATTTATTATTGGATAAATCTAATATTTCCAGCATTGTGGAATTAACTGTCCACTCAGGAATGATTCCTGTCAACATATTATAACTCAAATCTAATACTCTTAACCTTCTTAAATCTTTCAGACTGCTAGGGAGAATACCACTTAATCTATTTCTTCGGAATTCGAGAATGATCAAGTTTTGGCACCTCTGCAAAGATTTAGACAAAGATCCAGAAAAACCATTTGAAAATGCAGATAAAACCCTCAATGAAGCAGGGAATACCACATTGAGCTGTCCTGTGAAATGGTTTTCACCCAGCCTTAATATCTTAACCTGTTTGCAGTTGGATAAAGTATCTGGGATGTTGCCAATTAGATTATTTCCAGACACATCTAACGACTGCAGATTTGTAAGATTGCCAAAACTGTCAGGAATCCCTCCAATTAGCATACTATTGCGGAAGGCCAGGTTTACCATTTCTTTCATATGGCCGATGCACTCTGGAAGAACATCTCCAAGCCTTTTGTATACAACCAACCATGCTAATTGTGTCAAGCCACATACAGATTCTAAAAATCCTTCTGGATATCTGTGAAAAAATCCTTCTGGATATCTGTGAACTCCTATGCTTAGTAAATGGAGGTTGGTCCTGTTCAGGGCAGTAATAGGGAGATTGCTCAAACTTTTTGTGAACAACTGAATTTCGTCTAGATGTGACATGCTAGCAATGCAGTCAGGGATTTCAACATCAAGGGAGGAGCCAAACAAGTACAAACGCTCCAATTTAGACAATCTGCAGAACTCTGTTGGAACACTGCCTGATAAGTTATCCCCTCTCAACTCATTCCACCATAGCTGTTGGAGATTTCCTAGTTCAGCAGGTATTTGACCGGTAAGATCTTTTCATCCTAGAGACAAGTGTTCAAGTTGCTTGAGGCCTCCTAAAGCTGGTGGAATACCACCATTCATCCCATCTCCCTCCAAGATTAAGTCCACAATTTTGGACAGATTGCCCAGAGCGCTTGGGATTTCACCTTCAAGAGTTTTACCAGCCAACCAAAGCTGTTTCAAATTAGAAAGCCTTGACACTTCTACAGGCACCGTTCCCATGAAATTTGCATCCAAATGCAGCTTAGTCAGAAGTATTAGATTGCCAAGGTGTACGGGTAAAGGGCCACTGATACCACTCATGCTAAACTCCTTCAGCTTTGTAAGATTAGTAAACCACCATGGTATACTCCCTGACATTTCATTATCTGCTAAATGCAAGATCACAAGAGAAAGGTTCCTAATTGATTTTGTGAATTGACCAGTTATTTGGTTGGACCTGGCATCCAGTTTTTGCAGCATTCTTAACCGACCCAACTCCTCAGGAATTTCCCCTGACAAGTGGTTAAAGGAAAGGTTCAAACTTATAAGCTGACTACAGTTGCAGAGACTCACAGGAAAAGGTCCGTCAAGATTATTGGATTGAAGATGAAGCTTTCTCATGGACTTGAGCACCCCAAACTCTTCTGGAATGTTGCCACTTAGAAAATTTGAACTCAGATCAACCATTTTAATATACTTGAACATCCCATACTCTGCTGGAATGTCTCCATACAGTTCATTCTCACATAAATTCAAAATGCGTAGAAACTTAAGATTTGAAAGCGATGGAGAAAGCACACCTCGTACAAAGAAATGATGCAGATCCAGCTTGATTACTTTGGATGTGTTGGAGCAACTCCTGCCCAGTTAAAGCACAGATTTGCAGAATTATTTTGTGTCCAATTGCTGAGCATGTGAAATGGATCCATTGTGATTCCTGCTTTGAATCTGAGCAGTGCATCGACATCTGCAGAATAAGGATAAGAACTAGGAGACAACTCCAGCAAAGAAATTGAGGAACAGCCAACCATTCCAAACACACACCATAACAGTAGAAACAGATTCCTCCTTGTGCCCCCCATCATACATTTTCAGATCTTCTCATAGTTTATCAACTCCAGAGAAATGGATGTAAATTTATAGTATACGTAAAAGATGATCGCTGAGCGCAGGGTCAATGTGGTGGCAGTGAAATTGCGAATTAATAATCCGAGTGAAATCGAAACAAAATAATAAGTGAAATAGGTAGTTGATTACCTTGCACGAAGAAAAACACTGGCGTTCAAAGCGCAGAGCCAGTCAAATTTACGAAAAAAAGTTACTGGCCTTCAAAAAGCATACCTAGTCTAATTTACAGAAATGTCTATGGTCTTCGTTTAGGTGGAATACTTGTAGATTGTTTGGACTGATGAAAATCGTTGTGGCAACTTTTCTAAGGCGTACCATTCACGTTCTTTCATATTTAATTCGAATCATCCATCAGTAACCGTCCATCACTAACATTACATCAAAAGACTTGAAACGCAGAGTTGAATTTTCAAATTTCATGTTCACATTTCACGTTAGGCTGTAGTTCCATAGAATTTCTTAAGAATTAACAGGAAAGAGAAGTAGAAAACTGCAGTATCAAGACTAGCCTACAGATTTTTATGAACTTACAAACATTTTCATGCTCAGTCTACTACGTAACAATTCAGAACGATGAATGCAAGCCATCACACAAAGTCCTTAGCCCCAGCAACAAGTCGAGGACTCAGCATCCATGTGCATGCTCCAGTCATTGTTGTTAAGCAAAGTTCCAATTTCTTCACTGTTCTCAGCACATCCCATCCAAGAAAATGTCTCAACTTTCCTATGCGTCAGATTAAAGCCCTACGTGTGTAAACGTGGTTGCCGTAGTGAAAAAGGTCTACCTGTCTTTGAAGATGCAGTTTTAGACCATGAAAGTCTTAACACGTGACTGCATTCAGATTGTTTGTTTCAAATCCCATTTCAAGGCCCGCAACTTCCACCGTAAGGAATAGTAGTCGTGAAATAATGCCTTTGAATTAAAACCTCCTTACTTGGTCATATTAAAAATCTCAAATAGAACGTTTCTTTTGCTGCATCATTGCCAGAAAGTTAAATACCGTTTATTTTACCATTTTCGCAACTTGCTGCAGATCCAAATAAAGAATATGCCTTTGAATATCTTTTTTTTTAAGGCATGACAATTCTGAGATTAGTAGCACAACTCCCTACTTATACACTAAGATAGATGTGAGAATCAAACCCACAATCAAGAGTCTTCATCACCTTGCGTAATCAAACCCACAATCCAGAGTCTTCACCACTTGCTCTACTCGCTTAGGTACAATATTGTATTTATTGAACAATGAAACCCCAGTTTCAAGCACTAAGTAGGACACTGAAATGTCCTTGATCTTACCCGTTTAACCGATGTGCCTGTTGCTCCAAAATAGGAACATCTCTCTCATGTACCACTCCTCTCCTCGTTGGAAGTGATAATTGACCACATGAAAAAGGTCTTCAGTTGGTCCTTTACCTCTTTATGTGCTTGCTTCAAGAAAGAGCCAAAGTTCAACTCTTGGAACATTATTTTCTAGACCTCCCTTGTTCTGATTTGGTTTAGGCAAGCTTCCATCAAGGTCACCTCAAGGTTCGCTTGTTGAGCCAATGCCTTGTCCTGGTGGAAATGTTGTATTACTACCACTTGTTCTAGAATCTGATAATAGACTTCACTTCGGCCTCCTCCCTAAGAGGTCCTGTGACATGGGTTGCAATCAATTCTTGGTGGGCTTGTCCTTGGCCCCTTCCTATTCTTAGTAATTTTTTCCTTGGTTGAAATGGCCTTCCTTCTTGTGTGTGTTTGCCTTTTCGTGTCATCTACAGTCACAACACATCATGGATTAGTAGATATAATGTGTAACTTAAAATATTTAGATACCTTATCTCGTTAATTAGTTACACTTGGCTATGTTTGGACCATGGCAGATTGATTATTTTATTAACTTTTTAGTCTAAGTGTCACTGGAGCTCATTGGAAGGGTTTGACTCCTATAACTTGGTGTTTTAATGTTGATTTCTTAGTTAAACCTTTGTGGGAGTTGGAAAAATGTCGAAAAATTTGCTGAAAAAATGGCATATTTGTGGCCCCGATGACTAAGAGCTTACCTTCAAAAGCTACAGGGTCAAAGAACAGAGTGATTCACATAAACGGTTAGGAAGTTATGGCTCTGAAAGGTTCTGGGCTCTAAAAACTACAAAAACTCCCTAGGCATTTGAGAGTAAATGTAAAAATTTTTAAAGAGGTCATGCATATATATAGGATTTTTCTGTTGTGTCGATAGAGCCCCGTTTACGAGGTCCCTAAATAAAATTTTCAAACTTGAATACTTCAAAAAATACAAGGAATTTTTGAATGAATTTGGGCGCCCCTAGAGTCCCAAAAAAGCCAAGAATATGATGAAATCATTAAAGAGGGTCTTTGAAAGCTTGAAAATTCAAAAATTTGATGGAGAATGTATGAATTGAAGAAAATACTTAAAGGAGCACATGATCAAATGCAGAAGATGGGTGCATAAAAGATTCTGATTGCAATAATGACTAAGGATAAGGTGCTTCCCATAGCAAACACATGCTCTGTTTGCCCTTGCATAACCTCAACCTAAGGAGTCCATGGGCCCCATAGGTGATTAATGGTTTATGAAAGTTAAGAACCAAAACCTAAAATATTCTAGTAAAGAATTCAAATACATCAGACCAAGACACCGAACAAAAACATGAACATTGGTAGTGAGGTAAGTTATGGGTAGCATGGATGGATGATGAAGAAGGTGGAATGAAATTCTGAATTGAGATCATAAGAAGTCCTTTGTGAAATTGCGTTCAAATGACCTAAGAAGATCCATCCTCAGTTTGGATCAAAACCAACTGCTTTCAATGACTTTGCATTGCCACTCCAAGATCAATACAGCCCCTTGAAACACAAGAGTGCTCCCACAAAACAACCATCATTCCTTAAAGAGAAGAAAAGTGTGAGAGATGTCCCAGAGTGGTGGTTCTCTTGGGCTCTCCCCATGGTTCAGGGGCCATCGAACACTCTGAGGCACCCTCGAGTGGCTCTCAAGTGTTACAAAACCCACCCCGGCTTGGTGGTACCAAGCTAGCAATAGGACATCCTCCCGTTGCACTCTCTTCTAAGTCCTCTTCATTCCCCTCTTCTCCATGGAGAACTACATAGCCCTGATTCTACGGCGATCGTAGATATGTAGGCAGCCAAGACTAGATAGTTTTGGTGCGGTGCCAGGCCACACCTTGTACCAGATCGTGAGGGATCTGGGGGTGAGGCACCTTCCCTTGTAGGTGCATCGTCTCCCCTTCCACCGATGTGGTCTACAAAGTTGTGTGTATGCTTGTTTGCTTGGTCCTCGTTTTGGAGTTTGGTTACCCTCAATGAGGTGTGTGGTCATGTACGTTAAGAAGCTGTGCTTCTGCTTGCACTCACTCGTGAGTTGCTTGCTTACTTGAGGAATATTCCTCAGGTCTTTCACCCCAGATCCATTGGATCTTCGTGAATTCCTTGGGGTGCCGGGCAACGTCGGGGCAACGTTATTACAAATGGTATCAGAGCGTTTTTGAAGTTGTGTTGTGATATGGTTGTGCTCTTTGGTTGTGTTACTCCATTGAGCTTGTTTGGTTAATGGTCCCTCCGAATTTATACCTAGGTGATCTAGGGTCATATCCTTATGTATTTTGGTAGAGTTGCTTGATGGTAATGTTCTCTGNGATATGGTTGAGAGGAGTTCTACTGGCAACTCAAGAATTTTGTTGCTCAAGGAGCTCCCATCTCAGGTCTCCAGTGATTCATCTGGGATGAATCGGACCGAGTCTTCGCTTCGGTTTCCACCCAGATGACATGTTTCGAGATGAGATTTGTTGAATCATGTAGGATATGATATCCTTGGCACTCCCACTCACCATAGATACAGTGAGGATGGGAAAATACAAATGGGGACAAGATGGTTCCCAGGTACCTCAGGATGGAGGTCTTTCGAACATGTGCTCTTGGTGAGCCTTGTTCTGGGTGGACTAAGACCATTGCCGGTAGACTTCGTACGTTCATGTTTGCGATTGTATGTTTCTCTATTTGTGTATGCGTGTCTTCTTGGTTGCGCTTTCAAATTCTGCATGCGTGTTATCGTGGTTGCGTCTATCATTCGTAATGCAAGGCTTAAATGTTTTACGCGGTATGATGACTTATTGTTGGGGACGTTGAGGATGCAGTGGTTGTTTGTGTCATCCCAAAGCCAAATGGCTATTGTCTTGTTTGACAACGTATTGTGCATGAGGCATGATTGCCCTTATTGTTGATCCTTGTGAGTTGTGCTCCTTGTTGAGCCGGTGGTGTTGCTTGTGGCATCACTATTTTGATTGGTGACATTCTTGGTCATTCTAATTTGAAGACTACTGGTGTGGGTCATCCTATTGTTGGTTCTTGTTGAGACCACACCTCTTTTAATGAGAGTCTTCTTGTGAACGCATCCTTCGTGATGTTGCTCGTTGTTGCGAGAATTGGTTTGATGCTGACTTGTTGTTGGATAGACCTTGGTCTTCCTCCTTATTTTTGGGTTGAGTTGACGATTGTCTATTGCCCATGACTCATACGAGTGTGTTGAAATTTTGGTCCTGGTTGAGGCCAGTGTTAGTTGCTGGGAATGATTGTTGTGTATGAATCTTGAAATTCTGAGAGTGTGCTATCTCTCTCTTGGTGTGTCTCATGATGAAATGGTTTGTTTGAGTGGGGATCGGATTCCTACATCAATGTTTTGCATGATTGATCTCTATACATGTTGTTGAGGTCCTGAAGTTTATGATGCGCAAGAGTGATATCTCTTTGTTATATGATCATGCTTGATGGTTGTGAATGAGGCTAATGTGCTAATCGTGTTCCTGCTAACTTCTATGTTTCTGAGCTTGTGTCTCAGTGTTTGAAGGTAGCACACATACAAAGATGCAGCTAGTGGTGACCTCAGTTGATTCTGTGAGCACTATGTCTATGGGGAAGATATGTGCTCCTGAGACCTTCATGAACTAATTATTTGGTCTCAAAATCCCAACATTGGGTTGTGGATTTATCAGTACCTTGGCTGTGATGGATCAGCACGTACATCATGATTTGTTTGCCTCTCAGTGCTGGGGGAGCACTAACAAAGGACGGTGATCTATCCTAGACCCTACAGATATTGGGCTAGCAGATGGCATGAAATGGTATCCTTGGCCATGCCGAACACTGATGGCCCAGGAGTGGCCAATGCAATGAGGTCCCACTATGGCAGGATGGTGGATACTCAGTTGGTGTGTTTCATTATTCGATTGTTGCGTTCGTGTCTCGAATCGTTTTCGTTCGAGGTTACCCGTGCAGTGGGTTCAGTGCGCCGGTAGAACATGTATCTTTTGAGACAGTGGTGCAATGATAGATGATTGTTTATGCTTCGTGACAGAGACAAGTTTCTCTCATAACAGCATGCTTCTTCATGGTATGCTCTTGATGGCCTAAATCCTCTAGCCTAGGATGGGCTCTGGTAGTTGTCCTATAGCCTTTTAGGCTTGGGTAGCATTCCCAAATACCATGTATGTTCCCATATATGAATGTAATCTGATCCTTGGATGTGCGAAATGTATGCTTGTGATATTCTCAATTTGAGTGTATGCACTCAAAAGTGCTAGATGTATTGCCTATGTGACTCAGTTGTCTCTTGGTTGTAGGCCTATGCCACACATTGTGACAAGGCCAAGCTTGATGTATGGTGTCTTCCTGGTGTTTGTTTTGGGGCACCCTTGCTATATGTTGTAAATGGCCTTTGTGCCTTGATGTATAATTTTGTTGAAAACCTCATGAGAAATGCTTCAGTTGTGATACGGTGTTGTAACGAATGGACCAGGGCATGTCCTTGCCCATTATGCTCTTGAACCGGTGCTATGTGTTCTTGATGATGTTGGCATGCCTGGATGGTGTATTCTTGGTGAACGTCCTTGAGATAGGACAAATCTTGGGAACACATTCACTTTTCTTCCTGGACTGGCAAAGATCATGTCCATAGATGATTGATGGTGACTGAAATTCAAATCAATGTGATGTCTAATGGTGGATTTGAGTTGAGTTCTGGGTATTGGCACCTAGACTTGCTCTTCCATGTTGGAAGCAATCGTGGAGCAGTAGTCCAAATGATGGGATGATGGTCCATCTTTGGATAAATGATGTTACAGATACAGAAATTGTGATTTCTCTTAGTGGTCTTGCTTGGTGGGCTTGAATGTGCTCAAAACACTTGAGTTGATGCTCTCATGATTGTGGGCTTCTAATGATTTGTGCATGTTGGTGGTCTCTCATGACTAATTGCCTTTGGTGCTTTGGAGAGCTATGATGCGCTCTCATAGATTGGGACTTATTGGTGCGTTTGTTGTCTATGGTGTGATTCCGTGATTGGGGGCTCGTTGTGCCTAATAGGCTATGGTGTCTTGCTGAATTTTCCTGTGTACCTTGTCCCTTATGTACACTAATGTATCACGCAGTCACTCCTGGAGGTATTGTCCCATGTCTCTGGTGTGAGGTTAATTCATGTTGGTGTTCTCACCTCCCTGGTGGGATAGCAGAGTTGATCATGAGGGATCATTCTCCATTTCAATGGATGCCCTCTTCAATTCCTAAAATAATAAGGCAGGTGGTATTGAGACGGTCATCTCCTATAAGCAGTTGATATTTGGGACTTGTTCCTAGCTGTGGTCCTATGTTCGTGAACTCGTGGGGCTTGTTCTCAAAGATAGAATGTTTTTACCCTGGTGAAATTCATGAAACCTCCTTTGTAAGGCCGTGTTATTGATGTAAATTAAATATACATATTCCTCTTCGTGTAAGCAAGGCATGATCTTGTGTACTCTCTTAGTTTTGGGGGCTTCAGAGTAACTTCCTTGTTGGGGTTCTCTGGTAGACCATCCCTATTATAAACCCTTCGGGGATGAATCGTTTAGTATTCAAGTTGTAAATGATGTTGATGAAATCCCATTCCATGTAAAACTATCTTGAGGACCTGGTCCTCCTATGGGCAAGATGTTGTTGTTGACTTGTGTCTGTTGTTGGGTTGAATGATAATAGGTAGTTGTGCGGCCTTGTCCACCACAAATTGATGTAAACGGGCTTGACTGGGATGTATGAAACAAAAACCTAGATCTCCCAAGATGAAATAGAAATACCTCTTGATCAAAGGGATGAACTGCTTGGTGTCTCAAGTTGTTCTCAAGGGGAAAATTAAAATTGGGTAAGACTTGTGAACCCATGTCTTCCCTCAGCTAGTGACAGTTCCATGATATGGTTCTATTGGCTATATTGACTACTTGGGCGTGTATGATGGGTAAGGTATAGCTGGGTTGCTATACTTACCTATGGAAGAAACCTCCCATAGAAGATCCTTCCTGCAAGTGCAAAATCTATTGAAAGGTGTTGATCGTGAGACTGGCAGTCGTTCTTGATATAGTGGGGAAATGAAAATTCTGAGAATGTTGATGTTCCTTGAGAATTCATGATCTGGTTACTCTCTGAGGTGACTCTATATTTGTTCTTGGACCTTGTGTTCAGAAAATGGTGCTTGTCCCATAACTTCGAGTTGATGGATAGCTTGCATGTAGTAGCTGTGGGTGATCCTTCTCCATGAACGGGATATTATGGTTGCATTCGATGGTGTGCTTATGGCTGATATGAGATAGGTGATGGAGGATTGTCATGGGGTTGGCTGCCCAATTGACCCTCCCTTGTTCTAACATTCAAGCAGGCATTCTCAATGTTGGACAATCACAAGAGGTGTTGATGATTGTGGGGGCTTGTTGTATGTTAGTCTCCTGGAGAAGCTTCCAAATAGATTTTTGGATCTTCTCTCTCGTTGGAATACTATGGAATTATGAATTGAGGCATGTGATGCTGGTGTCTGCAGATGGCAAGGTCAAGCTCAAAAGATCTACCCTTGTACCTTGTTTGTAAGGAAGAACATGCTTGACTCCCTTCATACTAGCTTGAACAAACATTATGAGAAAAAATAGAATGCGCATGGTACCGATGCATGTGGAATCAGTGCTTAGATGGTTGCACTGGTGCTACTCATGGAGTTCTGATCTCGATGTGAGTAGTAGAACATGGAGTTCTGGCAAGCACTCTTAGGAGCATGTCCTCCCTCTCGGTGTGATGTTCCCAAGTCCCTCACCATGGGTAGTGGCCCTGGTGAACCCTCAAAAAAAATCAATAGGTGCTGAGATGCCATTCACAGAGGAACTCAACGAGACTTGTGGAAGAGGAGTTGTCTTCTTGCATAAGTATGGGTTTACGCAAGAAGATCTATCTCTAGACCCTCAGAAGGGACGAATCTAGGGGATGCCTTAGAGATGTTGGCCCTTTGGGTTGGACTCTCCCAATCGTATAGAGAAGGGAAGTCTTGGGCTTCCTCCAATTACCCTTGCGTTTCATGCAAGGCATTGGATGGAAGGATGTATCAGGTGTTGGGGTTGGTACCTTCCTTCAAGCCTAGCATCTAAGGAGTTGATGGATCCCCAGAATTGACGGAGTTTCGAACCCATGTAGAAGTGTACACTCGAAGCTATCCTAGGCTCTGCTCCGAGGACACCACTTCTTTGTGTGGGGGAGGATTGTGAGAGATGTCCCAGAGTGGTGGTTCTCTTGGGCTCTCCCCATGGTTCGGGGGCCATGGAACACTCTGAGGCACCCTCAGGTGGCTCTCAAGTGTTACAAAACCCACCCCGGCTTGGTGGTACCAAGCTAGCAATAGGACATCCTCTCGTTGCACTCTCTTCTAAGTCCTCTTCATTCCCCTCTTCTCCGTGGAGAACTACATGGCCCTAATTCTACGGCTGTCGTAGATATGTAGGCAGCCAAAACTAGATAGTTTTGGTGCGGTGCCAAGCCACACCTTGTACCAGATCATGAGGGATCTGGGGGTGAGGCACCTTCCCTTGTAGGTGCATCGTCTCCCCTTCCACCGATGTGGTCTACAAGGTTGTGTGTGTGCTTGTTTGCTTGGTCCTCGTTTTGGAGTCTGGTTACCCTCAATGAGGTGTGTAGTCATGTACGTTAAGAAGTTGTGTTTCTGCTTGCACTCACTCATGAGTTGCTTGCTTGCTTGAGGTGTATTCCCCAGGTCTTTTGCCCCAAATCCATTGGATCTTCATAAATTCCTTGGGGTGCTGGGCAACGTCGGGGCAACGTTGTTACAAAAAGAGAAGTAGAAAGTGAAAAAGAGCCTTAGTTAGAGGGGACTTTTAGACATGGGTAATATGTCTTTCTAGTCTCATAACAAGTGTTTGTATCCCATTTATTTGTCTAAGGGGTGTGCTTTGAATTCCCTTAATTTTTTTTTTATTATTATTATTTTTATTTTTAGAATTTTTGAATGAGAACCACACCATGCAAAGACTTATTCAACTTCTTATTATTGGTCAACATAGAATGGTAAGAAATCCATGAAAACACTCATGCATCCAAGTAAGTAGAAAAGTACAAAGAGTATTGAGCACCCTATGCAAACCTTTGAATCCTTCTTGATTCTGGAAACCACCATGGTCACAAATTTATTAAAGGTTTGTTTAATGAAAGGGACCTCCTATTCCCAAAACGAGGAAAACCATAGATTTTTGTAGATGGGTGGATGTTGTGGACTCACTGCCTATTCCATGAAAAAGAAACCATGCCTTAGTCATCGATACAAAAATTCAAAAATAGAAACTAGACATTAGCAAACAAAAACATTAAGCGCAAACCACCATTAGCAACAACTACATCATCACTGTGTTCTATTAGCACAAAGCACATTTATTAACAAAAATTGGAAGATCCCACTAAAATAAAATAAAATATATAAGAAAGTGTACAATATTGAAGAAAAATTTAGATGTACTAATGATGGTGTAAAATAATAAATGGTGTAAAATAGGAAAAAGTTTTAAAATCAATAAGGTGTAAAATAAACAATTTGCAAAAACACAAATGTGTAAAACAAAAAATAAAAAAACCAAGGAGCAATGTATATGATTATCATGAATGGCCATCTCCCCCATGACTATGTTGGAAGGAGGAGATCCAAAAAATTGAACATGGTTGTTTATCCATTGAGGTATTTGTTGCATTTGCTCGCTTGGGCTCGTGAAAAGGCTTCACTTGTTAGATGTTGACCAACTACTTCTTGTTTGGGCTTTCAGGTTTGTATATGATCATGACCCCAAAAGAAAAAGTTTCCTTGATTATACAAGGCCCCTCCCACAATGTTTGGAATTTGGTTTTTTGAGGAACATATGTAGGGTTCCAGTGGAAAACCTGATCTCCCAGTTGAAGTTTGATCCTTCTAATTCTTAGGTCATGTTGTTGTTTGTTGAATGCCTTACGCACTTCATTCAAGAATAGGGCCACTAATCGATTTTCATCTAGCACATTTAAGTTGATTAATTTTTATTTTATTTTCTTTTTGTGCTAGGCTAAGGTCAAGGTCCAAGTCATAGGTTGTTGAAAGTGTACAAAGCTCGGATTGGATAGGTAGAGTTGGTAATTTTCCAAACACTAGCTCATAGAGAGAGTAGCCTATAGGAAGTTTCCATGTTGAGCAATATGCCCAGATAACATCGTTTAATTTTTTGCTCCAATCTCTCCTACATTTGCTAAAAGTTTTTGTTAGAATCTTCAAAACAATATTGAAATAAAAAGAAAACATAAATCAAACAAGAAATATTTACCAATCATGATTTACACCAATAAGTCCTCAATCATAAATCACAGGCAACATATTTGGCCCACTTGTAGGAACCACATTCATCACCCATGCATCAATTTTCTAGTCCAAAATTCCTGCAGCAAACCTAAAATAGGAGAAATGAAAGAAATGGCTCTTAGAATTTACTTAATACAGTAATATTGGCGCAATGAAAATTGAATTACATTTTAAAAATAAAATATCAGAAAAAAACCATTGAAAAATAAACAAGAAGAAAGAAGCAAACCCTCCAAGTCCTGCCCGCATATCCATCACATTTCTAAAATGTTGCCTCTTCCATCCCATGCCACGTATATAGCCTGAGACAATTGAGTTCCAGTATCCCGTTTCTGCAGTGAAAATTTCCTTTTTTTTTTTTATGTGTAAGCATCTATTTGAGCAAACTCCAATCGCTCAGGTGGAGAATGCAAACGGTCAGGCCACTTAGTGATATTTCCTCCATATCCCTGCTCCGGCAAACAAGAAATACAGGCTTTCAAGGACACATACCTGTACATAAGTCAAGTCATAGAGAAATTTTAGAATGCTAATTGAATGAACATACCTTCAGCTTAAGTTCAACAAAATACGGAAGCTAAACTGTCTTTCAATTTCAGGAATGCATCTGCTTGTAGCTTTCTATTTTGCACATTCACAGGGATCATCAGTTTGAACCCGTCCCATCAAATGTTTTGACTCATATAGAAACTTATGGTGTCATGTTCATTAAAAGCATCCAAAAATATTGAATTTTTTACATACGCTTTGTGCAGAGTTCCTACCACACATTATCAGGATCATCATTTACATCACATAGTGGAGGTTCAACTGCTGCATCACGATTAAGATAACGACTGCTGTTCAAAGGTTTTTGTCAGATAGCTATGTATCCATCCTTTTTTACAAGATTCCAGCATATCCTGGATGTAAGAGTTTCCATCTCTGTAGGAATCACAAAAATATAAAGTAAAAAACTGGTTAGGAGTTAAACAAGGTACAAGGGTAGATCTTTTGAGCTTGACCTTGTTGTCCATAGACACACCAACATCGCATTCCTTATTTCACCATCCAACAATATTCCATTTCCACAACAAGAGAGAAGATCCAAATTTTGTTTGAAAAACTTCCCCAAGAGGCTATTATAACATACGAGTCCAACTATCATCAACAACCTTTGTGATTGTCCAACATCGAGAATGTTTGCTCAAATGTTAGAACAAGTGGAGGATATGTTGGGTAGCCAATCCCAAGACAATCCTCCATACACAAGTCTCATGTCAACCGCTACCACATCATCAAGTGCAACCATAATGTCCTATTCATGGAAAAGGATCAATCACACTTGCAACTTATAAGCTATCCTTCCCACTCCGAGATATGGGACAAGCACGATTTTCTAAACACTTGGTCCAGGAAAAAAATATAGAGTCACTTCTGAGGGCAACCACGATCATGAATTCTCCAAGGAACATCTAGGTTCCCAGAATTTGAATTTTCCTGCCATGTCAGGAACAAACGCAACTCTTGATCAACACCTTTCATTAGATTTTTTTTTTAAAACTCGAAGGAAGGATCCTCTTTGGAAGGTTTCTTTCATATGCAAGTAAAGTAGCCCAGTTGTACCTTACCCATGATACACACCCAAGTAGTCCACATAGCCAATAGAATCGTATCATCAAACTTTTACCAGCTGAGGGAAGACATGGATTTGCAAGTCTTACCTAGATTCAATTCCACCTTAAGAACAACTCAAGAAGTGAAAGAGTTCATCCCTTAAAAATTTTATCAAGAAGTATTTTTGTTTCATCCTAGGAGATCTAGGTTTTTTATTTCATGCATCCCAGTCCAACCCATTTACAATAATTGTGGTGCACAAGGTCGCACCACTACCCATTGCCATTCAGCCTCAACAACAAATGCAAGTCAACAAGAACATTTTTCCCATAAGAGAATTAGGTCCTCAAGATAGTTTTACAAAGAATGGGCTTCACCAACATCAACTACAAACTCAAAATAATACACGATTCATCCTTGAAGGGTTTACAATAAGGGTGGTCTACCGGAGAACCCCAACAAGGAAGTTCCTCTAGAGCCCCAAATGCTGAGAGAGAGTACATAAGATCATGCCTTGCTTACAAGAAGGAAGATATACACATTTAGGCTACATCAACAACATGGCCTCACAAAGGAGGTTCCATGAATTTCACTAGGGTAATAACATTCTATCTCTAAAAACAAGCCCCAAGAGTTCACGAACATGGTACCACTACTAGGAACAAGTCCCAAACATCAACTACTTCAAAATCCCAACTAGGAAATAACTGTCTTGATACCATCTATATTATTCTTTTAAGAACTAAATAGGGCATCCATACCAATGGAGAATGATCCCTTATAGGATTAGAGAATCACCAAGTAATATAGTACTTAGCCCTGCTGTCAACTAGAGAGGTTAGGACAATAACATGAATTAACAATACATCAGAGAAATGGGACAATACATTAGGGAGAGATAGTGTGATATATCAATGTACACAAGGAGCAAAGTACATGAGGGAGATTCAGCAAGACATCATAGCCTGCTAGGCACAGTGAGTCTCAAGTCATGAAATCACACTGATGAGTGGCAAGGTACCTCTACACTCAACCATACGAATACGAGAGTTTCATGGGTGATCTGGTCAAACTCCAAGGACTAAGTGCTTACGTGCCTTAATGGAACAGTCAGGGTTAATCAATCGTTGTCTTCCCAAACTTACTTGTATTGTCATGGTTGTATGGTTAAGTAAGCTTGAGGTATATGATTTTTATAGCTTTTGCCTTTTTATGTCTTCTGCTAATAAAGGAAAGGAGAGAGAACTAAGTGTCTAACTTATGCTAACTATTCATTAACTAAGCTCTGAATGTTCCTAACACTAGTATCCATTCCCACTTTCCATACACATCTTGAACCAATGCAACGCTGCTGGGATTACCAAACGCTAATCGTTACTGGGTTACCAAGCGCTACATGCATGCTCGAAGCGGTAGTACTGAGTGTCTTTAACTAAGGGGGTTGAAGGTTGAGAGAGAGATTAATTAACTAGGAAAGCATTAAACATTTAACAATAATTAATTACTAATTAGCTTAATCTGTATGCTACAAGGTTTATCATAAAGTTCATCTTTATTGCCGTACACAAATGTGTGCTCAGGTACAAATTGCTCGAATAAAGATCCGTTCACTCTTTGACTCCTACTGCAGGCACATAGAAATTATTCTAACTTTGGAATGACTAAACTGCAAGAGTTTGGCTAAGGGTCTAAGTCAAACTCCCTAGAAGAAAGGGTGCCACCTCTTATTTATAGAAGATTAGGTAGAACACGATATCGCCTGGTGGATGTGATATCGCGTATGCGATATCGCAGCTCATCATACCCCCATGACTGAATGAAAATTTGTCCTCAAGTTCCTTATAAAATATTGGGAAAGTATGGGATTATTGACTTGAATGATAACTAATGGTGAATGGGATGATGTGTGAATGGATCAATCATTATAATACATAACAATATTAGTGTTCATGACTACAAGAATGAACACTATGCACAATTGACATCCAGCGTTGTTTGGTAGTTGAGAGAGAAGAGAGAGAGAGAACGGAAGAAGACGTGTTGCTACTGACGCCATGATTGTACCTTCCGTTATCCATCTATAATCGCACCATCAGTCTTGTTCCTTGCACAACTGTTCCAACACCAATCCATCCTAAGTGTTTCCTCCAAGTCCATCCATTGCTGTATAATTGCGATCTGCACACACAACACAATCACATATGAGCAAGGAAAAGTAAATCACAATACAGTTGATACCTTACCTCGGTGTAAGGTCCATTGGCTGAGTTGTGATATGGCTAATACAAATTCTAGAGATATAACACTGGTGACTACCCAAGGTGTAGGGGTTAGGAAAATTGAAAAAATTGGACCAAGGCCCCCATGACTAAGAA
Source organism: Gnetum montanum (assembly GCA_015680685.1). NCBI lineage: Eukaryota > Viridiplantae > Streptophyta > Gnetopsida > Gnetales > Gnetaceae > Gnetum > Gnetum montanum. The sequence goes on along the minus strand of MNCI01002591.1, from coordinate 66,976 downwards.
CGATCCTCCAGTAGCGATAGAATGGAAAAATATAAGGAATAAGAAAGATGGAGAAAAAGAAACAACAACAACGTTGATAAAATGGATGTAAAAGATGGAAATGAATAAAACAAATGTTGATTGCAGCGATGTTTAAGGGAAAGAAGTTAACTGATGCACCAAATAGGAATGCCAATGGGTCCTCCTCAAAGTAGGCTCATGCCCTTAATGCCTTGACAATCCCACATTCAAAGAGTTCGTAGGCTCTAGAAATGTCATTCGAAAGTAAGAGTTAAAGTCTTAACCACAAGAATTTACCAAAGAGAAAACAATCCATCAACCAAAATATAGACGACTAATATAACTAGCAATGAGGTCGAAAATGGAGAAAGAATGATGGGGAGAAGAGAATGTAATTGAATAGAGTCCCAAGAACAAGGTGGTGTATAGCCCCTTGTGTATGTATGGTTAATGTGACTGAGTAGATCGCATTCCAATGCCAACCTCAAACAATCCACATCCAATGACTTTGCATTAATATACTTGGCCAATCCATCCACTTGAAGTAACAAGAATGCTTCTGCCAAAGAGTCACCACGATTTCGAGGAAATGAGAAAAGGAAAAGTAGGAAGCGAGAGAGGGCCTTAGTTAGAGGGAACATGTTAGTTTAGTCCATAACCAGTGCTTGTAGCCCAGATGATTATTTTTTCTAAGGGGTGTGCTTTGAATTCTCACTGTTTTTTTTTTTGAAAACCACACCATGCAAAGACTTATTATTTTTTTATTAGCTTAGCTTCCCGATAATGGAGCAATGTCAGAATGGTAAGGAAAACTCAAGAAGAAAAACATCTAAGAACCCAAGAGAATAGCTAGCACAAATGCATCAAATCCCTTTGAGTCACACCCTTTTCAATCCTTGAGTCCTTCCTTAGTTTGAGAAATGCCCAGTCATCAATTTATTAATAGTTTTATCATTAAAGAAACGGACCATACATTTCCAAGCCAAGAGAGACCATAGAAATTCATGGATTCATGGATGGTATGGACTCATTGCTTGTTATATCAAAAGAACCATATATTAATATCAACATTATAACTCAAAGGTAAAAACCAAACATTAGCAATCCATAGAATACAGTTCATACCACCATCAGGAGCACTTATTAGGTGACAAATTTAACAAAACAAAAATAACAAACAAAGACAAAAACAACAACAATAACAAAAACAATAAAAAAAATAAAACAAACATTCACACAAAGAAATGAGAAAGTATAACGATGTTGCAAAACAAAAGCAAGAAAAATTAAAGAAATTTGTAAAAAAAAAACTTAAAAAGGAACTAAGGGCCTCAAATGGTTAGCAGAGGTGGCCGTCTCCACCATGACTGAGTTGGAAGGAGGAGATTTGAAATAGTGAGCAAGGTCATCCCCTATCAGAGGTATTATGTGCACTAGCCATTCTATATAGTAGCCAGTGTGTCCAAGGAATGACCGAATGTCCTTGATAGTTTTTGATTGATAGGTGATTCCTTGGATGACCCTAATTTTATCTGAGTCTACCTCTATTACTGCATGTGAAACCTTATGCCCAATTACTATGCCTTCTTGGACCATTAAATGGATTTTCTACCAGTTAAGCCTTAGATTGGTTTCTATGCATCTTTTCAGCACTTGCTCTAATAGTCCAAGGCTTGATCAAAACTTGTTCCATAGGTGAGAAGTCGTCCATAAAGACTTCCACTCTGTTCCCTATCTGCTATTGGAATATGCTTAGAACTAAGCATTAAAATGTGGAAAGAGCAATACATAAGCCAAATGGCATTTGTTTATACGCAAACGTTCCTGGAGGACTGGTGAACATTATCTTGGCTTGGTCTTCTGGGGCTATCTGTATTTGGTTGTATCCACTATATCCATCCAGAAAATTATAAAAGCAATCCCCTGCTATCATGTCTAAGACTTGGTCAAAAAATGGAAACATAAAGTGATCCTTAAATGTTGCCATGTTCAACAGCCTAAAATCTATGCACACCCTCCATTTACCTTCCTTTTTAGGCATGATTACCAAAGGGCTAACCCATTCGCTATCAGCGATGGGATATATGAACCTAGCCTTAAGAAGCTGTTCTATTTCTTCTTTTACTACTTTCTTCAATTTTGGGTTCACTCGCCTCTGCGGTTGTTTTCGAGGTTTCATGGAGGGGTTAGTGTAAATCCTATGCTAGCATATCCTAGGATTTATTCCAGTTAATTCAGGATATAACCAGGAAAAGGCTTTTGACCACTTATTTATTACTTCCAGCAATCTTCCTTTTTGTTTGGAAGCAAGTCTTGCATTGATGATTACCAATTTTCCATTTCCAAGAATCATATATTCCAAAACAGTGGGCAATGGTTTCAATTCTAGGGGCTCTTATTTGAATTTTTCAGGGATTTCCAACTTCCCCTAGTTGATGTTTTCAAGGTTTAGGCTTAGAAGTTGGCAGCGGACTTGCTCTAGTGCATCTATGTTTTCGATGTAAGCACAAGTTATTCCCTCAGTCAGTTCCATGCATGTTAGTGAGTTTCTCTCTTGATCAGCTATCAGCCACTGGATGTCTCTTTGTCATGTGGCAATGCTAAACTTTGCACAACCCACGATCTCTGCACACAATTGCACCCTGTATCACTGTATGCGATGCATGGAACCTTCTTCTTCTCGATCTTTCCAAAAGTGTTCTCCTTAGATATTTCCAGGGAAAGATCACGAATTCCTAGGTGTGCATCTATAGTACTTAGCCATGTCCTTCCCATTATTGTTAGGAAGTTCCCTTTACCGTTATTTACTCATATCACTAGGAAATTAGTTGGGTATGACCACCCACACACAGTGGTGACAATGTCCTTCACTAGTCTTGAGGGAACAATGATCGACTAGTTGGCTAGCTCTAGGAAAATATTGCTCTTCCTTAATGGAGGTAGGTTCCAAGCTTTGTACATCTCTTGTGATATTAGGTTGACTTCGGAACCTGAGTCCAGAAGAGCTTTACATGGCTCATTCCCATCGATTTGGAGATAGATTAGGGGGCTTCCAGGATCAAAGAATTTCCTAGGAAGGTGGCCAACATTAATCCAATTAGTAACGGCATGTGCTAACATAACCGTATGCATTGAGCTCTATGTTTGGTTTGAAGGGAGCTCTGAAGCCTTATTTGATGGGGAGACGTTTAGAGGTTCAACCACTTGTGGTTGTGAGGGCTTGGTTGGACTGTTGGTTCTGAAAAAAGGTCTTTTCTTCATACGGTTATTAGCACCAATAGTGGGTTAAAGATTCATAGCCCTCATGGCATTGCATTGTTGTGGTTGAGTAGGAAGTTCTCCTTGCATTGCTGGAGCAGGTGGTAATGGAGCTATTGGTGTGAGAGTTGTGGATGGATTTGAAGGATGGTATGTTTGTGGGTTATCTCCCCTAGGAGAAGGAGTTCTATAATACTCTCTAGTTTCACAGTAATGTTGTGGTGTAACATAACTAACAAAGTCACGTGGAGAGATTGGATGCTGCACGTAGTAGCCATATGGGTCAAGCTTCCGGTAGGGGTATTACTGCCTTGGTGGTGGCATCCCCCATGACTATGGGTATTGCCACTATTGATGTTGCTCATTGGGTTATGGTGGAGTTCCACTTGGATAATATGTTAAAGGTTGGTGGAACTGCCTTGGGTTACCTTAGGGATAAGGTAACCATCCAGGTGCTTACCATTTATTAAGCCGTGGGTTGAGTGCATACACCCTAGACTCTTGTAGATGTGAGATCATTAGGCAACATCACCTAGGATGGTCATATTGGCATATGATGAGTGGCGAGGTACCCCTACACTCAACCATACGAAACGAGTGTCACATGCGCGATCCGGTCGAACTCCACAGATGGACTAGTTGTGGCACGTAGATAGTTAGCCTTAGGTCGTAGTTCGTTGTCTTCCCACCTGGACTAGTATTGCATATGTCATGTGTGGTTTAGTCCAGAGTGAGGTGTATGATGTGTTCTTAATCTAATGCTACTCCTGGTGGCAATGGAAAATAATATTAACTACGCTAAGCTAAGAGGGAAATGGTAAGAAAATATAATCTAGCCTAAGTGCAACGAGCAACCAATTCCTTGATCAATCGTACACATCTTGGACTTCGTGCATGACTGCCACTGGGACTACCAAGCATAGATTCTAGGTACGGCACTAGGATTACCAAGCGCAGATCTTGAATACGCCACTAGGTTACCAAGCGTAGATCCCCCTAGCTACACCGCTGGGCTACCAAGCAGTCATACTTAAATGCTCGTAATCAAGTCGTACTCGTTCCACTTCTAGGAGTTTAAGGGTGAGAGATTAATCGCAATGAGTAACTGATTCCTTGACTAGCCATACACATCCATAGATGCTTGTAATCAAGTCGTACACACCCCACGCTATGAAAGCAATAAATAACATTAAATAAATAACAAATGAATAAATGACAAAGTGAATGTTGCAATGATGAAGTAATCTCGATCTTTATTGCCAGTCATGTGCATGTCCAAGTACGACACACTCGAATAAAGACACCGTACAATTACATTCATCACACTGCGGGCAGACACGGGAAAAAATCTAACTTTGGAGGGATCAAACTGCCAGAGCTTTGCTACTCTAATTCGGGATCCCCAAATGAGGGAGAGTTGCCTCTTATTTATAGACATTGAGGCAGGACGCGATATCGTGTACGTGATATCACGTTGGCTGAGATATCATGTACGTGATATCACGTACATGATATCCCATCAGCTAAGATATCACATACGTGATATCATAGCCACCAGCACACGACTCATCATACCCCCATGAATGAATGAAAACTCGTCCTCGATTTAAATTGAGAATAAGTTCCATTAATTACATAGTGGATATGTATGAGATTATTGACTGACTAGAATGGGATGATGCCGCAGTATGGGAAGAAAACAAAACAAAGACATAACACACAGAATAGTTACAACAATTTGGAACTCATGTAGTTCTTGGTGGCGGTGACTCCTCCATAGGTATCTTTCCCTTTTCTTGTGCTCCAGGTCTTGGGATTTGATAGTGTTGAAGTATGGCCTGGATTTTCTCCTATTGTAAGGCCTTGAGTGCCTTGGTGTGTGTGTAAGTTTGCATTTGCGCCATAGAGGCATCTCAGTCAGCCTTCTCTTTTTCTTTCGCCACCTTGTTATTCTCTGTCAATAGTTTATTAAGTTGCTCGGTTTTGAAAGTGTCTAGTTGGTTCTGAGCAACCTTTGGCCCTATATTCAGAAGGTTTAATACTTCCCAAATGGTTTGAATAGAGAAGTCAATAGTCACGCCACAATTGTCAACCATGGTGCCTTCTTCTTTATTGTGCCAAAATTGGTACATTTCCCCTAAGTACCAGGCATCACTTTTAGAGAGGGTATCTCCTACTTCTGCCTACCTAGACCGTATGGTAGGAGGATCTTCTTGATGAATGCTGAATGATTGTTCCTCCTATTCTACATGTTGTCTGTTAGGATCATGTCTTTCACCTCTCCAAGATCATTCGATCGCACCTTGAGCAAGACCTTCCTGTTGTCCGTGTTTCGGGACCATCTACAATCACACGAGACCAATTGTTAGTAAGGTTGTTACCAAAGTTAGGTTATACCTTAATGCTTGCCTTAATAGATTTACTTTATTTCTATGTGATGTTAATTATTGGAAGAACATGTCCCTAAAATATTATAATGTTGAGTCCTCTTTGCTTAGGTGGTTTCCAAGTTTAATTTTCTGGTATAGCTAAGGGGATGAAATTTTTTTTAACACATTTTATTCTTAATTTTTGACTAATTACCCTTAAAGATGTCCTTCGAGTGAAGATGAATTTCAAAAAATTTATATGCTATTCGGCATGTGCCCCTCCCCCACGACTAAGCTGAACACTTCGGGATCAAGTAGGTTCAAACGGAATGAAAATCAGAGTACCAGCAAGCGAGTTGTGGATATGAAAGCAAGGGACGCGCAATCGCAAGTCATAGAGAATGTACTGAATTTTGAATATTTCTTTTGAAATTAATCAATGTAAACTGAGAACATATAGACTAAAAGGTTCCAGGGTAATTCAACTAGTTCTGAAGGCACGCAAATTATGCTGGTGTGTTATTTATCAATAAGGACCTCGGATGGTAGAGAAAAAGGCTATGTGATGGTAATAAGG
>MNCI01002591.1:1096-58436 GCA_015680685.1 Gnetum montanum | reverse complement strand
GAATTTGGTTTTAATGATCTATACCATACTTTAGCTTGGTCAACGAGTGTCATAGGAAAGAGCTTTAGTTTTTGCCAACTGTTATCAATGTTATTCCATGTGCAGGCATCATAGAAGGCTAGTAAATGTTGATACAGATCTAATTCATAGCCTCCTGAAAATCTTGGAAAGTTGTTTAAATAGAGCCTGGGTAGACGACTCTCTTTATGATGCCTACGTGAGATTCGAATAGCCTCTTGTATTTGCGTTAAGCTTGGAGTGGCCAGTGGGGGTTCATCATCATCAGGTATGTTAGGCTTTCATGCATTGTGATGACGTTGTTTTTGTTCATGCTTATAGGAAACTCCCACTTCAGGTTGTATACTCCAATCTTCATCGTCATATAGTTCGTTGGTTCTCCAATGAACTTCCTCACTAAGTGTGGCATTATTATCTTGTAGGAGAGGCATGATTGTGTGTGAATTTATGTGACTTTTTATAATTTCTTCTTTATAATAGATATATCGTTAAGTTCTTTATAGCGACCTTGTATGATATAACTAATCTAGATAACTAGCACCATCCCCGACAACGGCGCCAATGATGAGTGGCGAGGTACCCCTACACTCAACCATACGAAATGAGCGTCACATGCGGGATCTGGTCGAACTCCACAGATGGACTAGTTGTGGCACCTAGATAGTTAGCCTTAGGTCGCAGTTCGTTGTCTTCCCACCTGGACTAGTATTGCATATGTCACGTATGGTTTAGTCCAGAGTGAGGTGTATGATGTGTTCCTAATCTAATGCTACTCCTGATGGCAATGGAAAATAATATTAACTACGCTAAGCTAAGAGGGAAAGGATAAGAAATTATAATCTAGCCTAAGTGTGATGAGCAACCAATTCCTTGATCAATCGTACACATCTTGGACTTTGTGCACGACTGCCATTGGGACTACCAAGCATAGATTCTAGGTACGCCACTAGGATTACCAAGCGCAGATCCCAAATACGCCACAGGGTTACCAAGCATGGATCCCCCTAGCTACACCACTGGGCTACCAAGCAGTCACACTTAAATGCTTGTAATCAAGTTGTACTCGTTCCGCTTCTAGGAGTTTAAGGGTGAGAGACTAATCGCGATGAGTAACCGATTCCTTGACTAGCCGTACACATCCGTAGATGCTCGTAATCAAGTCGTACTCACACCGCGCTATGAAAGCAATAAATAACATTAAATAAATAAAAATAAATAAATGACAAAGTAAATGCTGCAATGATGAAGTAATCTCGATCTTTATTGCCGGTCATGTGCGTGTCCAAGTACGGCACACTCGAATAAAGACACCGTACAATTACATTCACTACACTGCATGCAGACATGGGAAAAAATCTAACTCTGGAGGGATCAAACTGCCAGAGCTTTGCTACTCTAATTTGGGATCCCCAAATGAGGGAGAGCCCCTTCTTATTTATAGACATTGAGGCAGGATGTGATATCATGTACGTGATATCACGTCAGCTGAGATATCGCGTACGTGATATCCCATCGGCTAAGATATCACGTACGTGATATCATAGCCACCAACACATGACTCATCAACATATTTCACATCCACCGTCATTTTCTGTGTCTAAATCCACAACCTCTTCTGTGATGGCCATTTTTCCCTTACCCTTGTTACGTGCATTTTCCACTTCTCTCTTTTTCTTTTTGTCATGCTCACTACCTCGCTCCTTAGACTCTACAATTTTAAAAATAGTTTCGAACCTACTATCCAAGGAGTTCCACATTTGGTCTACCTTTGCTAATACTTCTGTTGTTAACTTTTGGAGTGGAAAATTTTTTCTATTCACCATCTCTTCAAGTGATGACTCTTCTTCCTCCTCACAAAATCTCACTCCCCTTTTTCGGAGTGAAGGATCTTGGTTGTATTCTCTTGCACTTTCTCTCTTTCATAGCTCACCTTCTTCTTTGGCTACTTGCTCTAGAAATCTATGAATTTGATGAGACCTAAGCTCTGATAACCTTCCTTGGGCATACGTTCCAAGGGTTCTTCTTGTTTCATGCCTAAGTCCATCCAGGAGATGGCGTAGTTGATCCTACTACGAATAACCATGGCTAGGGCAACGATGTAATAGTGCGTAATAGTGGCCCATGGCAGCATCTAAGGGTTCGTAATTTCCTTGCTTCCATCCTTAGATTTTCTTTCACAGGTTAGACACTCGGGAGTATGTTTGGTACTTATCATTAAACAGTTCTAACATTGTACTTCATCTTTGAATGGATTCTGGTTCTAAGGACTGGTACCAGCTTTCAGCTTATTTCACTAGTGTCCTTGGGAATAACTTCAGTTTTTGCCATTCATTTTCTATGTTCTGAAAGGCACATGCATCGTGGAATGCTTATAAATGATTTTGAGGATCAGCGTTGTATCCCATCTCAAATCATGGGATGTTGTTCATGTCTAACCTCTTGATTCTACTATCCTTTTGATGCCTTGTGGGAACTCTGACAGCCTCCATTATATCTAGCATGCTTCTAGTTGTGAGTAGGGGTTCTTCATGATCATCTCGTTCATAGCGTCTATGGTGTCTACACGATTCCCTACTCTCCCTTCTTCTATGCCTTGATTTTTTAGAGTGCCCTCATCCTCGTTCTTGACTGTCTTGTTGAATTTTTTCACTTTTTTTCCCTTATCCTCATGATTGGTTTTCCTATGACTACATCTGGACACTGAAGGAGAGAGTGAATGTGACAATGAAGGTGAAGAAGAAGGAGAACCATCGCCATGATCACATTTTCTACCTTCTCTTCGGTGGTCTCGACCACGATCGTGATCACGATCAGAACGTCGATCGTTATAGTGTGGTTGTGTTCCCTCTTTGAACACTTCGTGTTCGTGGGTATCAAAACCAAGGTTGTGAATAGTGGAGTGAAGGTTCTAATACACCACCTCCTGACCATCGTTAGAAGGAGGAACATCATTTGGTGGAGAACCTGTTGAAGCAAGTTCACCACCCTCAATTTTGCTCAAGACATGTGGAGCATTATGGGGCCATTTACCCTTCTAGGATGTATGGTATCTCTCCTATCGCAAGTCCCTTTGACATTGCGCTTCTGTGGGATGATAGTCCCTTGTGTCATGATCACATGCAACATATTCTATGTACAAAAGCGGCATGATTATTTGTGAGAGAGTACGAAGGAGCATGTTGGGGACTGATTGGTCTGGAGGCAACACTATGTTATCCTCCAAGTCTCTCCAACACAGTTGTTCATCTTGGTGGAGAAGAAAGGTGAAATCAGGCACATACTCATCGGGATGAGTATATACCACATGAAACTGTTGAGGAATTGGCGAATCTTGGTTACATGTATTATGTTGTCGACTGCCTCTTGTGTTAGTCCTAGGTGGTGAAGTGCTCTTATGTGAAGAAGAAGACATTTTGTCTTATTCGGTGTGCGATGTACCATTGTCTTATCTTTCTTTGATTAACCCTAAGGGTTCATTCTAACATTCCAATGATATGAATGAGTTCCTATGTTCTACGTAGCACACAAACAACTAAGTCCCTAGCAATGGTGCCAATGATGAGTGGTGAGGTACCCCTACACTCAACCATACAAATACGAGCGTTTCACGTGTGATTCGGTCGAACTCCAAGGACTAAGTGCTTATGCTCCTTAATGGAACACTCAAGGTTAATAAATTGTTGTCTTCCCAAACTTACTTGTATTTTCATGGTTGTATGGTTAAGTAAGCTTGAGGTATATGATTTTTATAGCTTTTTCCTTTTTATGTCTTCTGCTAATAAAGGAAAGGAGAGAGAACTAAGTGAGTAACTTACACTAACTATTCATTAACTAAGTTTTGAATGTTCCTAACACTAGTATCCATTCCCACTTGTCGTACACATCTTGAACTAGTGCAACACTACTGGGATTACCAAATGCTAATCATTACTAGGTTACCAAGCGCTACAAGCATTCTCGAAGCAATCGTACTAAGTGTCTTTAACTAAGGGGGTTGAAGGTTGAGAGAGAGATTAATGAACTAGGAAAGCATTAAACATTCAACTATAATTAATTACTAATTAGCTTAATTTGTATGTTGCAAGATTTATCATAAAGTTCGTCTTTATTACCGTACAAAAATATGTGCTCAGGTACAAATTGCTCAAATAAAGATCCGTTCACTCAATGACTTCTATTGCGGGTACACAGAAATTATTCTAACTCTGGATGACTAAACTACAAAATTTTGGCTAAGGGTCTAAGTCTAACTCCCTTGAACAAGGGGCGCCACCTCTTATTTATAGAAGATGAGGCAGGACGCGATATCATGTGGCGTATGCGATATCGCGTCTGCAATATTGCGACTCATCACACACCATACTCCAAAAAAGCACCAATAAGTCCCAATCCATAAGAGTGCATCATAGCCCTTAGAAATAACAAAATTAATCGATCACAAGAGCATGCCATCATCCACAAAGCATTAGAAATCCCTGATCATGAGAGCATAGGCTCAAGTGTTTTCAAGCACATCCAAGTCCACCAAGCAAGGCCACTAAGAGGAGTCAGAATTTCTGTAATTGTAACATCATTTGTTCAAGGATGGACCATCATCCCAATGTTTTCAAAACTACTCCATCATCACATCCAGCCATGGAAGAGAGAGTTTAGGTGTCGATACCCAATACTCAACTCTACTCCATAGCTAGACATCGCAACATCAACTTGATTTGAATTTTAGCCTACCCTTGCAAGACATGGCTAAGGTGAACCACATGCTATCAAGATCAAGCACATCGAACCAATTTGTTTGTATTTTCAGGCTACATACTGTAGTGACCAAAAATGTTGGCAGCTGGAAAACACTGAGGGGTCACCAGGCATAACAGTTTCGACCCCGTACCCGTGGGAGGGCAGTGCTGGGTGTGTGCAGATATGGGGTGCTCTGAACGATCTAGTTGATCAGATAGGAACTTAATCGGTGTCTATATAGCCTTTTGCAACATATGGTTTTGAAAGTGGAATGAAAACACAAAGTAATGCTTGAAAGTAAATAAAGTAGAAAAAATAGTGCAAAATGCAACAATAAGCATGAAACAAGGTAAAGTACAGTTAGAAAAATGCACCACTCCGAAGTTACAAACTTGCTCTGTTGAGGTGGATACAGTCGGTTGCACAGCATGGCGGAGTGCAAAGATCCTGAGAGTAACCGAGACATGTAGAGCAAAACAGGTTGTGCGCTTGGGGATGGCCTTGGGCGCTGACAATACGGGAATTATACCAAGGTGGTAGAAAGGGAGGTAGAACAAAATGCCAGCTGAAAGAGCTAACTATCCCTAGTGTTGAATAGAAAGCTTACAATGCTGGATGTTACAACGTGCATGAAAGAGAAAGAGAATTTGAATGTCAGAGTGAATGCTAGGGAGAACAAAGTCAAGGAATTGAGGAGAATTCCTCACTTTTGAATGCTACTTCTTGAAAATAATTTTGAACCGAACCCTTTGAATGTTTCTTCTTGGGGTATTTATAGGATCAAGGGCATGCAAAAGGGGCGTTTTGGACGCCACGTGCCCTGGGCCCACGTTGACTTGCTAGTGCCACATGTGCCATGTATGACCATTGGGCTTGCAAAACCATTGTAATGCGAACCTGCTATGCCATAACTATGAGCCTGCCACGTCATAATTGCACCATCAGCATTTGGAGACATGTGCTAATGGTCCAATTAGGTGAAGTGCATTGATGTCGCACAACCACCTGCATGCCTTGCTGTGCTTTGTAGCATAGCATGCTTGGCATAGTGTAGCACCTTGTCGTGAGTTCCGCAACATGTGTGTTGCATGCTTGCTATGCCATGCTATGCTATGTAGTGTAGCGTAGCATAGCAACTAGCCTTAGTCACAAAAACTTTGTCAATTTGCAAAGTTTGCTAGTTTTACGTCGTAGCGGACGGTTGCCACTAGTTTAATGTCGTAGCAGATGCTACCCGATGTCACTAGTTTATCATCATTGCAGACGCTACTAAGTGCCACTAGTTTATCATCATTGCGGATGCTGCTCGGTGCTGTTGCCAGTTTATCGTTGTAGCAGACGGTGCTTAGCGCTACTAGTTTATTGTCATTGTAGACGTTGCTTGGTGCGATTTCCAGTTTATCATCGTAGCGGACGGTGCTTGGTGCCGCTAGTTTATCATCATTGTGGATGCTGCTCGGTGCGATTGCTAGTTTATCATCGTAGCAGATGGTTCTTGTTGCTGCCATTGTGCTTCATACGTAGTATAGCTTGAGATATGAGTGATTCACCAGGTTGGTGAACTCGTTGCCATCCATGTCCACCAGCTTGAAGGCTCCATTCCAGAAGGCTTTAGTGACCACGTAAGGACCTTCCTAGTTGGCTGAGAATTTTCTTGCATGCTCATGGATGACCTTGAGGATGAGGTCTCCCTTCTGCACTAGCCATCGATGTGGGTCTGCACGGTGCTTCTATTGCTGCTTGCTTTGGTAGTGCTTGATGCATCTCAGCGTCTGCGCGTGCTCCTCCTCCACCAAGTCAAGGTCGATGGTTCATTACTCATTGTTCTGGGCTTCGCTCATGACATCCACGAGGATCATCCGGAGTGATGGTACCTGCAACTCAACAGGCAATACGGCTTCAGATCTGTAAATAAGATTGTAAGGGGTCTTACTTTTTGTGGTCCTGCACATCATTCGGTAGGCCCACAGGACATAGAGGATATACTCATGTCACCACCTCTTTCTATTGTTAAGCATCCGCTTCAACAAGTTGATGATGGACTTATTTGTAGCCTCCACCTGCCCATTTGCCTGCAGATAATAAGGGGAAGAAAATGATTATTTAATGCCTAGATTGCTACAGAAGGTTCAGGTTTCCATACTGTTGAACTGTGGCCCATTGTCAGTCACAATAGTCATTGGAAGCCCAAACCTTGTTACGATGTTGTCGAGGATGAAATCGAAAATTTGCTGAGACGTAGTTTTTCTCAGGGGAATAGCTTTCACCCACTTGGTAAAATATTTAGTGGTGGTGATAATGAAGCTATGCCCTATGGAGGGTTTAGGCATGATAGGCCCTATGAGGTCTAATCCCCATCATTGGAAGGGCCACGTGATTTGCATTGGGTGTAGGTCTATAGGCGAGACATGTATGAGATTTGCATATCTCTAGCACGTGTCACATGTCTGTACTTTTGATAGGCAGTCGCGCTTCATCTGGGGCCAATAGTACCCTAGGCGTCTGATTTTCATAGCCATAGCCCTGGGTGCTATGTGTCCACTGCACAGCCCCTCATGAACTTCATTAACTACCTTTTGTGCTTGCTCGTCACCCATGCATGCCAGCAATATCCCATCATAGGAACGTCAGCATAGGGTGTTATTCCCCATGAGCACATATTTTCGGGCATGCCTACGGATTGCATCTCTTTGGGTAGATGTCAATCCACCTGGGGGTTCGCCATGCTGTAGATAAGTTTTAATGTTGGCATACCACTCCTGGGTATCTGCAGCACTAATAGAAGCCACGTGTTCCACCTGAGTGATAGGCTTTGCCCATTTTATAATCGAGGTTGGCAGGTTTTCCAAGGAATGTAATGGAATGTTTAACGTAAGGGTAGCTAAGGCATCTACCATGGTGTTCTCGTTGCGTGGCACATGTTGCACATCTGTGGTTGCAAATTTCTTAAGCAATATTGTTTCTAGGTCGCAGTAGGGTTGTAGGTGCATAGCTTTCTAGGCATAGATCTTGGTTATTTGATTCAGGACTAGTTGTGAATCTCCCCGGATCACCAGGTGTTGTATGTTTAGTGCCCAGATAGTTAAGAGGCCTCTGAGTATCCCCTCGTATTCTGCCACGTTTTTTGTGTAAGGGAATGCAAATCGATAAGCAAATGAATGCATTTCCTTAGAGGGGAATGTGATTATGGCAACAGTGCTACCTCCTCGCGCAGTTGAGGCATCATCGAAATGTAATGTGGCTTTGAAATGTGACGGGATGATGTTGACATTACTAACATATTCATCTGGGAATTTGGGGTCTATGGTCACCTGGTCGTCGACTGGGGAGGCCATGAGTTAGGTTGCTATGGCTTGACCCTTTGTCGATCATTGACTTACATAGCATAAATCGAACTTTGCGGTTATTTCCTTCAATTGGGCTATCTTGCTACTTTTGTATAAGTTGTTAGTGATCGCCCGGAGTATATTGCTTTTGTAAATAATGTTGGTTGTACCACAGAACAGGTAATGCTGCCACTTTTTTAGTGTGAACACTATGGCCAGGAAATTCCTCTCCACTTCATTATATTTTGCCTCGTGTGCTATTAGCACATGACTCAGATAATACATTGGTATTTTAGAACCGTCATCTCGTTTCTGACATAACAGTGCCACGATAGATGTGTCAGAGGTGGCGAGGTAGATAAAGAAGGGTTTATCCCTTTGTGGCGAATGCACTATCAGGAGGTGTGAGAGTACCTTCTTCAGGTTGTCGAAGGCTTGTTGACATTGGATTATCCATTCGAAGTTAACCCCCTTCTTTAGGAGATGTTGCATGGGGTCCACGATCGATCAGGTCTGCTGGATACGATGCAGCTAGCCCTACAGGAGTTCTCTTCTGCTAAGAACCTATGGGTAGGTGTGATTGGTCAGTGTGGGGGAGAATACCATACCTATCCAAGCACGTTTTATGTTCCCTACAACTAGTGCAAGGAGAAGGGTTGGCTGGATAAGGAGTGGGTAGAACCCTTCAAACTGGTCACAGTTGAAGAAGCTATTGTTAAACTCCTGCTATTCCTGTTACCATATAGACCCAGTGGGTCAAAAATCAAGTTTTGCATGCTCAAGTATTTTTGCAATCCTCGTATTTCTTTCATTGTTATGCTAAGCGCATTTTGTGAAAGTTGCTACAGGGGCGAAGAAGCCCCAGGAGGTGACGGTGGTAACTACCGAGAAGTAGGAGCAAACATCTAGTTCAAATATGGTGAAGTAGAAGAGAGCCAGCGTTGGTTAGACGAGAGGGCCTCAGACTCTTTACTAAGATTTGTCCAAAAGGTGTGGTTTATGGATCTGTTCGTGGCTATGAACCTGAGCGTTCCTGCCATTGAGATGCTTTCCCTAGTCAACTCCTTGTCTGAGAGGGCAGGTTATTTTCACACATGCATATGGGATGTGCGGGTGGTCATTGTAATCAATGACTAGCTATTTACAGACCTGTTTGATGTTCTTTCTGATAGCGTCCCCATAGGGTCGAGGAGCAAGAGGGAATTGACCCTTTAGAAGAAGGATCTCGAGGAGTGGTTGGGGCTCGTTAAGGAGTGAAAAGGGCTCCCCATGGATAAGCTTAAGGATGGCCCCACCATGGAGATTTACCCAGTCTTACGTGCCCACACATTCCCCCAAGTAGTTACCCAAGGGAAGGTCCTGGGGCTCAAGCAGGCCTGGATAATGTAGGAGGTTATGGAAGAAGGGGCCCGTTACAACTGGTCCAGCTTCCTATGTAAGGGCTTGCAAGCTGAGATTTTGGGACTCTGTGAAAAAATGGAGTCCTGCTTCAACATACACTATGACTTCTACATAGACTATCTGAAGGGCTCCATGGAGTTTTTGGTGGTTCAAGAGGATGGAGTCTGGGCCCTGCGAAATCACCACCAGATCTCCAAGCCGTGGATTTGATAGATCCTCTAGAACACGCGAGCCCAAGATCTTCCAGAAGTGGTTGGGGAGTAGTTATCTGTAACGACCAAAGGTTTGGTGGCTCGCAGGGTTTGGGGCCAGGACAATGTGGGAGAGACGTCCCCTACTATAGCCAGTAGCATGACGCAGGGGGAGCATCTCATAGCTGAGACTATGCCCAAGGAGTTGCGAAGGAAGAGACCTCCCCTAGCCAGGGAAATCCTTTGCGTGAGGGAAGAGGAGGAATGAAGACTGTAGCTTAAGTTGCAGAGGATGCAACCCCCCATTGATATGGCTTTTGTGTAATGCTTACTTTGCTATTGTTTGCTACACTATGTTGTGCTAGGCGATGTAGCATAGCATAGCATCTACTTTGAGCTAATTTGTTTTGGACTAATGCAAACATGTTTCTTTGCTAGTAGAGAAAGAAGAATAAGAAGAAGAAGGTGATGAAGAAGTGTCAGACTTTAAGATGGGGGTGACGAATGACGATGTGGGGGCCTAGTTTCAGAGAAAAGGGCACTGGTCGGGAATAAGTGAGCTCCTGTCTCTAAGGTAGGGGCTCTTGTCATTAGGGAGCCTCCTATCAATGAGGAGGCACCTCCCTTGAATAAAAAAGACACTGGTCTCTTGAAAGGAAAGGTACCAGCGCATGAGGAAGGGGCTCATATGGACTTGGCAGGGCCCTCCACCAAAGCCACCACCATCGTCTTGCATTAGCAAGAAGAAGAATCGTAGCTAGACACTAGTGAGTTTTGCAATACGCCTGCCTTATTGTAGTCCATTTTGGCCATTGCTGATATGCTTAGTCATGTAACAGGTGCTACTGCTGGTGTCGTAGGATCCCCTCTAATCCATGCAGAGTCATGGGTCAAGATCCCTGACAAGTTTGCGTTCGTGCAGGGACTTGTCGATGACATGATCAAATGCCTTTAGTAGGCTAACCCTGACGTGGGTAAGTAGTAGTATTAAATGCTCCTATGTTGTTACGCTAAAACGTTTGAGTTCATTGATTTCGCTATGCTAACGCGATTGCTATGCTCTTCATGTTAAGGCAGCCTCTCAGCTAAAATGGGACCTGGAACGACCTATGAAAGTTGGCACCATGCCTACAATCTCACCCAGAAGGCATCAGGTAAGAGTGTAGGCATCACTCGTGAGATAGTTGAACAAAAAATGCAGATGGACCTGCTGGCCCAGAAGTGTCAAGACATGAAAGATATCAGCGTGAAGGTTTTCAAATGGGGGCAAACCCAGAGAAACCACAAACACATGTACAAGTTGAAGAATGACACCCATTGAAAACTATACAAAGACGCTGCTATGGAGGCATTCACGTATGAAGCATTCACGAATGGCATCAACACTTCTGAGGCCTATGCTAAGTTCAAAGAGTAGGTGAAGGTTATGGAATCTCTTGACTTGAAAGTGAACCTTCCTACAAGAGAGACCACAACTGCCTCTATTTCCCCAAGACCTCTAATATGGACAATCATGGAAAGGGAGAGAGCCACTACTATGAATGCTAAACCTAGCAACATGCGTTGGATGAACATCACGATAGAGGAGGTCTGGTGTCGCCTCAAGCTCAGTCTAGATCGGATACCCTTTGAGACCAATGCAGGCCCCTCTCAAGTGAGTTGCTTTATCATGTAGATGCTCATGCTAAGTTATAGTTTATGTTTTTTGCCCTAAGTGATTACTTCATTCCTACGATGCAGGCTCCAGATGACAGTGTAAGGCCTGTAGAGGGAGGGAATGAAGAACTGGTAGAAGGCAATGCAGGGAAGGATGATGCACAAGCAGATGAAGTGGAGGCAAGTGATGAGAACGATGCAAACAGAGACAATCCATGACAACATGGGATTTTTTTTTAAATTCTTGAAATTTTGTAAAAGTTTCACAAACATTGCCAATAGGCGAAAATTTAAATAAAATGAAAGACCTTAGAAAAGAAATTGAGTTTGCGTTAACTTGTGTATCATGTAAAGTTTTCATGCTTTAAAATGCTAGTTTTAGGCCATTTTGGGCCATTTCCAAGAGAGATAGTATGTTAATAAAGCAAAAACCGATGATGCTAGTTTTAGGCCATTTCGGGTCGTAGCATAGCATGCTAGAAGGATGGCATGTTAACAATGCAGAAAGCAACGATGCTAGTTTTAGGCCATTTCGAGCCATAGCATAGCATGCCTAAAGGATGGCATGTTGACAAAGTAAAAAGCAACGATGCTAGTTTTAGGCCATTTCGGGCCATAGTGTAGCATGCTAGAAGGACAACATGTTGACAAAGTAAAAAGCAATGATGCTAGTTTTAGGCCATTTCGGGCCATAGAGTAGCATGCCAGAAGGATAGCTTGTTGACAAAGTAAAAAGCAACGATGTTAGTTTTAGGCCATTTCAGGCCATAGCGTAGCATGCCAGAAGGCTAGCATGTTAACAAAGCAAAGAAGTGACGAATGTACAAGGGGATGGCAACTAGGTAGGAAGTAGTAGGGTTGCTACGCTATGCATAGTTGTCTATTGACCCGTCATGGATTGATTGTAATGTAAGGCTGAGGTGTTGGACCCTCATTCACATCATCGTCCTCCACTTGGAAGGGCAACTCAACCCATGCATTTTCTATTTTGGGATCAACTTGTTGGGCCGATCCTTCCGTTGGATGGTTAATGCATGTGTGAGTAGGTGCCTCACTCTCTAAGGTTGTGACCTTTGAGCCCTGCTCCATGTCTACGTTATTGGTTGCTTATGCTACTACTTCATCACCATGGATCACCACCTCCCTGCCTGCGTATGGTAAGTGGATTTCTTGGTGTATAGGCGAGGAGACAGCCCTAAGTTACACTAACCATGATCTTCCCAAGATTAGGTTAAACCCAGGCATTTCCTCGACCACGATGAACATTGCATCTATGGGGAACTGGTCCCCTACTACGAAGTCTACATGAATTGTGCCTTTCACCAGGACATGTGTCCCATTGAAGGACCTTAGACATGATGTTATTGTGGGTTTGATCTAGTCGACCAATCCCAACTTGTCCACAATAGGGAAAGGAATGACGTTTGTGGCAGCCCCATCATCAACATGTACCCTTAGGATCTAGTGTTGGCCGACCTGAATTGTGATGAAGAGAGATGTTGCAGTCACCTGACCCCCTTCAGGATCTTCCCTAATGGTGTTTTCACTGAAAGTCAATCGAGGTGTCACGGACTCCATGGGTATAGAGGGAAGCATGATTGAATGGATCGCTTTCTCTTCCGCTAGCATGTTCTCGTTGACCGGAACCATCGTTAACATGCACATTAGAGCCTCGTGGTGGGGTACAGATGTCATGATTAGGTTGTACAAGCTTAGTGTAGCATTTTTCTGCTTTAGAGCTTGTTTGACTTGTGTGAGGGTGTCCAAGAAATCTTGATCGCCCTCTCGTTTGATGCTTTCCTCTTCGATTCGTCCTAGAAGACGAATCTCCCGAGGAGAGGTGACTTCGGATATGGGTTCAAATCCTTATCGGTAGGGTGATGCAGGTTGCATAGTCATGTCAACCTTTGTCTTTGGGGGTGAAGGTGTAGATGCAAGAGGGGAAGATGTGGGCTCCGAAATATTCTTGATGATACTTCCTTTCGACGTCTTGCCCACCAAGTGGACTTCTCACCTTGCAGGGTGAGGAGGCTATTTAGCTTTGTTATGCGAGATCGAGGCTAGTGAAGGTGTCGGCCCCTTGATGACGAATGGAGCTAGAGGTGTTAACTGACGAGATTGGGTGGCTCCGATAACAAGTGGCACAAAGGTGGTTGCCCATGGTGGGACTTTTAGGACGAACGATTGTTGCGGGCTTTGGATAGCCACTTGTGGCGCTAGTGAACTATGATGAGGCACACGGATCACGAATGGTTGCCAGGGTGACCTGGGATCATTGTTAATGCTGATAGTGTTGATGACGTAATCGAAATTGTTGGCGTTGAGGGGGTCTGTGTAGACATACATAGACTGGTTTTTAGGGTGTACTGTGTTGCTTTTGTCCAGCACCACTTTTCCCTAGTTGATTAATCTTTGGATGTCATCTTGCAATGCTAGAAAATAATTCGTGCTATGACCACACTGTTGGTGGTAGTCACAAAACTTGTCTAGCCTGAAACCCTGAGGAACCAGAGGCTCATTGGGTAGAGCCAAAGAGGAATTTCTAAGAAGCTCGTAGTAGCGTTGATGTCTCACGTTTGCTTCTTTCGACATCTGCTTATGTTGGATGTATCCCACTTCCAGTAGTTGCTTCAGAAGCTCTAAAGGCTTTAGAGGTAGTGGGATGTACTTTGAGCAGTCTTTACGCTCAAAGTTGGATTTGGTTTGTGCAGATGTCTCAGGCGTAGGTGTAGCAGGTTGCAGCATGTGGTCCTGTTTGGGCGTGAGATTAGCCACAGGTATGGCCAGTTTCTTGTTGTTCTTGCTACCGCTGCTGCTAGGTTTGGGCTTGACCTTGGTTGCCACAGTAGCCACTATGGTTGTTGGGGCCTTACCCTTGTCCTTCTTTGCGAAGGTGCTCTTGTAAGTGATGTAGGCCGGGTCTTTGCTTGCCTCGGCTACATCCTGTATGCTCTTAGTCTAGGCGAAAGCTTGACTAAGAGAGCGAGGAGCAAGGTAGTATAGTTTAGACTTGATGAAGTCGTTCACTGTGCCCTTAAAGATGACTAGCAGGTGGGCCTCCACGATGGGCTCATAGATTTCTATAAGGGTTGCGCTCCAACGTTGAATGAAATTTTGGACTAGCTCTAGAGCATCTTGTTTTACACTCATCAACTAATCCAACATGGTTTCTAGCTTCAAGTTGTACTTGAAGCGCATCACGAACTGGGTTAGCAGCTCTTCCAAAGTTGATATGGATGAGCATGGCAATGCTCGATACTAGTCCAAAGCTTTCCCAGCTAGGGACATGGTGAGGAAGCAAATGATCATGGGTGGCCATTGTTGCAATAGCAAAGACTTAGACTTGAAGGTGTCAAGATGTGCATTGAGATCTCCCTCTCCATCGTACTTCGTGAAGTGCCAGAGAGACATCCTTGGGGGTAACATCAAAGAAGGGATTGCAGGGCTGATAAGGTCGTCTTGGTATAAGTCCATGACTTGTACCATGTTAGACCCAGTAGCTTTGAGGTGTTTTATTTCCTCAGTGAGGGTCTGGATGAGCTGGAATGCTTGGTCCAGACTCGGCGATGTTGTGGATGGCTAGGGAGCTACGAGGATAGCTCCTACCTGTGGTATGGTAGGGACGGAGGCTTGATCCATTGGTGGTACCATTAGGATAACCCTTGCGAGCGGTGCTACCTATGTTGTCCACCACCCGGTAGGTGGTGTTGTTAAGGCAGTGACCGCGGGTTGGGTTGCCAGGTAGAATACTTGTGTCGCTAGCAGCGTAGACCATAGCCCTGTGTTAGGATGTGCCAACTGCGAGGCTTGGTGTATTTGAGAGCACACGTAGTGCAACATTTGCAATGGTTGCGGGGTAGGCAAAGAAGCAAATGGGGCCCACCATGTGGACGGGCCAGGGCCTGCCACAGTGGATGGAATGGACATGAATGTAGGCATAGAAATAGAAGTCATGTATACTTGTGAAATAGGCATGGTATGAACATGTGGCAGGCTAGCCACGATTGGCGTATGATGTGCTATAGGAATAGACTGTTGAACAGCTAGAAAAGGGATACTAGCTGCAGGCGAAAGAGGGTGTTGGAACCCCCTAGGATTGGTGTGGCTACCCATAGTAGCCATAATCACGGGTTGTGGAAGCATAGACATAATTAAAAAGGGAGTAGTAAGAGACAATGGCTTGGCCTAGAAGGACTGAGTAAGAGGGGCAGGAGCAGGACTGGTTGGACCTCCTTTGTCCGATTGGGAATCGAGCTCTTGTTGCCTATTCAGGAAAGTGTCATCTTGGTTGGACACTATGTCCTGTTGCTCCCTAAGCCTAGCCAATAGGATTAGTTGGTCTAGAAGCCTTTGGTATGCTTGTGTTAAAGGTAAAGAAATGCTAGGAGTAGGAACAAACTCCTTCCCATTGAAATAAGTGAACTCGAAGCTACGTTTGTCCTCAAGTTCATGTACGTCCAAGGGCAGATTGGCCTGCACCTTTGCACAGAGGAAACTGTAATGCTTGTGTTGTTGGGCCAATCCCTCAGGTCCTTGGTTTTGGATTCTGAGAGATTGGTGTGTTTCTAGAATCATGTTTAGCGGTTTTTTGACACCATTAGTGCCTTGAACCGTGATAGGTGTTGGCGACCATTTGGGACACGATCGCCAACGAGTGTCCTCGAATAGGATTTAGGTGCCTGCTGGTCTCTGGCAACACCAAGGCCCAGATACCTCCAAATAAACTCAGCAGTTAATGTGAGTATGTGTGTGTGCTATTGTGGCATGTGGTTGTGTAAAATGTAACAATTGCATTGTGTGTGAAATACAAATGACTTACTTTAAAGAGATTCAGCCAACTTTGCCCAGTACTGTGAGTTCTTGAAAATTTTCTATTTTGTTCAACTGCCTAGTCTACGTGGTCCTTATAATACCTACTTGTAACAAATAAAATTTTGCAAAAACATTTGAGCACAACTCCGCAATCTACTTCTAATTTTCCCTAGAGAAAGAGATAGTTCCACAAGAAAACTAGAAATAGAACAAGATTCGATGGAAATAAGCAAAAAAGAAAAGAAAGCAGATATGTGTAGACCTCAAATATTTAAACAAGGTAAAATGACACGAGTAAACACTTCGCAATAAAGCTATCCCAAATTCAATATCTACGAATTGTTCAAACTTCCAAGGCTCAAACAAGCAATATCTTCAAGACAATCCTACTATGCTACCAAAAATTGCTGCGTAAACTACCATGTACGAGACTCTATTTTGACTAGATAATAGATGTCAACGATTGCATTCAAATAGAACCTTTAAAAGACTTGACAATTTCTGATTGAAATACCACGAGAATTCACTTTAAAGATAAAAAGAAGCTATTCTGGTCCCATCAAAATACCAAAGATTTTCTGAACCCTCTCGACTACTGAATTGTTCAACGGCGTGACTACAAACAGAGGCTCTCTTACAACAATCCCAATAGCAGTTCCCACACGTTGCACAATAATGAAATTTACTACTAAAATGCTCTTAAGGCTTTTAAACACAAGCGCTTCTATGGCAAAATTTTAATAGAAATTTCTATCGGGCAACAAGAACAAAAAGAGCAATTTAAAAATCCCAAAATTACTTGCCAAGGATGATACTATCTAAACCACTAGCTAAAAAATTTAAACAAAATGAAAAATGAAATGCATAACTCACAAGACCATGACAAAGAGGCTAAAATCTTTATTCTAGCAAGCCATCTTGCAAACAATCTTCTTTACAAATCTTCTTTAATCCCAAGTGTGATGATGATATCTCCTAATGTCCCTGATATGATAAGTTCCAATGTCGATTTCCCGTGATGATCTTCCTTGATCCCTGAAGCCTTTTTATAGGGTTCCAAGGTAGGTAGGGAAGTTACATATTCAAAAATATCTCACCTAACTTCTCTCCCAAGTAGCCTGGCCAACCAATTAGGAGATTATTTGCCCAACAAGTTAGGTAAGTTACAACAATTTTGGGTGATTGCAACCACCAAAGAGAAAAAGAGGTTGACAAGTGGCCTTGGTAGTTACAATATACAATATACAAGCTTTATGTCTTTTTGGATTCTAGAGGAACCGTCGAGGTGACCGATTTGCACCACACAAAGTGTAAACAACTGCGAAAGGGTGTCTTGTTTACGCTAGTGCGCGATGAGGTACAGAGCACGTGCAAGACTACCGTAAGACGAGTTTAATTAACTGGAAACCAAGAAGGCTTTATGTCTTGTAGGGTTCTAGAGGAACGGTCAAAGCAACCGACTTGTACCATGCGAAATGGGGTATAGAATGTGTAACGACGGAAAACGTCGGCAGCTGGAAATACCGACCGAAATTCCATGTACACAGCTTTAACCACGGATCCGCGCGAGGGCTAAGCTGGAAAAATGAATCCGCGGTGCCCTGAACGGTCTTGTCGATCAGACAGGGACTTACGGGTCAGTAAAAGCGATGATGATTATGGATTTTTGCGTGCCGTGATTTGGTGCGAGAGATCGTAAAACGGGAAGACAACGATGTAGATGGATCGCTACGAAGATAACGCCAAAATGCCGAAAAGATGCTAATCGGGAGAGAAAAAAAAACGTGTACGTCGCAAAGATCAAAGATCTATGTTTCAATGCTGGATTGGATGTATGCTTGTGTGTATATTACGTTACAATGGGAGAAAACCCCCAACAACTGGATACAAAATGAGCACAAAACAACAAGGAAAATGTTTGGACAGAAGTCTGATCTACCTTGTAGGCCCAAAGCTTAGGTGCAGGAATGGTCAAGCTCTGAAGTCTGTCGATCTTTTGAACGATAGAACCTGCTAACTAGGTGAGACGACTCTGCAATTCCCGTTCTGCTTCTTTGCTTCGGGTAGATCTGCTGTTAGGGCTCAGGTGTGTTGTGTTCTGTTTCTGCTAAAGGATGGTGTTTGCAGCGATTACCAAAGGTTGCTCTTGTTTCTCTGTTCAAGGCGATAGGTGTTCCCTTGCTCAGAAAATGCTCTTGTCCTCTTGATCTGCTGCCAACAAAAAGCGATGAGTGCTCTGGTGATCTGGTTTGTTAACTTGTCAACTGGCCAATTCCCCCTATCTCTTCTCTTTGTATATTTGTCAGCCGGGGTATTTATAGGCCGCGACATGCGCAACCCTGATGATGTGGGCCTGAATGTCGCGGATCCTGTTGACGCGATTCTTTTAAGTTGAACTGCGACTGCGCACAACACGCTCGTTTGCGTGCTGTGCGTGTAAAGAGCAGGCCCATGATAGGCGTGTCTCGGCTGCGTTTGCACTCATTCACGTTGTGTTGCATGTATGAGCGCAACCTAGGTGTAACAACAAAGCGCTTACGCTCATCACGCAACTGTGCGTGACGAAGCGTAATGAGCGCGTGCTTGCATTCTGACCTATGCACGAGCACGCATCGCCGCGTAACACACGTAAAGATCAGTTGTTTAAGCGTTGCGAGAACAAGTGCCAACCCGTCGTGTTTCTATGGATTTTGCTTTTAACTGTCCTGGAGCTTATTACGCTCATTACGCTGCCGTGCATGATAGAGCGTAAACTTGTCTTTGAACAAATTTGCCTTTAACTGTCTTGGAGCCTATTACGCTCATTACGCTGTCATGCGTGATGGAGCGTAAACTTGTCCTTAGACAGATTTGAGGCGCGTTCTCGCTCAAATTACGAATCTTCGCCTGAGGCCGACCCGTAATTTTCACGGTGTTTCAGAATGCACACAAGGCTACCATAGGATGGGCAAGCTAACTAGCAATCAAAGGCTTTGCATCTCACAGGATCCTAGAGGGACCATCAAAGTGACCGCTCTGTACCATTCGAGATGGGGTATAGAATACATACAATACTACCATAAAATGAGCTAGTTAGCTGGCGATTGGAGGCCTTGTGTTTTGTAGGGCTCCCGACGAACCGTCTAGGCGACCGGTCTGCACTACAAAAAACGCAAATTGCAAAATGGTGTCACATTTACACTTATGCATATCAGGGTGTAGAAGACTCACAGAACTACCGTGAAATGTAGAAAAGGTACCAAAAGTCCCTCCTTCTAGTGCTAGAAAACTGTAGCAACCAAAAACGTCGATGGTTGGAAAACACCGAGGGGTCAATGGGCGTGACAGTTTCAACCCCGTACCCGCGGGAGGGCCATGCTGGTCGATTAGACAAGGACTTAATCAGCGTCTATATAGCCTTTTTTGACATATGGTTTTGAAAGTGGGACAAAAATGCAAAGTAATGCTTGAAAGTAAATAAAGCAAAAAACATAGTAAAAAATGCAACAATAAGAAGGAAACAAGGTAAAGTACAGTTAGAAAAATGCACCGCTCCAAAGCTACAAACTTGCTCTATCAAGGTGGATACAATCGGTTGCATAGCATGGAAGAGTACAGAGATCCTGAGAGTAACTGAGACGTGTAGAGCAAAACAAGTTGTGCACTTAAGTGCGGCCTTGGGTGCTGACAATACGGGAATTCTACTAAGGTGGTAGAAAGGGAGGTAGAACAAAATGCTAGTTGAAAGAGCTAACTGTCCCTAGTGTCGAATAGAAAGCTTACAATGCTGGATGTTATAATGTGCATGAAAGAGAAAGAGAATTTGAATGCCAGAGTGAATGCCAGGGAGAATAAAAGTCAAGGAATCAGGAAGAATTTCTCACTTTTGAATGCTGCTTCTTGGGAAAAATTTTGAACCAAACCCTTTAAATGCTGCTTGTCGAGGTATTTATAGGATCAAGGGCATGCAAAAGGGGTAGTTTAAATGCCACATGTCCTGGGCCCACATTGACTTGCTGGCGTCACACATGCCATGTATGACCATTGGGCCTACAAGACCATTGTAATGGAAACCTGCTATGCCATAATTGTGAGCCTACCACACCGTAATTGCACCGTCAGTGTTTGGAGACATGTGCCAATGGTCCAATTAGGTGAAGTGCATTGATGTCGCACAACCACCCGCATGCCTTGTTGTGCTTTGTAGCGTAGCATGCTTGGCATAGCATAGCACCTTGTCATGTGTTCTGCTACATGTGTGTTGTATGCTTGCTATGCCATGCTATGCTACGTAGCATAGCGTAGCGTAGCAATTGGCCTTAGTCGTAAAAACTTTGTCGATTTGCAAACTTCTCTTTTTTGAGACTTGCAAACTTGCTGATTCCATCCTTTGAGCTGCCTTCTATCTCTTCAGTAGGATTGCTACACATTGCTGCGCCTTGTAGCTCAACGTAGCATAGTAGCAGACATGGTTCACCGCTTCCTGACGGAAAGGGACATTGTTGAAGGACTTGAAATTGGGCGTGGGGACTGGCTATGAAGCTGTTTCCATGCTACGATGCGTCATGTGGTGTAGTGTAGCATAGCACTCCATTTTGCAATTGTCTTCTGAAGCTTTCTACGCTACATAGCTTAGTGTAGCGTAGCGTAGCAGACTTCATGACTTAGAAAACTTTCCAAATTATTCCGTGTATCCAAAATGATGCTTCCAACTCCGTGCATTATTTCTGAGTAGGTTGTTGGCTGGGCAGGCTACTTAGGTGGATAGGCAGGATGACCCGTAGGGCCTGTTTACACCTAAAGTAGAAAATTTGCTGAACTGGCTAGCCTGAACTCGGAACGTTCTCCTCCTAAAGAACTATCGTGGTGCTTGCGCGAATTTGCAAGGCCTGGTGAAGTAAGAATGACTTCGAATTATTTGGTGTGTTTCACATACCATCATTGATCTCCTCTGGGTAAGATTTCTACCTGTCTAGGAACCCATGTGGAAGTGTTCCCAAGACTTTTCCAGTCTCAAGAGTGTTCACCGAGGGACACACCATCAAGGCATGCCAATATCACCAAGAACACAAGGCATCAATTCAAGAGCACCATGGGTAAGGAAATGCCTTGGCCTACTTCTTACAACACCATATCGCAACAAGAGAATTTTCCATGAGGTTTTCAACAGAATTACACATCAAGTCACAAAGGCCACTTACACATATAAAGAAGGTGGTTCAAGAATGAGCACTAGGAAAATAGCATACATCAAGCTTGGCCTTGTCATAGGGTGTGACATAGGCCTACAAAAAGGAGACAATTGACTCACATAGGACAATAACATCTAGCACTTTTGTGTGGATAAACTATCAAAATTGAGAATATCACAAGGTTACATTTCACACACCTAAGGTTAGGAATACATTCAGTGACCACAATACATGGTATTTGGGAATGCTACCCAGGACTAGAAGGCTATAGGACAAACTACCCAAGCCCATCCTAAGATGAAAGGTTTAGGCCACTAGGAGCATACCAAGAAAGCACCATGTTGTTTTGAGAAAAACATGTCTTTGTTGTGGAATGTAGACGATCATTAATCATACTACATTCATTGCACAATTGTCTCTACATGTACACGAACAACCATCGCACTGAACTCACTGCACGATTACCAACAAATAGAAATAATTTAAGACACAAGCACAATGATTGAATAACGGAACATGCAAACTAAGTATCGATCACTTGCCATAGTGGGACCTCAAGGCATTGGCCACTCCTAGGCCATTAGTATCTGGCATGGCCAAGGATACCATTTCATGCTCTCTGCTAACACAATATCTATAGGATCTAGGACGGTCACTATCCTCTGTTAGTGCTCACCCAACATAGAGAGGCAAAAAAATCATGATGTACCTACTAATCCATCACAACCAAGGTATTGATAAATCCACAACCCAATGTTGGGATTCAAAGACTGACTAATCAATTCATGAAAGTACCGCAAAGGCATTTGAACCCAAAGCTGAAGCAAGTACTCAAGGAAGAAATCAAACAGCTTCTCAAGGCTAGGTTCATATACCCCATTACTGATAGAGAATGGATTAGCCCCTTAGTTATTATGCCTAGAAAGGGAGGAAAATGGAGGGTGTGCATAGATTTCAAGCTACTAAATATGGCAACATTCAAAGATCACTTTCCATTGCCATTTTTTGTCCAAGTCTTAGACACCATCGTAGGGCATCACTACTACAGTTTTTTGGATGGATATAGAAAATATAATCAAATACAAATAACCTAGAAGACCAAGCCAAGACTATGTTCACTAGTCCTTGGGGAAAATTTGCATACAAATAGATGTCATTTGGCTTGTGCAATGCCCCTACAACATTTGAACAACTAGTTCTAAGCATCTTCCAACAACAGATAGGAAATGGTGTAGAGGTCTTTATGGATGACTTCTCCACTTATGGAGCAAACTTTGATCAAGCCTTGGACTGGTTAGAGAAAATGTTAAAAAGATGTGTAGAAACCAATTTGAGGCTCAACTATCAAAAAAACCATTTGATGGTCCAAGAACGCGTAGTACTAGGGCACAAAATCTCACACACAGGGATAGAGGTAGATCCCGAGAAAATCAAAATTATCCAAGGAATTACTCGTCAACTGGAAACTATCAAAGATATTCAATCATTCCTTGGACATTCTAGCTATTATAGGAGATGTATTGAGAATTTTTCAAAGGTTTCCAAACCATTGGTGGAATTAATGAAAAAGGATGTATCTTTTGAGTGAACCAGGGAATGTGAATTAGCTTTCCAAACTCTGAAATAGAAGCTAGTAGAAACACCCATTCTACAAGCTCCTGACTAGTCCAAACCATTCCATATCATGACTGACATGTCCAACTATGCTTTAGGAGTTGTACTTACATAGTTAGATGGCCAAAAGAATCCTTATTACATCCACTGTGCAAGTAGAAGTATCACTGGTACACAACTTAACTACACTACCACAAAGAAAGAATTAATGGATGTAGTGTTTGCACTGGAAAAGTTTAGACACTATGTATTGGGATATAAAGTATATATACATATAGATCATAGTGCAATTTTTTTCCTCATGAATACGCCAATGATAAGCCCTTGTATCATACTATAACTTGTAATCTTACAGGAGTTCAATTTAACAATGATCGATCGCAAGGGCATAGAGAATGTAGTTGCTGATCATTTATATCAGTTGCAATGGGACAACAAAGAGGATGAGTATCCAATTTCTGATCATTTATTTGATGAATTCCTCTTTGTTGGTGTAGTGAATAATCAATCACCCATGGAGACAAACTAGTACAATAGCATTCTTACCTATCTCCTCACCCAACAAACACCACAAGAGTTAAACCTTCAGAAGAAACAATAGTTTCCTCACCGAGCCAAGTACCTTATGGAGATCAATGGGAAACTTTACAAAGTGTGTCCTAATGGTTTCATTCGATGGTGTGTTCTTGATATAGATCAACTACAAGTTCTCCAAGATGCTCATGAGGGTCCTTGTGGGGGTCATTACATTGGGAGACGAATGGCCATCAAGATCCTGCTTGTAGGATATTATTGGCCTACATTGTTTCAAGATGCCCATCAATTCATCCAATATTATGAGCATTGTCAACATGATAGTGGAATGATTGCTAGAATGGAGCATTCGCAATAATGCATCCAACCGTTAAAACCCTTCGACATTTGGGGAATTGATTTTATGGGGCCAATTACACCAATGTCCAATGGAAAAGCCTATATCATTGTTGATATTGATTACCTAAGTAAATGGGTAGAAGTAGCTACTGTTAAGGATTGTACATCATCTACAATTGCACGATTTGTTCAACAAAAAATCATAAATAGGTTTGGTGTGCCTCGTGCACTTATTTCAAACAATGGTACCCACTTCACAGGTGCAACTTTTCAGAAATTAATGCAACACTTAGGGTTTGAGCATAAATTGACTACCCCATACCACCCCCAAGCAAACGGTGAAGCAGAAGTTACCAACAGGGAGATTATGAAGATATTGACAAGAACTATTACTAATTTTACGCGAGACTGGAGCACTAAACTGAAAAATTATCTTTGGTCATATTGCTCCACATGGAAACTCCCTACTAGTTACTCTCCCTATGAGTTAGTGTATGGTAAATTACCAATGCGTCCCATTCTAACTGATCTCTGTACACTATCCATGGCATGTGACCTCAACCTTGACCTTGATCTAGCATAGAAACAATGGTTAGTAACTCTTAACTTGCTAGATGAAAACCAACTAGCTACCCTATCATCTAACGAGTTTCACAAGGCATTCAATAAACAACATCATGACCTAAGGATTAGGAAAGTTAAATATCAACTAGGAGATAAGGTTCTCTACTAGAATCCCACACATGTGCCACAACGTATTAAATTTTAAACACTATGGGAAGGACCATATATTATTTATGCAAATTTTTCTTCAGGGGTCATGACAATATACCAACCTGAAAGCCCAGACAAGAAAATTTTGGTTAACATACAATAAACCAAACCTTTCCATGAGCTTAGGATAGCTAGTACACATGCTACCTCTATTGATGGACAACCTTGCTCACTATTTCAGATCTCCTCCTTCCAACTTAGTTGTGGGGGAGATGACCACCTATGTTAACCATTTTAGGCCCTCAGTTCTTTTTGAATTTTTTTTACACATTTTTCCAACTTTTCTTATTTTTGTTTTACACCATCATTCATGTTTTTAGTATTTCTTTGTTTGCTTGATTTACTTTTATTCATCATCCAATAAGTGCTCATGATGGTGGATTGCATTATATCATTGTTGATGCATAAATTTTGGACACGCGAACACCTATGAAAACTCATTTTAGGATACTATCGCGTAGGGCACCTCCCGTATGGGTACGGAAACCCGAGAATAGTCTCAGATGGAAAGGGCTATGTGACAAGAATAATAATAATAATGAAGTCCACTAATGAAATATTCTTAACCATATGTATAACAAAATTAATGAAAATAAAATTTTGTTAATAAACTGGTAGTAAAGATGCACAACTTTTCATATGTCTGTAACATCGAAACTTCAAGATTCTACTATAAAAAAATTTAATGCACAACCTTTCATATGTCTGTAACATCAAAATTCAAGATTCTGCTATAAAAATTGAATTCCTCAGAGCTTAAACAATATGTGATCCACTATGCATTTTACGGAGAAATCATAATGGTGAAAGTTGGTCTTAAATTACTTCTTTGACTCTAGGGTGGCTAAGAAAATTGAAAAGATTGTCGTGACTAACAAGTAAAACTCATTCCTTTGTACTATAGAGACACTGATTTCATCACACACAATGCCACTCCAAAGTAGCAACTATTTGGAATTTAGATACTTAAAACAATTTTAAGTATATCAGAAAATGGCACATTGCTGATAGCAGATGCAGTTATCGAATTTTAACAAGCGTATTGCACATAAGCATAAACTAAATACTGGCCAATGGCGATGATGTTGTCATTGAGGATGAAACATCTTGGACAGTGTTACCATAGATAGAAACTTATACTTTCTACTAGGTCGCAAACGTAGACAAGAAAACTATACTTATTAGGGCAATGCAACGAAACAAGGCAACACAATGGGACCATAAGGAGTTTCCTGATTGAAAATGGTTTACAAGTTGAAGAATGCAATATGTTAGTATCTAAGAATTTGAGGATCTGAAAGCCCAAAAAACCATGCTACTACTTAAAATTATAAAACAATGAAAGTTTAAGCATTTAAATGAAATTCAAAATTAGTGCATAAAGTGATATAATGACACAATGTACCAGCAACATGTTTGAAAATGCTAGAAAATGTTAACTATCTCTAACGAAAAATGCCAAATTTTTTTGATATTGTTGTATGTCGCTGAGATGCAGCTGTGGTTGCAGCCATCGGTGCGTCTGTCACATTATTCGTGATCATCCTGCTGACTAGCTATAGGCATTCATCACGTTATTCATGATCGTCCTACTGACTGTCCTGTACGACCATCCTAAGGGATGTTGCCCAGTGATCTCACATCTACAAGAGTCTAGGGTGTATGCACTCAACCCATGACTAAATAAATGGCAACCACCTGATGGTTACCTTATCCCCAAGGTAACCCAAGGAAGTTCCACCAACCCTCAACATATTATCCAAGTGGAACTCCACCACAACCCATTGAGCAACACCAATAGTGACAATACCCACAATCATGGGGGATGCCACCACCAAGGCAACAATACCCCTACTTGCAATTGGACCCATATGGCTACTACGTGTAGCATCCAATCTCTCCATGTGACTCTATTAGTTATGTTACACCACAACATCACTACCAAGCTCATGAGTATTATAGAACTCTTTCTCCTAGGGGAGATAACCCACAAACATACCATCCTTCAAATCCATCTGCAACTCTCACACCAATAGCCCCATTACCACCCTCTCCAGCAATGCAAGGGGAACTCCCGGCTCAATCGCAGGAACATAATGCCTCAAGCGATATAAATACTTAACCCATTGTTGGTTTTGACAACCATATGAAGAAAATACCTTTATTCAGAGCTAATAGTCCAACCAAGATCTTACAACCACAAGCAGTTGAACCTCTAAACGCCTCCCCATCAAATAAGGATTCAAAGTTCCCTTCAAATCAAACACCAAGCTCAATGCATACAGTTATGTTAACACATGTCATTACTGACTGGATTAGGGTTGGCCACCTTCCCAAAAAATTCTATGATCCTGGAAGCCCTCTAATCTATCTTTAAATCGCTAGGAATGAGCCATGTAAAGATCTTTTCGACTTAGGTTCTGAAGTCAACCTAATAACACAAGAGATGTACAAAGCCTGGAACTTGCCTCCATTAAAGAAGAGCAATATTCACCTAGAGCTAGTTGATGAGTCCATCACTATTCCCTTGGGACTAGTGGAGGACATCATTACCACTATGTGTGGGTGGTTGTACCCAGTTGATTTCCTAGTGATACAAGTGAATAACAATAAAGGGGACTTCCTAATAATAATGGGAAGGGCATGGCTAAGTACTATAGATGCACATCTAGGAATCCATGATCTTTCCTTGGAAATATCTAAGGAGAACACTTTTGGAAAGATTGAGAAGAAGAAGGTTCCATGCATCACATATAGTAATACAAGGTGCAATTGCATGTAGAGATCATGGGTTGGGTAAAGTTTAGCATTGCCTGCATGCAACCGGTGTGCACAAGAACTTAACCTACAAAAGTGCCTATAGGCAACAACCACATGACAAAGAGAGACCCAATGGCTAATAGCTAATCAAGAGAGCAATTCACTAACATGCATGGAACTAACTAACGGAATAACTAGTGCTTACATCGAAAGCATAGATGTACTCGAGCAAGTCCGTCTCCAACTTCCAAACCTTAACTTAAGAAACATCAATTGGGGGAAGCTGGAAATTCCTAAAAAAATCAGGCCAGAGCCTTAATAAGCGATTGTTAGTTAATGTGAAATAAAACAAACCTTACCATGAATCTAGAATAGTCAATGCACATAATACATCTGAGAAGGGATGACCCTGCTCATTATTTTGGATCTACTCCTTCCAATCATTCATGGGGGAGACGACCACCTCTACTAACTATTTGAGGCCCTTAGTTCCTTTTTAAGTTTTTGTTTTACAAATTTTGTTAACTTTTTTTTTTGCAACATCATTGATACTTTTTTCATTTCTTTATGTGATTGTTTGTTTTTGTTTTTGTTTTTATTTTTTTTCTTTGTTGGTTGTTCTAATTTTGTTAGTTTTGTCACCTAATAAGTGCTCCTAATGGTGGTATGAACTGTATCCTATGGATTGCTAATGTTTGGTTTTTACCTTTGAGTTATAATGTTGATACTAAGGTATGGTTCTTTTGATATAATAGGAAATGAGTCCACGTCACCCATGCATCCATGAATTTCTATGGTCTCTCTTGTCTGGGAACTGTATGGTCCCTTTCTTAATAATAAAACTATTAACAAATTGGTGACTGTGCATTTCTCAAACTAAGGAAGGTCTCAAGGACTGAAAAGGGTGTAACTTCAAGGGGATTTGATGCATTTGTTCTGGCTATTCTCTTGGGTGCTTGGATGTTTTCTTCTTGAGTTTTCCTTACCATTCTGACGTTGCTCCATTATTGGGAAGTTGAGCCAATAAAAATAAGTCTTTGCATGGTGTGGTTCTCATGCAAAAAAAGAAAAAAACAAAACAGTGAGAACTCAAAGCACATCCCTTAGACAAAATAATTATTTGTGCTATAAGAACTAGTTATAGAACTAAACAAACATGTTCCCTCTAGCTAAGGCCCTTTCTTGCTTCCTACTTTTCCCTTTCTTGTTTCCTCAGAATGGTGGTGACTATTTGGTGGAAACATTCTTGTTATCTCAAGTGGATGGATTGGCCAAGTGTATTAATGCGAAGTCACTGGAAGTGGATTGTTTGAGGTCAGATTTTGAATGAGATCTACTCAATCACATTAATCACACATACACAAGGGGTTGTACACCACCTTGTGCTTGGGACTCCATTCCATTCCCTTCTCTTCTCCCCAACATTCTTTCTCCACTTTCCACCTCATTGCTACTTGTATCAGTAGTCTATATTTTGGTTGATGCATTGTTTTCTCCTTGGTGAATTCTTGGGGTTAAGACTTCAACTCTTGCTTTCGAATGACATTTCTAGAGCCTATGGACTCTTTGAATATGGGATTGTTAGGGCATTAAGGGCATGATCCTACTTTGGGAAGGATCCACTGGCATTCCTATTTGGTGTATCAGTTAACTTCTTTCCCTTAAACATTGCTTCGATCAACATTTTTTTGTTCATTCCCATCTCTGAAATCCATTTTATTGATGTTTTCATTGTTTCTTTTTCTTCGTCTTTCTTATTCCTTATCTTTTTCCATTCTATCACTACCAAAGCATTGCTCTTAGTCATGGGGGCCCTGGTCCAATTTTTTCAATTTTCCTAACCCCTACACCTTGGGTAGTCACCAGTGTTATATCTCTAGAATCCATATTAGCCATATCACAACTTAGCCAATGGACCTTACACCGAGGCAAGGTATCAACTGCATTGTGATTTACTTATCCTTGCTCATATGTGACTGTGTTGTGTGTGCAGATAGCAATTGTACAACAATGGACAAGATCTGGATGAATCACTTAGGATGGACTAGTGTTGGAATATTTTTTCAAGGAACAAGACTGATGGCGTGGTTATAGATGGACAACGGAAGGCACATTCCTGGCATTGGCTGTAACACGTCTTCTTCTTTTCTCTCTCTTTCTTCCTTTTCAGCTGCCAAATACGGTTGGATGTCAGTTGTGTATAGTGTTCATTCTTGTAGTCATGAACACTAATATTGTAATGTATTGTAATGATTGATTCATTCACACATCATCCCATTCACCATTAGTTGTCATTCAAGTCAATAATCCCATACCTTCCCAATATTTTGTAAGGAACTCAAGGATGAGTTTTCATTTAGTCATGGGGGTATGATGAGCTGCGATATCACATACGCGATATCACATCTTGCTTCAGCTATTATAAATAAGAGGTGGTTCCCTTTGTTCAAGGGATTTAGAATTAGACCCTTAGCCAAACTCTTGTAGTTTTATTATTTTAGAGTTAGAATAATTTATGTGTGCCTACAGTAGGATTCATAGAGTGAACGGTTCTTTATTTGAGCATTTGTACATGAGCACACATTTGTGTATGGCAATAAAGATGAACTTTATGATAAACCTTGCAACATACAGATTAAGCTAATTAGTAATTAATTATTGTTGAATGTTTAATGGTTTCCTAGTTAATTAATCTCTCTCTCAACCTTCACCCCCCTTAGTTAAATACACTTAGTACGACCGCTTCGAGCATGCGTGTAGTGCTTGGTAACCCAGTAACGATTAGCGTTTGGTAATCCTAGTAGCGTTGCATTGGTTCAGGATGTGTATGGAAAGAGGGAACGGATACTGGTGTTAGGGAAAATTTAGAACTTAGTTAATGAATAGTTAATGTAAGTTAGTCACTTAGTTCTCTTTTCCTTTTCCCTTA
The DNA here is from genome assembly GCA_015680685.1 of Gnetum montanum. Taxonomy (NCBI): domain Eukaryota; kingdom Viridiplantae; phylum Streptophyta; class Gnetopsida; order Gnetales; family Gnetaceae; genus Gnetum; species Gnetum montanum. The sequence continues at coordinate 28,177 of MNCI01002591.1, read as the reverse complement.
TTAGTAGAAGACATAAAAAGACAAAAAGCTATAAAAATCATATACCTCAAGCTTACTTAACCATACAACCATGACAATACAAGTAAGTTTGGGAAGAGAGTGATTGATTAACCAGGTGTGTTCCATTAAGGCACATAAGCACTTAGTCCTTGGAGTTCGACCGAATTGCGGGTGAAATGCTCATATCTGTATGGTTGAGTGTAGGGGTACCTCGCCACTCATCAGTGTTGCAATAATTACAAATTAATCTTGTTCTTTATTGCTAGTCATGAATTGTATCTAGGTACATCACCACTCAAATAAAATTTCATACAATTAACCCAACTTCACACCATGGACACTCATTGATTATTACTAATGTACCGCCCGAAATCGTTGGTCTCCGGCTGGAATGAAATAGAGATCGGGAGACATGTGGCATGTTGACCGAGTGCAAAACAATGATATTTTACAAGTATACAGCGTGCTGTACGTCGGCATATGCCGCTATACGCCAGCATATATGGTTGGATGCCAGCGTATACGCTGTGCACCAATGTGTACGCTGTATGTATGACCTTGGCGTACAAGCTTGATCAAAGCAAAAGAAGTTCTCGACCTTCAGTTTTGGATTCGGATGCCATGGAGATGCTACCTGTAGATGTTGGGCTCGGTTGACCTTGATCTTTCACTGGTTATACACTTTGTCCATGCTGGGCGTATACGCTGGGCACGCTAGGCATATATGCTAGGCATATGAACTCGAGAATGCATGATGTCAACATCTGATGATTGCTCTATTCGTATGAGTTGATGCTCTGCAGTGCCATTTCCATGCCATCTCCAAGGGTTGCATGTCGGGCGTATATGCCAGTCGTACATGTGAGGTATGTACGCTGGGCGTATACGCTGGAGATGTATGCTTGGCGTATACACTGTGGACGCAAACTTGGGCATATACGCTGGGTGTATACGCTGTGCATGTAAACTTGGGCATATACACTGGGTGTATACGCTGAGAATGTGTACTTAGTGAAAACTAAGTATTTTGGGCTCCAAAGTTGCGATGTTTGATGCCAGAGAAGTACTAAGCTCAGAATTTTGTGGTGTTTCAACTAAGACTACGAAATCAAGTTGCAAGAGCTTCACTTGATTATAATAATGGATGTCATAAATATAATAGGTGTTGCATTTATATAGGCATTTATGACTATTGCATCAACACATCATGAGCTATGTCAATGCAAATATGTATCAATTGAAAACTATTTATCAAAATTAAACATTGAACTTGTACATTATTACCTTGAAATGAAAATAAGCAGGTTTAGTGATTAGCTCATTATTTTGTTAAGCAAGAGTGGATGAAAGGTTACTAGTTTGAGTTATAGTAAAAAACATGATTATGTTCCTCTATAAAAAGATTACTTTCCAAAAGAGTTTTGTGGGGGTGGGTGGTTGTAAAGTGACATATAGTCAACATGGTACTTTAAAAGTATTACAATGGAATATAATGGTAAGAGCAATGTGGTTTTGGGTGATGATTTTTTTATAATGGTAAGATTACCATGCCATTTGGGATTGAACTTGTAACTTGCACATCACAAGTCACACACTCTAATCACATGAGCAATGCCTTGCTAACTTACAAACTAATTTTGGAATTTAAGGATGGTCCTTTATATGGTTTTTTTGGGGGTTGGATGGTGTTGGACCTAAGAAAAAATAATAATATTAAAAAATTTAAAAGTACATTGGTTTATCTAAGAGAGAGCCTAAAGAAAGAAACCCAATTTTTTTGTAGTGGACATCCAATGATTTAAGAGCCATGGAACACTCTTAGGCACCATTGGATGACACTCAAGTGTTAGAAAACCCATCTTAGCTTGTGGTACTAAGTTAGTAGTAGGAGACCCTCATGTTGCAACTCTCTCTAAGTTCTCTGCATACTATAATCACATGGAAAACTACATGACCCTGATTCTACGGTGGTCATAGATATGTAGGCAACTAGGATTAGATTGTTCTGGTGTGGTGCCAATCCACACCTTGTACCAGAATGTGAGGGTTCTAGGGGTGAGGTGCGACCCCTGTAGATGCAATGGTTTCAGCTCAAGGGGTTCTTGCTTAAATTTCTCAAGGATTTCCAACTTGCCCCAGTTGACATTTTCAAGGTTAAGACTTGAAAGTTGGTAGTGGACTTGCTCTAATGCGTCTATGCTATCAATGTAAGCACAAGTCAAACCATCAGTTGGTTCCATGCATATGATTGAACTGCTTTCTTGATTAGCTATTAGCCACTAGGTGCCTTCTTGTCATATGGCTACTACATATAGGCATCTTTGTATGTTGATCACATGTGCACACTAATTTCATATAGGCAATGTTAAACTTTGCATAACCCATGACCTTTGCACATAATTACACCCTGTGTCACTGTATGTGATGCATGAAACTTTCTTCTTCTTGATCTTTCTAAATGTGTTTTCCTTTGATATTTCCAGAGAAAGATCACGAATTCCTAAGTACACATCAACTGTGCTTAGCCATGCTCTTCCCATTATGATTGGGAAGTCCCCCTTACCGTTGTTCACCTGAATCACCAGGAAGTCAGATAGGTACAACCACCCACAAATAGTGGTAACAATGTCTTCCACTAGTCCCAATGGGACAATGATGGATTGGTCAGCCAACTCTAGACAAATGTTGCTCTTTTTCAATGGAGGCAAGTTCCAGGCCTTCTACATTTCTTGAGAAATCAAGTTGACACCAGAACTTGAATCCAAAAGAGCTTTTCATGGCTCAGTTCCAATGATTTGTACATATATCAGTGGACTCCCAGGATTAGAGAATTTCCTAGGAAGGTGGCCAGCTTTGGTCCAATCGGTGATGGCATGTGTTAGCATGACCGTATGCATTGAGTGTGGTGATTGGGTTGAAGGGGGTCTCGAAGTTTTGATTGATACTAAGGTGTCTAAGGAATCAACCACTTGTGATTTAAAGGGCTTGGTTGGACTATGGTTCTAAAGAAAGGTCTTTTCTTCATGTGGTTGTTGGAACGAATAATAGGTTAAGAGTTAATAGCCCTCATGGCATTACGTTGCTATGGCTGGGTAGGGATTTCACCTTGCATCATGGGATCAGATGGTAATGGAGCTATTGGTGGAAGAGATGTGGTCGGATGAGAAGGATGATATGCTTGTAGAATATCACCTCTAGAAGAGGGAGCCTCATAATACTCGTGGGCTTGGTAGTGAGGTTGAGGAGTGACGTGACCAGTAGAGTCACATGGGGAGTTTGGCTGCTGCACGTAATATCCATATGGGTTAGGTTACCAGTAAGGATACTATTGCCTTGGTGGTGGCATTCCCCATGATTGTGGGTGCTGCCACTATTGATATTGCTCAATTGGTTGTGATGGAGTTCCACTGGGATAATATGTTAAGGGTTGGTTAGACTACTTGGGTTACCTTAGGGGTAAGGTAACCTTTAGGGTGCTTGCCGTTTGTTCAATCGTGGGTTGAGTGCATACTTCCCAAACTCTTGAAAATGTGAGATTATAGGGCAACATCCCTTAGGATGGTCATATTGACATATTTCACATCCACTATCATTGTCTATTTCCAACTCCACAATCCCTTCAATGATGGAAAATTTTCCGTTACCCTTGCTACGTGCATGTTCAACTTCTCTCTTTTTTCTTTTTTTATGATCACTACCTTGCTCTCTAGACTCGTCTACTATTTTAAGAACAAATTGAAATCTATTATCTAGGGAATTCCACATTTGGTCTACCTTTTCTGATAGTTTTGATGTCAACTTTTGGATAGACAAAGTTTTCCTATTCATCATCTCTTTGAGTGGTGTCTCTTCTTCATCCTCACAAAATCTTACTCCCCTCTTTCGGAGGGAAGGATCTCAGCTATACTCTTCCACACTTTCTCTCTTTCATAGCTCACCTTCTTCCTTAGCAACTTGCTCCAATAGTCTTTGAATTTGATGGGACCTAAGCTTGGATAGTCTTCCTTGGGCATAAGTCCCAACGGTTTTTCTTGTGTCATGCCTAAGCCCATCCACGAGATGGTGTAGTTGATCCCTTTGAGAATAACCATGGCTAGGACAATGGTGTAACAATGCATAATATCGGTCCATGGTAGCATCCAAGGGTTCATGTCCTCCTTGTTTCCAACCTTGGATTTTCTTTCATAAGTTAGACACTCGGGAGTATGTTTGGTACTTGTCATTAAATAGTTTTAACATAGTACTCCACCTATGAATGGATTCCAGTTCTAAAGATTAGTACCAGCTTTCTACTTCTTTAACTAGTGTCCATGGAAACAACTTAAGTTTTTGCCATTCATTCTCTATATTTTGTAAGGCACATGCATCATGGAATGTTTGTAAGTGATTCTAAGGATTAGCGTTGTATCCCCCTTCAAATTGTGGGATATTGTTCATATCTAATCTCTTGATTCTACTATCTTTATGGTGCCTTGTTGGAATTCTAATAGCCTCAGTTATGTCCAACATACCTCGAGTAGCGAGTAGGGGTTCATCATGATCATCTCATCCATGGCATCTATGATGCCTACATTGTTTCCTACTCTCCCTTCTTCTATGTCATGACTCTCTCGAGTGCCCTCATCCCCTTTATTGGCTGTTTTGTCTATGACTTCTACTTTGCCTACCTTTATCCCCATGGTCTTTTTCTTTATAACCACATCTGGATATTGAAGGAGAGGGTGAAGGATATGATGAAGGTGATGAAAATGGAGTACCATCACCATGATGGTGTCTGCTATGTTCTCTTCAGTGGTCATGGCCTCAATCACGATTACAATCAGAATGTCCACCTTTATCATGTGTCCGTGTTCCTTTTTTGGATCCTTTGTGCCCATGGGTATCAGAACCTAGGTTATGAATAGTGGAATGAAGGTTCTGATACACAACCCCTTAACCAAAGTCAAGGGGAGGAACATTGTTGTGTGAGCGATTGCTTGAGGTAGGTTTGCCACCCTCATTTTCACTTAAGAAATGTGGGACATCTTGGGACCACTTATCCTTCAAAGACTTATGATGTCTCTCCTATTACAAGTCCCTTTGATGTTGTGCCTTTGTGGGACAGTATTCTTTCGAGTCATGGTCTTGCAAAACATATTCTGCGTGTAAGTGCAGCATGCCAATTCATGTGAGAGCATGAAGAAGCATGCTTAGGACTGAACGATCAAGAGGTAACACTATGTTACCTTCTAAGTATCACCAATGCAGTTGTTCATCTTGACGAAGGATAAAGGTGAAGTCTGGTATATACTCATTAGGATGAATATATGCCACTCGAACTTGTTGAGGGACTGGAAGATCAATGTCATGTGTATTATGCCACTGATTGTTTCCTGTTTTAGACCTAGGCAGTGAGGCGCTTTCATACAAAGAAGGAGACATACTTGTCTGTTCAGTGTGCAATGTATTCTTATTTATTATTTTCTTAATCAACCCTAAGGGTTCATTCCAATGATGTGAATGATTTTTTATGTTCTAATTAGCACACAAACAACTAAGTCCCTAGCAACAATGCCAATGATGAGAAATGAGGTACCCCTATTCTTAACCATATGAATACAAGTATTTCACACATGATCTAGTTGAATTCCAAGTACTAAATGCTTATGAGCCCTTGTGGAACAAGGATAGGTTGATTGATCATTATCTTCCCAAACTTACTTGTATGTCATGATTGTATGGTTAAGTAAGCTTGAGGCATATGATTTTTATATCTTTTATGTTTTCATGTCCTATGCTATTAGGGAAGGAGAGAGGTAACTAAGTGACTAATTTAACTTAACTACTCATTAACTAAGTTCTAACTAATCCTAACATCAGCATCTATTCCCACTTGCCGTACACATCCTGAACTAGTGCAACATTTCTAGGATTACCAAACGCTAATCATTACTGGGTTACCAAGTATTACACGCATGCTCGAAGTGGTCGTGCTTATGTAATTTAATGATTTTCTTAATATATCAAAATGAATTATTGTACTAATAATAGAAATGTAAAGTGCATAAAATAAAATAAAAGAAATGCAAAAGAAAACAAATCTCAAGTACTACAAGGATGAATCAAAGAGCTTGTCTTTATTACCGTACACAAGGTGTGCTTAGGTACATAATGCTCGAATAAAGATTCATCCACACTTAGACCTCCTGTTGTGGGTACTTGGAAAATACTCTGACTTTCAAATAGACTACAAGAGTTTTGCTACTTAACTGCTAAAAGAATCCTTTCAATTGTGCACCTGGGCATTGTATTTATAGATTTGGGAGCAAATACTCTAATAATTAGAGTAACCACTCTAATAATTAGAATAACTGCTAGAGTAACCACTCTAATAATTAGAATAACTACTAGAGTTACCACTAGAGTAACTTCTAGAGTAACCACTCTAATAATTAGAGTAACTACTAGAGTAATTGCTCCCATCACCCGTGCATGATCAATTGAGACTGTGGACTATACAACATCATCAATGACCTTGAAGAGGTTAGCCTCATCATGACTTCCCCAACTGACCATTTATGCGATGGCTCAAAGATGGCCATTGATGGTTGATAATCTTACGGCAGCAATGGCAGTTGGTCTTGTTGGCTTGTAGTTTGCATGTTGGGCCTTGCTTCTTATTGTTGATTGGGCCTTGCTTCTTATTGTTGATTGGGCCTTGTGTTTGGAAGTTGGCTAGGCCCAATTGTTTGAGATGCAGTGGGCCAAATCGTTTACTCTTACTCAAGCTCCAATGTCTCACCAGCATCTTTTCTTGGTGCTAGTGGCTTCAGTAATTTAGCATATGAGGCATTTTAAGCTTTTCTGGGGCTATCATTAGTATAACCCAGAATTCTAGCACACCAGCATAGATTCCTAATTAGACAGGGGAAAGGAAATGCAAACTTCTCCATCTTACGTTCTTCAAAACACCTCAATATTTCTGTGAGATTTATATGAGGTAGGTTGGTATCAACCTTGCCCATTAGGATTGCACTGCCTCCGACCACATAGGTGGAAATTTTGTTTAATCTTTTTGTTAGGAAGAGTTGATAGGTGCCAATTTTGAAATAGATTCTCTCTTCAAGTGTGAGCTCCCCATATGTTTTATCCTCCTTACCATATGCCCCTTTTAACCATATTTTTTGTGCATCAGCATCAGAGCAAGTGGATAAGTGAGAAACCTTAGGCCTTATATTTGGAAGGTTCAAAACTTTTGAAATGGCCTTGATAGAGGAATCAACTGAAATTCCACCAATATCAACGGTGGTGTCTTCTTCCTTATTATGCCAAAATTGGTACATCTCCCCCAAATACCATTCACCACTCTCTAAGAGAACAGGCCATAGTGGAGATCCTTTGAGTTAATCTCTGACTGATTCAAGGCCAAATTTAGAAAAGAGGCCAAATTTGAGTTTCATAATCACTATAGTTGACGTTAACCTTTTCCAAATTTCCTGAACCCATTCTGAAGACAACATGAGATGTTGTCCATGTTTAGGTGCCCTACCTTCTCCACATTCTACATGCCTAGATTATGTAGTAATAGGGGATTCTTAATGGATGCTAAATGATTATGCCTCCTGCTCTGCATGTTCTATGGGAGGTGCTTGGCCTCTACCTCTCCTTGGCCATTTGAGAGGGTACTCCTTGTTGTCCTCATTTAGGGACCATATGTAATCACACAAGATTAATTGTTAGTAAGGTCATTTAAAAAAATTTAATTTATACATTACTCATTACCTTTAATGAATTCAATTCTTGCTTAGTGTGATTCAGAGTTAGAAATTTTCAAGAAAATCCCCCTAAAAGTTTTATTGTCGGGTCTAATTTGATCAGGTGACTCCAAAAGTAATTTTCATGGTTTGGGTGAAGGAATAAAATTGGTTTGGAATAAGTTCGTATCATTTCTTTAAGATCACTTACCCCTATGATATCCTTTGGGTGATAGCGAATCTCAAAAAAACTGTGTGCAACTTGGAGCATACCCTTCCCCCATGACTAAGTTAAACACTTTAGGTTTAAGTAGGTTTGATCAGAAGGAGAATCAAAGAATTAATGAGCATGATATTGATGTTTAGATGACAAGTGTGCAAGCTTGAAAATTTATGGAAGAAAATTACAACAACTCCCCTCACATGAATAGTGGAAANAGAAAGGGGTGGGGGGGGGGGGGGGGGGGGGGGGGGGTCCATATATATAGGTTTTATGAATGCGATATCATGTACATGCTAGCGTAGACCCAATATCATGTTAGACCCCATATCAGGTACTCGATATCACATCCCCTCCAAAATAGGGTACTTGGAAAAATTGATAAATTTTTGAATTTTGAAGGCCAAAAATGAAGGATTTAAGGTAGATTTGGAAGGTCTGGGGTAATGTTAAATAGACATTAAGGCACAAAAATTGTAATGAAGTGGAATCATATAATGAAGTTCTTAAAAAGGGTGCAGAAAAAGGACATGTAGTGGTGCACAAGAACATTTGAGGTGAAATGATGATAAAGGGAAGAATAAATTTAGTAATGTAGTACTCAGAGGGTATAAGATGATGTGGTGATGTGCAATAAGTGCAAATTACAAAAGTTACACAAGTGGATCCTCCCCAAAGAAGGTTCCAACAAAATTTCCGTAGGCACTAGAAGGGTTGAATGCAATTTGTACTAGTCTAACAAAACACACACATGTTAAATACCACCATGATGAGGTACGAATTATATACCACACAAGACATAAGTTAGAAATACTTGGACAGTGGGGTGAACGGATCGTAGAAGTGATTACCAAAATTGGGACATGAGGTAACCTACTTTGGACATAATGAATCCTGATTGTAGGGCATGACTAATGTATCATTAACCTTTCACTCCAAAATCAAGACCAAGTCTATGCCTTTGATTAGTTGCATCACATTGTTTCATCCAATGATTGACAACCATAAGAACATCATGATAGTAGGGTGTACCATCACTTAGCGTTTTGTACAAGGGAGGAGTGATTTGGAATTTCTTTGTGGCACATTCTTTCTTGATCTTTTCTCCATTATTTTTCCCTCTTTATTTTCTTTTTCTCTTTTTTGTTTAGCCATTCTGGCACTTTTCATTTTTAACAGTGATCTGGAGAAGCCACCAACCTTTAGGCATGGGTGCATGTCTTTCTAGTGGGACCCTCTAGAATAGCATTGAGTTTCTTTATTGAGTGCCTTTATTTCTCTTACTTCCATTTTTCATTAGATCTACAAGGATTTTAGTACAACCAAGCTACATGATAGCACATACAAATGTCACCAAAGAGGATCCACAAGTTCCCTTAATGTCACACTCTGGCCATTCTCTCTTAGTCCATCATTTCTCGCTTTGGGCATAATGAGTACAAAGATACTTTAAGTTTTGATGATGGCAAGAATATCATCGTACCCAAAGTAGAACCTCTTATTAATATAATGGATGGGTGGATATTGTGGGCTCATTGTCTAAATAATTAGTCACCTAAGACTTGATAGCATAGAACAACACCTCCATTGACAAGTCACATGAGTATTTTATTCATCAATGAGATTACCCTCAAAAAGATAAAACAACAATTTGAAAAGTGAAAAACTGAAAACAAAAAATTGTAAAATCAAAGAAAAGGAAAAACATTTACTAATTCTGCTTATTAGAATGGGGGGTATCCCCCATGACTAAACCTTTGAGCATGACTAGAATTAATAAATGAAAAATTTGAATCCATGCATGTTAGAAACATTGGGGTCTAATCATATCCAAACCACTAGGTGTTTTTTGATGTGGTAGTAGGGATGTACCCAAATTGGGGTTCACAAACTTGTTGAAAGTAGGCATAGTGGGGCAGATTAGAAGATGTGGTCATATGATAAGGAGCTAACCCACTATGACACTTGTGACCATAAGATGGTATGCAAGGATCAATATGTCTCCCTTTTTGGTTATATCCATTAGGTCGCATGGTTGTTGAAGCATTAATTGATGGCTCGGATGAGGTAATAGGAGGCATTAAGTTTGAGGAGGAAGATGCATCACAACGCTGGGCTTATGATGAGTTGGAGGAAGCAGTGGTTTTAGAACTATGTTGTCTCTTTCTACGGTCATGCCTAAAGAAAGGATGCTTTCGATGTTGTGGAGGACCTCCACTGCTATTGATAGTAGTAGCACAAGTAATGTTTGTGGGTTGGTTCTATGGTGGAAAACCTTCTAGCACAACTAGTGGTAATGTAGAAGAAGGTGAAGGATGAGAATATTGAGGGCAAGGATGAACGTAAAGAACATAAGGTGGTGATCCTATGGGAGAGGACATGGTTTGATAGTACTCAAGAGAATGATAAAAATGAGGTGATGTAGAGGATGTTGATCCAATTGGGGAAATAGAGTGTTCAACATAATAATCATTTGATGTCAGGATATATGAAGGGTATGGTTTGTTTGGTGGTGGCCTCCCCCACAACTGGGGGTTTCACCACTATGGTTGGACATGGTACTTTTGTATGAAATCTGGACGCAACATTCCTTCTCAATGCTCATGTAAATGTGACAATATTGGGCATTGGCTTTCGAGGTGATCGTATAGACACACATCACATTAATACTTATGATTTTTAGTTGAGTTCCTATCCTTATTTTTTTAACCCTCATTTTTGATTGTTGAATGGTATCCTATCCTATTTCTAAGTTCTACATCCTCTATTTATTTTGGTTATCAGAGTGATCGTGCATGGTTCTACCTCTGATAATATTTGCATATTCTCAACATTTTTCATATGCCCATTTCATCATCTTATTAATATTTGCCTCAATTTTATCTAGTGATTGTAGTATTGGCAAAGATGGAGATGATTCCACCTCCTTGAGGTGAGTTGATTTCTCCTCTTCATGGATCTTTGTTATTTTAAGATTTTGTTCTTTTTGAGATCTTTCAAAATTCTCCCATTTTGCTATTTCTCCTTCTTCTTTTGTTATCTACTTAATAAGATCTTGGAATTGGTGGGTTCATAGTTCATATAGTTGAACTAGGGCATATATCCCTAGGATCTCCCTTGTTTCATTACAGAGCCCATCCATAATGTGACACATTAACCTTGCTTCGAAGAACCCATGGCCTGGGCAGTTGTTTAACAACAAGTAATATCTTTCTAAGGCCATGTCCAAGTGTTCATGTTATGCTTGTTTCCACTGTTGGATTTGCCTCCTCAAGGCTGACACCCTTGCACAAGTTTGATATATTTCATTAAAGAGTTTCAACATTGTTGGTCAACAACGAATGGATTTTGGTTTTAAAGATCTATACCATACTTTTTCCTGGCCAACAAGTGTCATATGAAAGATCTTAAGTCTTTTCCACCCATTATCAATGTTTTTCCATGTGCAAGCATTGTAGAAGGCTTGTAAATGATGTTGCAGATCTAAATCCTAGCCCCCTGAAAACTTGAGAAAGTTATTTAAATCAAGCCTGGGTAGACATATTTCCTTACGATGCTTATGGGATATTTGAATAGCCTCTTTTATATGCATTAGGCTCTTAGTGGCCAACAGTGGTTCATCATCACTAAGTAGGTTATGAGTTTGTGAGTAGGGACGATGTTGTCTTTGTTCATGTTGGCATTCCTAACTTTGCCTGTGGGTTCGATTTTTATTTCTACGCTAATCCCTTGAGAGATGGTCATCTGTGTCATGACCTAACATTGAAGGAGTAGAGGAAAAGAAAGAACTAGAAGACTCGTCATGACTTTTGTAAGTCTTACAATCATCTCCTAATGTACTCTTTCTAACCATTGAGAATGTCCTAGGCCTTACAGGCCCCCTCATTCTATGGGGTATCCCATCGTTAATAAAGGTATCTAAGTTGGATGACAATAGTCCTTGAATGTCATTAGGGTATCCATGAACATATGAAACTCCTGTGTAAGATTGAGTACTCCAGACTTCTTCGTCATCATACATTTCATTGGTTCTCCAATGGATTGCCTCACTAGATGTTGCATTACCATTGTCTTGTGAGAGAGACATTGGTGTGAATTATGTGTGACTTGATTTAGGTAAATTTATTTTCTAAAAGATTTATCATTAATACTTTGTTACAGCAATCTTGTATGATATAACTAATCTAGATAACTATCACCATCCCTAGAAATGACTCTAATGATGCATAGTGAGGTACCCCTACACTCAACCATATGAATATGAGAATGTACACACGATCCATTCGAACTTCACGGATAAACTAGTTGTGGCACCTAGATAGTTACATGTTGATTGTAGTTTGCTATCTTCCCACCTAGACTAGTATTTGCTTTGTCATGTATGGTTTAGTCTAGAGTGAGGTGTATGATGTGATTTCTAACACTAGACTACTCCTAGAGATGAGAAATAATCTTGATTAAACTAATAAGAAATATGAAGTAAGATCTAAACTAGCCTAAGTGTGATGAGCATCTGTCCTTCATCTTCCATATGCATCTTGGACTTCATATACTACATTTGGGATTACCAAGCACACATTACTTGAGCACTACTAGATATGCTACTGGGTTACCAAGTAGTTCCACTTAAATGTTTGTGATGAAGACGTACTCATTCTACATTAATAATAGGAGGAATAAATAACAATAAAGAAATATTAACTAAGAGAAAAATAAATAATAATTAATAATTAAACAATTAAAAACTAAGTGAATGCTGTAATGATGGAGTAATCTCGATCTTTATTGCCGATTGTGTGTGTGTCCAAGTACATCACACTCGAACAAAGGTTCCGTACAATTACAAGCATCACATTGCGGGCATGCACTGAAAACTGACAAAAAAACTTGACCCTAAATATTTACCAAAAGACCCCTTTCCTATGTGCCTAAGTGCTATATTTATAGGCTGACACAAGAATCAAGATATCATGTATACGATATCGTTACCTAGGCTACGATATCGCGTACTCGATATCGAGTATCTGATATGGGGGCTTGGCAAACCACAATTCATCAGTCTTCATCAACTCAACAAGTAATCAATTTCCTTTCAAAAACTAAATATATTGCATAAAATATGATATATACTTAATGTCATTCATAATAAAAATTAAAACTAACTTGTTCTTTTTTTTTTTGAAAAGATCCCAAAAGGCTTAAGGCCTTTTTTTGTCCTTTTGTCCTTTTGTCATTTTATGGCTTGAGATCATCTTGATTTCTTTTATTATATACTTGAGCTTTGATATGCAGAATGAAATTTTAATAAAAATGTAGATAATGGTGAAGTAAAAGTGATAATTCAAGGTCAAAAAATCTTTCAATAGTGCCTCTACCTAAGACTAATGATTCACTTGTATAGTAAAATTGATAAAGATATAGGTTTAATGCTCTAATTAGATAGAGAAATTGATAAAGATAAAAAAACTAGGATGTTGACGAGAGGAAGGAAAATAGATAGGAAGGGGAGTTAGAGGAAGAATAGATAACATAAAAAAGGAGAGATAAAATATAGAATTATGAAATCAAGAAAAACAATAAACTAGGGATAGAAATGAGGGACAATCAACTATACATCAAGTTGATGTGTTATATCATACATAACAATGTTGATAACTTGATATAATTCTCTTCTTATCGTATTCAAACTAAAGATACCCTCACATGAAGTAGAAATGGTAGAACACTCATGGCTTTCTACATGAGGGAGATTGCTTATAAACATCCTCACCATAGTTTGCTAATAGGAAGAAATATTAGTAGAATGGGATAAGTAGAAAGTGGAAATATAGACGAAATTATATAGGATATGTACAAAAGAATAGTAGCAAAAAACATAGAGAAGAGACAAAGAGAGAGAGTGTGTGTGTATGTGTGTGTGTGTGAGTGATGAAAAGTAATATAGGTAGAGAATTTAAAGCAATGGAATAAAGCATAGGTGAGATAGGAGGTAAGGGTTAGAATAAACCTGATAAAGATTAAATTCTTTTTTGCTTCAAATATAGTACTTTTAGGATATGCTCAATTTATAGGATTTGGATATTGATTCTCATCTGAGTCTACGAGGTAATATGCTTCATTGTTGAAATTTTTTATGACAATGAAGGATCCTTACTAGTTGGGAGAGAACTCGGATGCCTTAGTATTCTGAAACTGCTATAGGACAAGAACACCTTCCTTAACCTTTCTTTTCATGGCAATGACACATGGATTCTTGATGATTTTAAATATTAATCTCTAGTTGTAATTCTCCTCATAAGTGCCTAGCTCAACACAATGCATTTTTTCATTCTCCTTATCTATCATTCAATTTTTCAAGGCTACTGGATGAGATGACATGTCTAATTCCATTGATAACATCAATTTAGATCCATAATTCAACATGAATGGGATTTAGCCAATTACTTTTTAGAAAATGATTTGATAGATTCAAAGTGTATGAGATAGTTAGGAAAGCCAATTTTGTTGATATTGATCAACCATGGCTTTTAGAAAATGGATAAGGGATTTGTTGGTTGATTTAGCTTGATCATTGAACTAGGGATAATAGGAAGATGATAATGGCTAGGTAATTTGATATTGATGATATAAGTTGGTAACATCTTTGCTCTTGAATAGAAATCCATTGTAGGTTACAAGGTTGAAGGGGATACCAATGTGGGGGATGATATGGTCCAAGATGAAATGATTGATGTACTGGAATGTGGTAGATTTTGAAGATGATCAAAATGGAAATAGGCTAGTGCTATTTCTAAGATTCTAGATCTAGGGATCAAAATATATATTGTCAAAACATTTTTTAAAGGAAAAGTTTGGAAACGCATTAATGCAAAATATGTACAGTAAAGAAATACAAGGGGAAGAAAAGAATCCTCCAATAGCAAATACTTAAAACGAATGCTTGTTAATGTTAGGCCATGTGATAGACCACAGCCAAAATATGTCTACCAAAATAGGCAACAAAAACATAAAGCTCTACAAAGGTCTAAGAGCAAAGGGACCCAACACATAAATCGAAATCACATACGCAAGAGTTCCAAAACCTAGCATTACCATCAAAACCCAATCACAAAAATCACTCGAGATCTCTATCTCCAATAAGCCTCCACCTTCCTATCCACAACTTGAAGTTGAAATAGGACCTCGAAATCTTCCTCATGCAAGTCTTTACCACTTATTGACCTATGAATCTCCTACTACTATAATTTAGTTTATTGTAAGTAGACCACATCACAATTTTCCTAATGCACAATATCCTTAATGGTATTTCTTTGACAAGGGGAACCTTACCCCCTACACTCTGTGAGAGGATTTTCATGTCCTACATAATGTGTGTTTGAACACCTCCTTGAGGGTTAGCTGTATCCGAAAGTTAATCTCCAGTTGTATCCTTTTATCTCAATCCATAGAAACCAATTGATGCTCCACCTTGCTTTTGTGAGACAGAACCATGAAAGATCCATGATTCACAACAATCCTTTTAGTAATCTCTTCCAAGGTGGTAGGGGATCCCCCCTAAACACGTTGACATAGCTACCAAGGGTGACTAGTTCAAACCCCAAACCCTGACTAGAGAACACCATTGGACTCAACACATCTTTGATGTGTGACCCCAAGGAACCCAAAGACCTAGGAGACCGCAACGATCCACATGACATTGGAGAATCTAGTGAACTAGATTCTCTACCCCCACAAACATCCTATAGATCTTGGATCTCAACCTAACCACTTTCCACATCCTCAACCTCCTTCACCCCTTGACCATTGGTCTATGCATCCTATTTTATGGCCCTTGCCCCAAAGGTTTTCACCTTCATTGTCTTATTGGACCCTTTGGGGTGTGTTCTCAAGAAGCCTTTCCTTTTGGATTATAAATGTTCAACTCCCACTCTAGCCTAGCCACTACCTTTCCACCTTATAGTCTACCATTTGGTGCCCCGCCTTGCCACATGTGTTGTAATGGTGTAGCCCAGCTAATTTCATAGTTTCTTGATGATCAATAATCACATTCTCATATTTGATCTTTACATATTTCTTCCCCAAGGTAAAGTCAAGCACAAGCTTATGGACCAGTGCCATAGGTGATAGTAATCTTCACACATAGAACCTTGAAAATCCCAATCGTTCCAAGGAACTTATGGCACAATCAAAGGCTATGATATCCCTATAGAAACTAGTAATAGTTCTTAGGAACTCCTTAGTCTAGAGCTCCGATAGAAGATCAAAAACCTATACCTAGATAGGAGCTCATGAAAACAAATTCAGGTCCCAATAGATCCCCAATCACTAATGTGTCAGGGCCAAAACCTATACCCCAAAAAACCATAGCCTACCCATGAAAACCCTCTCACGATCTTGCATTGATTGAAAAATAAACAAAAAGAGATCCTCTAGGAGGTAATGAACCTTCATAGGGCAGAAACCCTAATGCATGACTACACATTTCTTAACCAGGTCAAATGGAGGTGGCACCCATGCTAAAACAAACTTACTGACGAGACTCAACTCCACTATTTGTAATCCTACACCTAATGGGGCTAGCATTCATAACCTAATCAAGTCATCTCATCTCACACACTCATTCATGCCCCCAACCCTAGAGTGCCAAGTTGCTCCTTTCCCCCCAATCTCCATTTTGACATCCTCTCTTGCAAAATCTCCAATTCATCAATTGCTTCAAACTACGAAATTCTTGCCCTGCCCTCTTCCCGATTGTCCTTTGTGTCAAGGCCATGCCCCATTCTTTCCACACACATTACAATTGTCACATTCCCTTGCACTCACCATGTTCCTAATCATCAACTCAAATTCTATTCCTTATAAAATTTCCATATGCTTCTCATCACCCCACCACTTTAGCTCTCAAAATTGTACTAGTATCCATTGTTAAAAATTTTAAAATAGCTATACAATATTATAATAATAAACAAGTTTCCCAAACATGGGAAAATTGTAAACAAAGTATCTAAAATCATGAGGAGAAGAAAAGTAGTCTAGTGTATGGTTAAACTTGTTTTTGCTTAGAGAAAATTATAAGGTGATGCAATGGCTTTTATTTACTAAAATTATGAGCATGAAATTTATCATTTAGAAAATAGCCCCAGTTTCTTCAACATGGATTGATAATTATTCAGTTGAAATTGGAGGAAAATGTTTGAATACCAATGGTTACAAAAGATAAAATGTAAAAAGAAATAATATAGGCAAGTAAACAATAAAAATGCCTTTTCTTTTTTAGCGAAGGGAACCAGGGGGTGGGGTGTGGTGTGGGGAGGGGGTGGGAGAGGGGAGGAGGTAGGCTAGGCTAGGCAGGAAGGGTGTTAGAATCTAAAATAATTTGACTATAGGTACACCTCAAGTCATATAGTCAATATGATACATTAGGAGGGTATCAGAACTTCAACATTATTTTAACAGTGTTTACCCCCAATACATATAGTCAATTTAAAGCTTTATAATTTAACATTACAAATTAGAATCAAACCCATAACTTGGAGCTTCTAAATCAAGGGTACCACTATAGGGTTACACCTCATATAGTAGCATGATCATTTTTGGTCTATGGACATAATCAAATCTTCCATTTCAATTTTAGTTTCATATAGGAATATAATGATACATCAAAATAAAATAATGAGTTAATCACTTGAGAAACCTATTGGTAGTAATTAAAATCATTTTAAGTTTCAATATTCAGAATCAAAATACACTTTACTAGACTTTAAAATAGAGATTAAAACATTCATCATCTTGTTTCCGTTTATCCTACCTATGATGGGCTAAGCATTAAGGTAGGCAAAGGTAAGATTCAAAATGCTCTTATTAAGGTAATCAACTTAAAATAAGAAGAGTATTTTTTCTCATTATTAAAACTCTTATGTTTTCATTTAAATAAAGATTTTTACAATTTAAATGAAACAATTTACATGCTATCATGTTGAAATATTAAGTAAATCTTTATAATATAAGAAATTACAAGTGTGAAAGAAGCTTATGAAATTGTGTCTAAAATAGAATTTGTATTAGAAATGAATCTACAACAATATTCATGTTAAGAAAAATATTGAACATGAAAATTTCTTTTGAATTATTTGTAATCATGTTAACATTAATATTACAATTTCATGGAATGATTACTTATTTTAAGAACACCATCATTATTATTGAAAATCTTTTTTGAAAGTTTTAGTTTATTTTAATTTCTCAATCTAAAATGTGTGGACTAGCTAATAAGATACAAATATACAATGAAAGAAATTAAGAAAAAAATAGACATTAAAATTTTCTATATTTTTCATGGTATTTAAGTAAGGAGATCTATTACTATAATATATTATGAGTTTAGTTATTTTCTTTTCATTGGTATGTTGATGTCAACCTCACCCATGCTAGGCACAGGGCTACGATTTACTAGTCTAATCACTAGGGTATGATTTCATGATTTGAATAAAGGTGCTTTCAATAAGAGGTATCATGCAACCTTTAAATTATTGTTAGTTATCAACAAAAACATGAATCATGGACCAAATTTATACGAAGTTGAATGCCAACTACCTTCACTTACACCATGGAAACCAAGGTAGAGATTAAAAAAGAAAATTAAAGAAAAACACTCTATGGTTAATTAGTATAATAATAATAATATTTCAACAATATCATCATGTTAGCTTTGTGGAGAATTATTTTGCGATTGATGTATTTTACATTTTTATATATTCTAGAATACAAGCTATGATAAACTATTATTTGCATTTTTGGTATTATAATAATATTTAAACATATTGTAATTAGAAATAAGAATTAACAAATTTTGGAGTCCTTACCATTACATAGTTTAAAGTACATTAATTTATGCAAGTGGACACAATTAAAATTCAAAAATCAAAATGTCTAATGTCCACCCAAACATTGGTATAAATACTGAACATTGTGAGTAGCTGACCACTTCTATTTACAATTAATGTTTTCTACAATCCAAAATTGTGTGTCTCAAATCCTCTTGGAGATCATAAATATGAATTTATGGTCCTTTATTGCATGGAAATATTTTATGAACATCTAGAATAGCATTTACTCAAGTTGTGGGTCATGAAAAGTGGTGGTGGAAAATATGGTTACTGTAATTAACGATGGTGGAGAACATGGTGGTAGTTAGGCTGAAGTAAGTAGTGGTGGTGGCAAAGACATGGTGGATGTGGGCATTCACTGCAACTAGATGGGAGCTACTATAAAAGTAGTAGGAGAGAACACACCTTGGGGGAAAAGGGATCTCTCTCTCTCTAGAGCAGGGATAGATCTTGGTTCCTTTCTCCCTCTAATAGTGGTATTGGGACACATTGCAGGTGGAATGGTGGGTGGTCTCTCTTTCCTTCCTCCACAATGGTGTCAGAGCATTAGGCATGTGAATAACATCGGTAGCTCTAAACAACACACTGCACATGATAGCAGCAACGTAATGGAGGTCTCCATCTTAGCATCTACAATTGCAAATAGCAGCAACAAGGGACCTCTCTGAGCAAGTGGTGGTAAGCATGTGCATGGTGAGGTGTGTAAGCAGAGGTAGGAAATGTACATAATGCACGGTTGTGGGCTATGATCAGGCACACATGTGCATGACACATGGAAATGGATGGAAAATGCTCAACAACTGATGACAATCAAGCCTGCATCAGTAACATGCAATAGTAGCAACGTCTATGACAGTGAGTGATGCATGATTGTAAGTCAATGTGGTAGCACAATGAGTAGATAACAGTAGAAGCAATGCCAAACATCGGCAGTAGCATCAACGTAGTGGCGTTAGACTGTCAGGCACGTGAATAACAGTGGTAGCTTTAAATAGTGCACTACACGTGATGGTGGTGTGCATCAAAGGCATGAACTCTAGCGGCAGGTGCATCCAAACGAATGTGTGCATAGCATTATAGACAATTGTAGTAGGAGGATGGTAAACAGTAGGGATCTCTTTATAGCATCGCTAGAAAAGGAATATAAGTAGAAATCATTTTCATACCAAGGAGAAGCTAGGATAGGTGCATCTATTATAGCTTCTTTAATAGAAAGAAATGCATTCTTTCTATCATCTGTCCAATGCATATTACTATCTTTCTTAAGCATATCATTCAATGGTCTAACTAATTTAGCATAGATAGGGATAAATCATCTAACAAAATTAATCTTACTAAAGAAAGCCCTTAGATCAGTCTTGGATAAAAGGTAGGTACTTCTAAAATTGCATTTACCTACTCAAAATCAATCGCAATCCCCTCTTTGGTCACTATATGACACATAAATTTACAACTTTGAACATCAAAGATGGATTTCTTTGCATTCAAGGTGATGCCAAATTGTCTACATCTCATAAAAACATTTCTAAGGTCTCTAAGGTGCATGCCTTGATCTTTAGAGAAAACAGTTAAGTCATCAAGGTAGATAATAATACACTTTCTAATTAACCCCTCAAAAGTTTTTTCCATAGCTCTTTGGAAGGTAGAGCCAACATTTATGAGGCCAAATGGAATTTTAGCAAATTGAAAGGTTCCCCACTTTATTGTAAAAGCTGTCTTGTATTGGTCCTTCTTATTCACTAAAATTTGGTTATATTCTCAATACCCATCCAAAAAGGAATACATTTGAGAACCATTCACAACTTGCAATAACTCCTCCATAAGAGGGAGTGGATAATTATCCTTGATGCAAGAAGTATTAAGGTTACGAAAATCAATACATAACCTTAACTCACCAGTTCACTTCCTAACGGGTACTAAGTTTGAGATCCAATAGGAGTGTCTTACTGGATAAATTATTTTGGATTCTAGGAGTTTAACAATTTCTGCTTTCATAAGGATTTCAATCTTTGGATTCACAGGTCTAAGCTTTTGCTTGAATGGTTTTGTTTCTGGCCTAAGGGGAATGGTATGTGTTATTACTAGTGGATTAAAAGTCCTAAGGTCTTCATAAGTCCAAAACAGAACATCATTAAATTCATGTAATAGGTCAACAAGGCTTGGTCTTTCATCTAGATGTAAATAGGCTCCTATTTTAACAGGGTATTATTTTCCTCCCTATTGAATCTAAATTGTTTGAGTTTGAGCTAATATTTGCCAATTTGTGTTTTTAGATAAATCTAGGGCCTTGGTGTGTAGGTCATCACATAAAGCTTCCTTAACTATGGTTTCAAGAGATATCTTATTCAAGAACACAACATCCTTGGATGTATGTCCTTGATCGCTGAGTTCTCCTTCAGAAATTAGGAATTTACAAATATGGTCATCATCATCAAACACTTGAAAAGAAGAGATATTATTAGGGATGGAATAGGACTTGATTTCTGAATCCCAAGCATTATACTTAAAAGGGAAATCCAAAGTGGTAGCTATTTGGGCTAGTGCATTGGGAATATAATTTTCTTCCCTAGGTACATGTTCAATAGTTACACGTTCAAATTCTTTAATAAGTTCAAGAATATATGCTTTGTATGCTTTCATGGTGGTGTCTTTATCATCAAAGATATCATTGGCTTGATTCACTATGGTGGTGTCACTATATCGTCAAAGATACATCAACTCTTATGTTCATCCTTGGCTTCTTGTTGAGATGGGGCTCTTCTAAGTCTAGAAGGGGGATTTGATCGTTGTCGGGTAGTTACTTGGGATGACCCAGATTGGTTGTTTGCATTGTTTTGACTAGGAACTCTTTTGTTTGGAGGTGTATAGGAATTGTTCCTAATTTTTTGCTATGTAGCATTCATAATGTCACTAATTTTGCAGTTGCGAGTGTTGTGTGGGTTAGGGTCGCCTACAATAACTTGTTCTAATGAAAAAACCTCTTTATTTTTGGTCTCATGAGGTACATTAAGGACCATGATAGGGGTTATCCCATTTTGTTGCCCTTGAGTATTGTCACCGTACAATGCCATGAATTGTGGACAAGTCTTTTCAGAATGTTGCCTCATATTATGAAGAAGACAATAATCATCGTTAATTGATGTACTTGGTTTTTCTAGTTGTATAGGGCCTTTGTTATTGTTTCTCTTTATCTCAACCACTTCATTGAATAGTTTTTGTAATGAAGTGAGTATTTGGATCATCTGATCATGAGTTTGGGTTGGTGGTTCAATAAAATTTGATGTCCTGTTTGGGTTTATAATGGATTGGATCAAGGCTTTTAATTGTTCATCATTCAAACCAGTGTTTGATGGTAAGAATGAAGAGGACATGGTGTTTTGAGAGTAATTACTTAAAGGCTAAGTTGGTTGAAAGGGAGAAACAGCTTGAGGCATAACATTAGACATTTGAAAAGTTGGTAAGAGTAGAGGGTTTGATTGCAAAGGGTTACTAACACTCATTGATGAAGTGTCATTAAGTCATGCATCACCTAGGCTGCGTATACGGGGCTGTGTCGACGCGGGCTCATCGACATAGGAAGGCTACGTCGATGTGGCCCTGTTTATGCAGCTGCCTATCTTGACCTATAAATAAGAGGGCCTTCCACCTCATTTAGGCATCTTTCAGTTAGTTGTAGCGAAGCTCTTGCAATTTGTTCCCGCAAGAGATAAAATATTTTCCAAGTGCCCACAGCAAGTGTAAGAAAAGTGATCAACTCTTTATTCGAGCGTTGATGTATTTGAGTCCATTGGCGTGATGACAATAAAGACGAACTATTCAAGCATTCCTTGCAGAATTTGGACTTAGTTATTTTATGCATTTAATAGTTTAATATGTTTATGCTTTATTAGTTACTTGTTAATTACTTAAGTTTTCGTTATTATAATTTCAATCGCTATTGTTCATTTTTAGCTCATTAAGGCCATAAGTACAACCATCTTGAACGTAAATCAAACACTTGGTAAGCCTAGTGATGCTTAACGTCTGGTAACCCAAAAGTGTTAAGAGATGCTTAGAACGTGCTCGGAAGATGGGATCATATACTTATGCTAGGAATAGTGTTGGCACATTTAGCCATTGTATGGAACAGATACATGAGATGGTTGAGATTTTCTGAAATATTACAATACAAATATTTGAAATGGCAAGATGTGATTGGGAAAGGTATTGGTTTCTATCATTTTTTTTAAATAAAGAAGAAGAAGAGAAAGAGATGGAAATCACTATGGGGATTTTAATGAATTCTCCCT
The DNA here is from genome assembly GCA_015680685.1 of Gnetum montanum. Taxonomy (NCBI): domain Eukaryota; kingdom Viridiplantae; phylum Streptophyta; class Gnetopsida; order Gnetales; family Gnetaceae; genus Gnetum; species Gnetum montanum. The sequence goes on along the minus strand of MNCI01002591.1, from coordinate 5,049 downwards.
TAAAAAGATAAGCATAAACCTTAGCCTTGTTCCAAAGGAGAGACGTTGATTTCTTTTGGGACACATTGCACAAATTAAATAGAAAATCAGAATTTTTCACCATGGTATGAGCGCAAGGTACCAAGGCATCGCGCCTCTGGGAAGACCGCAATATTCACCAGCATTTTGCAGGTCACGATTGAGGGCAACGGTGTAGCAGTGCAGACCACGACTGGAGGCAACGACGGAGAGGGTGGCAGAGACATCAGCGCGACGTTATTCATGCAGAGAAAAGAAAAACGTGGCTGTGGCTGTCATCAAAAAATAGAGGAAAAGAAAGGGACAGACATCAGCATTTCATTTTTGTTGGGCAGCAAAACATAAGCAATGTTGACCACCTCTGTGACAGGTGAACAGGGCCACAAAAACCCCCTCATGTGTCACCAAACCCTGCTGGATTCTGTGCTATTCTAAAACCCTCACTGTTCTAAAAAAAAGAAGAAGGAGCTTTGCCGTAGCGGGAGGAGCCCTAAGATTTACACATCATCACAAACCACGTGGTACAGACGGCACAATATTTTCGGGCAGTTGTAGGCCTATGAATGCATTTCAAAAGGTGTTCTAGGCGGTAAAAGAAACAACAACAAATCGGCAATCACCAGTTTATCCGCCCTGGAACCTGCAATCAAAAAAGATATAACCATGCCCGATGCTAATGCCTTTGATACGGCGACGTTTCCTGACACGGCGGTTGAGCCTTCTCCTGTGCCGACAGTTTCTGGTAACGATTTTTGGTATGTTGAATCAGTTGCAGGTTCGGTGGCTTCGCCTTCAGGTTCGTCTTTCAGGTCATTCCGAATTTTAGCTACAATTATCGGGATGCAAAAAAAATAAATTAACTACCACTACCACCAATAAGGTGGAGATTATATTATATTTCTATTACAAAATCGTAAAGGTTAGTGGCACTTAGAATTTAAAATTTAAATTAGATTAGAATAGGGATCTAAACAAAGTACATAATACAATACATATAGTGTGGAGCCCTGTTTTAGAAAAGCTTGCTTTAAAACATTGTTATATATAATTCATTAACTATTAAAAATTTTCCATATTGATTATCCCATTTAAAGTCACATTAAAGTTAGCATAAAATGCTTCTCATTTTATGTATACTTCCTAAATTCCTAAATCACATAATTTTCTCCTAGCTTATTGGACAAGTAATCCTCTGATTGGTTAGTCAAATTACTTAAGAGAGAAGATAGGAGAGATATTTTTGAGATATTTTTGGGATATTTTTCCTAGGAAGAGGAGAATCTCATTTTTTGGGAAGTCTTATACACCACTTAGAAGACTTGACATCTCATTTTGAAGAGGCAAAATTAAAAAGATATATATGTGTATGAAGTAAGTTGCCACTATAGCTTGTATTCCTATGTATTTTAGAAATTATATTTTAATTTTCTATAATATTGTAACTACCAAGGCCACTTGTCAACTTCTTTTTCTCTTTGGTGGTTGCAACCATCTAAAATTGTTGTAACTTACCTAACTTGTTGGGCAAGTAACCTCCTAACTTGTTGAGCAAGTAATCTTCCGATTGGTTGGCCAAGTTACTTGGGAGAGAAGTTAGGTGAGATATTTTTGAATATGTAACTTCCCTACCTACCTTTGAACCCTATAAAAAGGCTTCAGGGGTCAAGGAGGAAAGGGGGGGAATCACAAGGGGTCTCACACATCACACTTGGAAGATTTGTAAAGAAGATTTCTTGGAAGATGGCTTGCTAGAATAAAGATTTCAGCCTCTTTGTCATGGTCCTGTGAGTTATGCATTTCATTTTTTGTTTTGTTTAAATTGTTTAGCTAGTGGTTTAGATAGTATCATCCTTGGCAAGTAATTTTGGGATTTTTAGATTGCTCTTATTGTTCTTGTTGCCCGATAGAAATTTCTATTAAAATTTTGCCATAGAAGCGCTTGTGTTTAAAAGCCTTAAGAGCATTTTAGTAGTAAATTTCGTTATTGTGCAACGTGTGGGAACTGCTATTGGGATTGTTGTAAGAGAGCCTCTGTTTGTAGTCACGCCGTTGAACAATTCAGTAGTCGAGAGGGTTCAGAAAATCTTTGGTATTTTGATGGGACCAGAATAGCTTCTTTTTATCTTTAAAGTGAATTCTCGTGGTATTTCAATCAGAAATTGTCAAGTCTTTTAAAGGTTCTGTTTGAATGCAATCGTTGACATCTATTATCTAGTCAAAATGGAGTCTCGTACGTGGTAGTTTACGCAGCAATTTTTGGTAGCATAATAGGATTGTCTTGAAGATATTGCTTGTTTGAGCCTTGGAAGTTTGAACAATTCGTAGATATTGAATTTGGGATAGCTTTATTGCGAAGTGTTTACTCGTGTCATTTTACCTTGTTTAAATATTTGAGGTCTACACAAATCTGCTTTCTTTTCTTTTCTGCTTATTTCCATCGAATCTTGCTCTATTTCTAGTTTTCTTGTGGAACTATCTCTTTCTCTGGGGAAAATTAGGAGTAGATTGCGGAGTTGTGCTCAAATGTTTTTGCAAAATTTTATTTGTTACAAGTAGGTATTATAAGGACCGCGTAGACTAGGCAGTTGAACAAAATAGGAAATTTTCAAGAACTCACAGTACTTGGCAAAGTTGGCTGAATCTCTTTAAAGTAAGTCATTTGTAGTTCACACACAACGCAATTGTTACATTTTACACAACCACACGCCGCAACAGCACACACACATACTCACATTAACTACTGAGTTTATTTGGAGGTATCTGGGCCTTGGTGTTGCCAGAGACCAGCAGGCACCTAAATCCTGTTCGAGGACACTCGTTGGCGGTCGCGTCCCAAACGGTCGCCAACAGTTCTTTTGGCGCTAGAAGGAGGGCTGAAAATTAAGCCTCTAGGTTCATAAGCCTTATACTTTTAGTACATCAACAATTATTTGTAAGGCTTAAGAATTAGATACTATTTTCAGTTCATGACCAAGAAATTTCATAGTTTGGAAAGTTTCAAAGTTTCAAAAGATATTCTAGATTCTAAGACTAATTCTTCATTAGAATAAGAAGAAAAGAAAGTTTCTGAATTGGGAACAAGTAGTGGACTAAAAACTAGAAGATCAAGAACATCACCCATTATATTCGGCTTATCAATTCATAAGAGAAGATCTAGAAAGTCTAAGAGTTCAATATTTCAGAGGAATAGGATGGCAAATCCTTGGCAAGGAGTTACACCATTAGGATTTCAAAATCACAATGATATTCCTAAGGTTGTTTACAAATATTTTCCTGAGCCTTTTATTCCTGGGAAAGCTTATTTAGCTGAAGAATATATTCACATGTTTGAGTTAGCTTTAGCTCATGCAAATATTCAACATCAAGATCAAGCTTGTAGGTTGTTTGTATCAAATTTAAAGGATATGGCTCAGATTTGGTATTCAAACTTACTAAGCAATAGTATTACAAGTTGGGATGATATAAAGAATCTTTTCTTGGCCTAGTTTGGTAATCAATTAGATCAACAACAACTAGACTGTGGGCTGATACAAGCTAAGCAAGGAGCTAAAGAGTCTATTAGAGATTTCAATATTAAGTTTCAACGAATTTGTGGACTCTTTCAAAGGCAATATAGGCCATCAGAAGAAATGCTTAAGGAAACTTACCTTAAGGCTATCAACCCCAACATTTCAATTTGATTAAAGATAACTCCAAACTTAACTACACTAAATGATTATTTGGGTGAAGCTATACAGTTAGAAAAATAGTTGAATCCTGAAGAAAATATCGCAATTCAAAAAAGAGAAGAAAGAGTTATGATCCCTATGCAAGATTTTGCTCAATTTAAAGCTTTACCAGATTCATCTCATGTTAAGAAAGAACAAGAGCATCAAAGAGTAGGATCTGAAAAAGGACAATTAATGAGAGATATGTCTAACAAAATAGTGAAGCTT
>MNCI01002587.1:218276-248807 GCA_015680685.1 Gnetum montanum | reverse complement strand
GAAGTGATCATATTGAGGCACCTAACTAGCCTAAGTGTGATAAGCAGCTGATTCCTTAGCTAGCCGTACACATCTGTAGATGCTCGTAATCAAGTCGTACTTGTCCCATGTTCTAGGAGGTAAGGGTGAGAGAATCTAATCGCGATGAGTAGCCGATTCCTTGGCTAGCCGTACACATTCATCAACGCTCGTAAGCAAGTCGTACTCATTCCGCGTTACTAGGAAAGTAGTAAATAACATTAATTAAACCTATCCATGCACTGCAAGGTTTATCCACAAAGCTTGTCTTTATTGCCGTACACAACTTGCGTTTAGGTACAAAGCTACTCGAGTAAAGAATCGTTCACTTGGGGGACTCCTACTGCGGGCACATAGAAAATATTCTATCTCTGGGGTGATCAATCCACCAAAGCTTCACTACTTTACGTCTATCTGATGGGAAATGAGGGGAGTGCTGCCTCTTATTTATAGATTTGACGGTGGACCGCTATATCGTGTACACGATATCGCAGGAAACGACGCGATATCACATACGCGATATCACAGGGGATGCGATATCGTGGCTTGTGCAATTCACGTCTCATTAGTTGTCTTCTGACTTGGACTAGTGGTACCTTTGTCATGTATGGTTTAGTCCAAAATGAGACATATGATGTTGTCTAATCCTATGTTGCTCCTAATGACAATAAAGAGTTAAATTAATTAAGCTAATGAAAAATGGAAAGTAAAAATTAAACTCACCTACGTGCAATGAGTATTCATTCCTAATCATCCGTACATGCCTTGGACTTCATGTAACTATGATTGGGATTGCTAAGCATACATCACTAAGTGTGCTAAACGATACATTGTTGGATTACCAAGTACTTACACTTAAACACTTGTGGTTAAGTCATACTCATTCCACTTAACAAGAGGAATAGTAAATAACAATAAATGAAAACATTTAACTAAATAAAATAGTAAAAATTAAACAATTAAATAATTAAAACAATAATAAATCTAAGTGAATGCAGTAATGATTGAAGTAATCTCAATCTTTATTTCTAGTCATGTAACATGTCCAAGTACATCACACTTGAACAAAGGTGCCATATGATTACAAATATCACACTACAAGCATGCACTGGAAATAACAAAAGTTGAATTCGAAAATCTAAGAAAAACTATCAAAAATTGAAAACTAAAACTATGTCCCAACCATGCACCCAAGTGTTATATTTATAAGCTAGCACGGAAGAGATGATATTGGATATCTGACATTGTTTCGTGAGACCTGATATCACGTATCTAATATCGAAGCCTTGATATCAAGTATCCAATATTGGGGCTAACACAATGATGACTCATCATACCCCTATGACAAGATGAAGACTCATCCTCAAGTTGAACAAAATGAGGAACAAGTTCTTTACAAAAATTGGTGGAATGGTATGGAATTATTGACTGACATAGACAAACAAAGAAATGGAATTATACATGTTGTAGTGGTGCTTTACAAAAATTAGACATAAAATTATAAGACATAACTTAGGGAAGTTCATGTGGTTCCCGAAGGTAATGGCTCTTCCATCAGGCATTTCCCTTTGTCACTAGACTTGTAAAATTTGTAGTGATCAAGAAATGCCTATAACTTCTCCTCTTTTGTCCTTGGGTCATGTATTGTTTAGGTTGCTAAACTAACATGTGTTGGTGCTGGTATGTTCCAAGGACATGGCAGTTGTGGGAACATCTTGNTTGCAAGAACATCTTGTTGGCCTTCACATACCAAGCTGCAAATTACTATCGTTCTTCCTCAAAGGTCCTAGCTTTTTCTCTTAATTCTTGATAATATATTAATTTCTAGCTAGGTCTAAGGTGACATCCCTTTGTCCATAGTAGCTAGCTTTAACCACCTTTAATTTTGAGTTTGCCACATGGAGCTTTTGCAAAGCATCTTTTCTATATGCAAGCTCTTTTTCATACAATGCATAGGTGGTTGCTACCTACTTCTCCAACTCACTAGGTGGTCTATTGTTAACATGGCAAGGTTGGCATATTTGAGGTTATCAAACGCCATGTACTCTTTCAAATCCTCAATCTGCAAGTCTTTATTTTTCACTTCTATTTGATGAACCAAAGCATAGCTATCCATGATGGGTTTCTAGTTGGGATTTCACGTTGACATGGCTACAATGCTGGCTTTAGCCATCTAGATTTCTTTCTCATTTATTTGTTTATACATTCCTACTTGGTTGTGGAAGTGTTTCTTTAGCTTTTCATTTTTATTGGCCTCATTTTTCCACATACTGATTTTGATTGCTGACTTCTATTGAATAGCATAAACCTCCTCCATTGAGAGGGTTCTAGTTTCCTTGGCCAATTTTTTGATGTCCTAGTTGACCCTCACCAATTTTTCTTGCAACTGGTGGATACTTTTCTCTAAAATATTCTTTTTCTTTTTAATTATGATCAACCTTGAATTTTTAGTGACAAGCTACTTGTTTTCTTCTTGTGTGGTTGTCAGTGCCTTTTTGTGGGCAAAGGTCCATGCTTTGACTATGGAGGCATCCCAGACCGCCTTTTCCTTCTCTTGCTCTGTAGTTTTGTTCTCCTTAATTATCTTAGCATCACTTTTGAAGGATGCAGCATTTCTAGAGATTTTCCTAGACCACTAAGATCCTCCTCTTAATTGTAACGAGATCTCTCCCCTTGTTGGATCAGTTGAAATGATGGGTTGTATAGCATCATTGATTACTCTGAAGAGATTAGACTCATCTATGCTTTTCCAAATGATAGCTTTTGTAATTTTCTGTAGATGGATTATTGAGGGCTTGTAATTTTGCGGTGGTAGTAGTGATGAAGCTTGTGTTTTAGGGTGATGTGTAGGCTCATGTTGTACTACTATTTCTATTTTTGCTTCCTTCTCTAGTGTTCATTCTTAACCAAGGTCTTTTCTTAGTGTGAAAGGTTTGAGCAACTCTATGAAGGAAGCATTTTTAGCCTTTCTAGGGATATCATTTGTGTACCCCATGATTCTAGCATGCTTGCATAAAATTTTGATTAGGCAAGAGAATGGGAATGTTGGATTCCCTACCTTCTTATCCTTGAATTGCCCTAAATTTTGGTGAAGTAGAATTGGGGAAGATTAGCCATGTATTTGCCCATTAAGATAGCACTTCCCCTGGCCACATATGTTGAAATACTATTAAGCCCCTTGGTTGAGAAGAGATGGTATGTATCGATCTTGAAGTATGTCTTTTCCTCTAGAGTCAGTTCATAATATGTTTTTTCTTCCTTGCCATATGCTCATTTCAACAACAGCTTTCTGGTTTCATAGTCAGATATGGTGGACATATGGGCTACCTTAGCCCCTTTATTTGGTAGATTAAGGGTTGTTGCAATTGCCTTGATTGAGAATGAGACATTGACTCCACAAATTTTGACAATTGTGCCTTCTTCTTTGTTGTGCAAAAATTGGTGAGTCTCACCAACGTACCATTCACCACTGTCTGAAAGAATGGGACATAGAGGTGATGCCTAAAGTTGTGTTTGAACTACTTCTCGACAAAACTCCATAAATGGCCTGAAATTCCTTTCCATGATGATCGTGGTTAATATGGACTTTTCTTAGATGGCTGCAAGGTAATCAAGGGGCAACATGAGATGTTGTCCCTACATGGGAGTTGGTGGTTCTATGGCCTCTCCTTGGACTAACTATCTAATCATAGGAGCCTCTTGGGGATGCTAAAATATTGCGCTTCTTGCTCCTTATGTTCTACTAGCTCACCCTGTTGTCCCCTACCACCTCATGGGCATTTAGGTGCCCTTTGTGAAGGTTCTCCCTATGCTCCTCTTTTTGGGACCATCTACAATCAAGCAAAGATCAAGTGTTACTAAGGTGCTAATATTTACCATTAATGGATGTATACCATACTCATGACCTTAATTTCAGTAAGTACTTTAGTTTATATTATTGCAAAGGTAGAGAAGTTTTCAAGAAAAATCCCCAAAAAATGTTTATCTCCTTTTATAGCTCTTCATAATTGGTTCCTTTTTTCTTATGCGTGGCTTATAATTATGGTTATAGTTCCTTGCATGGAAAAATTAACATTTCTAGTGTTATCATGATTGATTTTTTAGTATAACACTTATGGTTTTTAATGTTCTTACCCTTATAATATCCTTCAAGCGATAGCAAATTTTGAAGAAGTGGCACAAGTTTCTCATGCAAGCATCCTCCCATGATTAATGGGAACACTTCAGGTTCAAACAAGTTCAAATAGTATGGAAAATGGAGTAGTAGAAAGCCAAATATCATAAGTTGTAGTTGGTTGTGCAAAGATCTGGTTCATGATAGAAAATTTGAAAATCCCCCCTAGTTGCAAATGATGAGAATAAAGTTTGGGCACTACAAGGATCATATATATAGGTTTTGTGTGACTTGATGTTGAGTATCTTATGTTGCATCCCACCCGATATCAGGTACTTGATATCGAGGTCCAAGAATATGCATTAAATGGGATAATTGAGCATGGAAAATGAAGCTCTATGATTGGTTGGCAGGTTTGAGGTTAGGTCCATAGTTCTCGGATAAGTGGAAAATCAATTTTAGGCATTGAATATGTGAGAAGGTGGAGTCGTCAATGTGAAAAGCTTTAGAAGAAGTAAGAAAAAGGGCATTGAAATCAAGGTTGTGGATGGATCAAGTTAAATCAGAAGGAAAACTATGAAAGTTAACAATTATGTTCTTGGAAGGTTTAGAATGATGTGGTTGTGTTTGAAACACCACCAAATTTGGGCTCCTGAGTCTCAATTGCAATTTTGTCTAAGTGTCAAAACTTGGAAAATTTTGTCTAAGTGTTGAAACTATGCTCCCACTATTAGAACTATGCTCTAGAGGATATTCAACATAGTTGACACTAATAGTCCAAATTTTCAAAACTATTCTAAGTGTCAACAGTAGTTGCAAATTTTTTCTAAGTGTCCTGACTACACTCACCCTGTTGGAACTATACTCTAAAGTGTAGTTAGCCTTGGAATGACCAATTTTACAATTTTTTCGAAGTGTTAAGCTAGAGGCTACTAATCATGTTTGGCATGGAAGGAACAGTTTGGAAAATCTTCTAACTGTTAAGCCTATGCTCCCTACTATGCTCTAGAGCATAGTTAGCATAGTTTACATGAGAACATCATCTCTACAAAATTTTTCCAAGTGTCAGGGATACGCTCTCACTTCTAGAACTATGCTCTAAAGCATAGTTAGTGTAGCCTACATTGAGCCTTATTTTTTGACAAGATTTTCCTAACTACTAGGGCTATGCTCTAGAGCGTAGTTAGTGTAGTCTACCGAAACTACCTCTAGAAGCCTCCAGAACTCAACACTAGCCTACATCTCAGCTCCAACATTCCTTTGACAAGAAAGAGTAGAAATTTGCACTTCATTTGCATCCCCCATTTTCCCTTGAATTGTACCTATGCTTGACACCACTCGAGAGAGTGGGTAGCATAGTCCCAAATCATAGTCTTCAAAATTGCATTGTTTTCAAGTACATTGCAATCTGTTTGGCACTTGCACATGTAGTCTTGACAGCATAGTGAAAATCTCGTAGTTTCACAAGGTCCATTAGAGCACACCAATAGAACACCATTCACTTTAGTGGGAGCATAGTTTGGGCTAGCATAGTCCCAACTACCCCTCTACCATGTGTTTCCCAATCCATGATTCATGCTAGTCCTACACCTATAAATACCCCAATGCTGCATGTTTTAGGGGTTGGCATTGTGAACCGATCATTTGACATCTTAACATTTGGCAAAATTAGGGCATACTTAGCATTCTGAATAGACACCATTGCACATCATCACAACACTTTTACACACTTCCCAACACACCTCTAACCACTGTAGCTTGTAGGACACCACAACAACCAACTTGGTAGGCTCAGACTTCATAGTGGATGTTTGTTCTTCATAGCCAAAGATCCTGAGACTGTGACTATGTTGCCTACTATGCCTATTTGTACACTACATACCTCCCAAACTTTTCTTCTTTGCAGTTAACTACGCTCCCCCTCATTTGGGGTGGTGCCATTTTCTCTTGTTCACATTCTATGCATTTTTCATTATTTAAGCACACATCTGTGCATTTCCACCCTCGTCTTTATGTCTAAAACCTTTGCTATTATCACACCTTTGAGCACTATGAACATTGCAAAACACCATGTCCCCCTTAAACACTTGTTTCATCATAACACCCATAAGTCCCAGTTTGATCAAAAAGATCATTTTGGGCACCCTGCCTCCATTCCTAGAAAGCCCTTTTGCAGAAGCAGGGTTGAGGTTGTGTGACTAAGAACCTCTCAAAGTATTTTTGTAGCTTCTAATGTTTTTAGTTGCTATAGCTTTTTGGTGCTAGAAGGAGTGCCTTCACCATTTCCTTCTTCAGCCACCCTTTGGTTGTTACCTTGCATGCTCTTTGCACCGATGTAATTTTGTTCCTATCTTTGGTTCCCCTAGAACCCCACTTGACAATACCAATGTTTACACTTAGCCAAATTCTGGGCACTCAATAGAGCATAGTTGAGCATAGTCCTAGAGTTAGCCATTTTCAGCATGTTTGCACTTACTCATTTTTCTTCTTCTCTATGTTTTAGACTTAGTTATTTTTCTACATTTTTACACTTAGCAATTTTTTTAGCTATTGCATACTTAGCCATTTTTCTTTTTTTTAGCACTTAGTTGTTTTTTCTTCCTCCTTTGCATCAGCAACCTTTTGCATTTCCCCTTGCATCTTGAATCCCGAATAGCCTTTGACCTCCACTCCAAGTGTAGCTGTTGTCTAGCCCATTCAGTAAGAAATCCAAGTTGACCATCCTTGGGCTAGGGGCCCTATCTTGGCACAAAGGCAATCTTTCCAGTAATGCAACCTACCTCCTGAGGTCATGGTGCTCAATGATGAGCAATACAACTTTGTTTGCATAAAACTCCAAGCAAGTTTACCATTAGAAATGGAAGGCAAATGTAGTTGTGAGTGCATGCATTGTAATAGAAGGGAATGGTTCCTTTTTGATTTTGACTTTATCCTACTCATAGAAGAATACTAGTGGATGCTGGACAATCTTATTTGCAACATGGGCCATGAGGTAGGGACAAACTATGAGGAGCCCCTCCAAGAGGAGGTAGATGAGTTTGAGACTTATTCTAAGCATGGTAACCCATTCCATGCCTCATTCTAGTAGAAAACCTCTGCTTTTGTTCCTCCATAGTCTCATACCCTAGCATTAATGCCCAGGTTAATGCCTGTGATGGCAACTCACTAGATACACTAGACACACTAAGATGTTGCTCTAACTTTTAGCTTTTCCTTGAGCATACCTTTCACCATCTCTACATAGCCTATCTAGCCTATTTAGCCTGTTTAGGTTGTCCAGCCTTTCATAGTAGCAACTGGTGCACCTATGAAAACCTACTTGCACATCATGCATGTTCCTCCCTCGTTGTATGTGACTCAAGTGTCATTCATCCTATCCATCGTGTCAACACCCTTTACAATAGCCTAGCCCACAAATCCATGATGGGGCCTAAGAGCTATGTCCATGGCATATCCCACACAATAGGCATCACATGTGGTTAGATAGCCCAAAGTCAAGTCATGGATCACCCAACAACCACAACGGGCAGCATAACCCATGTAGCCTGCCACTATAACTACACCTGGCTTGGATCAAGCATTCCAACTAATCCAAAGTCTTATTGAAGAGGTCAAGAAACTTAAGGCCACCTCCTTTGAAACTATCCATTTGATGGACTTCCACCAGGATGATCCAATTAGTCTTGTAGTTCCATCATTGTCGCTGCCTACTAAGGTCTTGCTTCCATAATTCACCAAATACAATAATGAAGAGGACCCTAATGCCCATCTGGTGACCTTCTAGTTAGAATGCCTCATATTTTAGGCATCGAAAATTCCATCATTCTTGTGTTTGCCATGTTCCTGACTAGCAAGGAACTAGATTGGTAACATGTGCTTCTTAGGGCCTCCATCTCTTCTTTGGAGGAAGTGCATACCCAATTTGTCACTTGCTTCAAGTAAAACTTGAAGCCAAAGGAAACCTTGGACTAGTTGATTCAAGTCAAGTAGGGCTCCTTAGAGCTCATGAAAAAATTCATTTAGTGATGAAGCACATCACTCAACAAGATCCATGAGCCTATCATGGAAACACACCTACTAGTCATCTTTAAAGGCACAGTGAATGACTTCATCAAGTCAAAATTATAATACTTTGTCCCAAAATCCCTAAGTCAACCATTTGCTCAAACCAAGAGCATTTAGGATGTGACTAAGGCTAGCAAGGATTTAGCTTATGTGGCCTACAAAAACTTGCACGTAAAGAAGAAGGAGAAGGACAAAGGCAGGCAAGCAACCACAAGCATTGCAACGGTGGCCAACGAGGCTAAGTTGGCCAACTTCAAACTAACGGCCAAGCTATACAAGGCCCCAGCCAACAACAATAAGGTGGCTAGCCCTAGCATAGTAGCAAAAAACCAATTTGCATCATCGATGGCCATGGCACCAACTATCATAAGGCCTAACTTTGAGCATAAGGATCGCTTGAAGTATACATTGTTGCCCATGAAGTGGTCAAAGTTGTTGGACCAAGAACTTCATGCTATATGCATCTAGTATAAGCAAATGTTCAAGGATGCTCACAAGTGACATGATCGATATTGAAAGATCCTTAAAAGTCCTTCAGTCACACTACCTAATAAGCCCCTAGTCCCTAAGCATTTTAGGCTGGACTAGTTTTGCTAATATTACCAAATGCAAGGTCATGATACAGAATTTTTCATGACATTGTAGGATGATATACAACACATGATTGATAAGGGTGAGTTGGTTCTTAACTCTACCAACCTAGTGTGCCTCTAGAACCAATCAATGAGGGTTTACAATGACCCTCTCAATGTTGGCGGTGCAGTGTACATCATCAATGCCATTAGTGTTGATAATAACTTCAAGCCAATGTAGGAACCATTCATGCTTTGTGTGCCCTCTAGCAACATTGGGCCCTCCTTGAAATTAACCAACTCAAGGACCCCTTTTGTCATTAGAGCACCACCTTAGGTGCCTATAACACCCTTTATGATAAGTGCCCCATAGCAGGTTGCAACTACAATAGCGTAAACACACTTTGTTGTAAGGGTTCCACAACATGTAGACTCCCCACCTATTGGAAGTCTAGTGGTGGGCAATGCGTCAATCCTTGCTCATCCAAGATTCCATCCTATAGCAAATACTAACAAGCAATTGAGATGATAACCTAGGAGGCCCAAGAAGCATCTTTCCAATCAAATGCTTAGGTAGAACTAGAAGCAAAGGGTACTAGGCCCATCAAAGCTTGTCCCCTTGTCTTCTATCCCAATGACCCAACCAACTGACAAGGACAAAACAACAAGTAAGCAACAACAGAGCACTAAGGCTCTAGCAACTAGCAACCAACAATAGAGCATTGAGGCTCCAAGGAAAAAAAAAACAAGAAAAGCCCAAATCCCCTCCATGAGAGATTCATCTCTTAGGCTGCATGAAGGAGATGAAGGCCATCAACAACAAGATAGAAAATAATAGAAAATATTTCCTTGATGCATTGGCATAAGTTAAGTAGGATTTGGAACAAAATAATACAATGTTAAGCCTATACAACCTTATAATGACTTCCTTTTCCCACTGTGAAGCATCAGTGTGCATGTTGACCTCCATTCTTGTCATGCAAGACATTCCAATGGACAAACAGTTCATTCATACTATGATGTTGCCTCCTTCTATGTAGGAATCTAGTTCAATGTTCCTCGCATTTCATGATGAGATGATCAAGATGGATCCTAAAAGGGGTTAATTCATTACCAATGTTTATCACCATCCATGTGGGAGAATGCAGAATCTGCAGCATGCATGTCGACGATGGGGCAGAAACCAATGTCATCCCATACATAGTTGTTGACAAGCTTGGTCTTGCTAAACAAATCAAATTGACAAAGAAAACATGCCTAAAATCCTTCAATGGGTCATGTGTGTTCATAAGGGGAACTATCACAATAGCCTTTGTGGTAGCGGAGCAATTCCTCCCCATCGTTGAATTCATAGTGGTTGAGGAGATGTCAAGTTTCAACTTAGTCTTGGGTAGGCCCTGGTTAGCTAGCTACAGATCATCTCCTCCTCAATCCATTACAAAATCCACCTTACGTATGAAGTGGAGAGGTTATTATACATAGTGACAATGTAGCCCCTCTAACCATCAGTAACATTAACATTGAACAGGGGTCAGAGGTGGAGATCCCTAATGATATACCTCCCATGGAGGATGAAGGCAAAAAATGTGAAGCTAACCAATCCAAAGAGCTAATGAGAGCTCCTAATCCTTTGGAATATGCTTTGTGGGTAGAATTTTCCTTTCACATAACTAAAAAAGGCCAAGGTGAGTACCATATCATACCCTCTAGGCCCTACGTGCCTCCTAACCCACACCAAGTTAGGAAACAATTGCATGACTAAGGCATCCCCTTGGTCTAATAAGTGTTGGGTGCCTACCTACTCCACTTCTATGCATTTTTCCTATTTTCATTTCATTTTCATTTCACATAAGCTTAGTTCATGTTTTTTCATTATTTCCTTCTTCATGCATTTATTCCCTCTATGCATTTTCGTTAAGTTTACATTTTTTCTTCGTTACTTTTTAGCAATTTGTGTATACATAAAAATGTCAAAATTTGTAAACATACATGACCTGCCATGGACCTAAATTGGCATCCTATGGTCTAGGAAGGCCTTAAACATCTCATGGACCACCATGGCCTAAAACTGATAATTAAATCTCCCTTTATCGCATGGCCTAGAATGGCCTAAACTACTAGTATGGCCCACCATGGCCCTAAACTAGCATCCCATGATCTATCATGGCCCTCAACTGGAACCACGTTCCCTTTCAACCCATGGCTTGAAATGACCTTAAACTATCTTTGGGGCCCAGAATGGCCTAAAACTATGTGGCCTGAGATGGCCTAAAACTAGCAATTATTTTGCATCAATTCACTACATCATTAATATTGACTGCATAGCAATACACTGCATGTAGCAAAAAAATCCACTACAACGCATAAAAGAATAGTATTAAATGACATGACCATCCACATTATACAAAAAAAATACATAAAAATTAGAAATATGCTTGGTGATTGGGCTACATCAGGATCTGCTTAACCTATGGTGCTAGGTGGGGGTGGAGGCCCCTCTTCTATCGTCATGCCATTGAGGCCTATAGTGTCACCTAGTGCCTATCAACAACAACAACAACAAGACATAAAACTATAAGAAAATATATGATATGAAACCTAACAAAAAAAAACATAAAAATGAAACAAACTAGCTTGAGAGGGTCTCGCATTGACTATGTTTTGAGGTGTGATATCAAGGCCCTCCTCCACACGTTGAAAGATCTTGGCCTCTGATAGCCGTGTCTTGTCCTTGTGGCCAAAGTCAACACCCACAAGGGTCTTGTCTTCATCCATAATGGTCCATGTAGGTTGCTACATTGAAAAGGTGGTAGACAAAGCCTCCCCTAAGGGAATGGCAATCTCTTGCTCTAGAGAACCACTAACCACTATGTGGCAAGCAAATATTTTAAAAGCTTGACTCCTGCCAATCACCTCAATGAATAACTCAAGGAAACAAGCTTTGATGGACTCTTCTTTGAGTTGCTATAGATATGCATCTCACTCATGCTTATAGTGATGTTTGTGGTCCTTCTATGTGTGCCCCCACTTACACACCTTAGCATTAAAGCTTTTCTACTCTTGGTCCTTCTGGGCAAGCAGGTCCATTTGTAACCTTTGCTTGATGACCTCCTAGGTGGCCTCATTCTTGCCCTAGATTTTCAACTAGTACCTAGCATAATTGATCTTTGTGGTTTTCTAGGTACTATCTCCCTATGCCTAAGCTAAAAAGAAATCATATTAGGACTAGAGGTCTCCAATCTTCATGTTCTAGCTCACCATTGTTTCCTGAAACTTCTGCACATGTTTCCATAGGTGCTTATTTGAGTGCTTGTAGGTTTGTAACTCTTTTTCACTGAAAAGCATGCACTTACTAACTACCTCATACACTTGACAAGGCACTTTCTCCACTTCAAGAGGGTATTTGAGGAAAACATACACCTTAGCCACCTAGGTTGGATCCCAGCTAGGCTTAGAACCTGTTGGCATCCAACAAGCAAATTAACATTAGCCATAGACTAAGCACAAAATTATTAAAGCAACCTAAGCAAAAAACAACAACATGTAGACTAAGCTCAAGATACACCTATTGTATGTGACCTACCATGTCCTCAACAATGCCTTTCTTGAAGGTAAACATGTCCAATGTCTCTACCCATGGCTCTAGGCAGTATGTGGGCATAGGTGGTGGACCACTGGTGGGTGCATCTATGGCTACATAACAACAACACTTAGCAACAACCAAATAGCCAAAGATACAAGAGCGAAAGAGAAAAAAATAAATGGAAACTTAAAGCACTTACCAAGTAAGCCCTTAGGTGTGAGTGAGGGTGGGAGGGGGGGGGGGGGTGTCTCCTAGATGCACACCATCAAAGAGGCTGGAAAAATCACCCTTGTCAAGGTGGAATAACCCCTCTACATCAAATTACTGGAAGGTCTCTGTGACCTCGTGTAGCTCCTCTCTGTGTGCCTTCTCCTCCTCAACTTGAGGAGGGATCGTCTATGCCATTATCATTGTTGCCACTTCGGCATCCCTCTCACCTAACTCACAAACATAGCATAATATAATAAGAAAAAATAAAACTTATAAATATAGAAAATTTTTTAAAAAATGCATCTATACATGAACTAACCTGCAACATCTATGCACAAAGTGGATATCTTGAGGTGCATTTTCTTAATGCCTGCCTATTCAACTATAGGGGCAACCTCCTCTATTGGGTGTGGCCTCTTGATTTTTACTTTAGAAGGCCCCACCATTTCTGTAATATAATGGTTGGCCTTGCTTTCATCCTAAATAATGATCAGGGGACACTCGCCTACACTGCCATGGGAATAATGTGATCATGACCATCTCAAATGAGCTTTAGTCATAATTGAGTACAACTCATTGATCTTCTTTGGGGGGTCCTATGTGAGTGGTTATGAATAGGTGCTTAACCCAAGGCTTGGATAGCTACTCAAAATCTTGCACTACCCAATTCCTACTATCTTGGACCACCAAAAACTATATGAACCTTTGTAGACACATTTCCAACAATGCAAAGTGAACGTGAGACCTCGCTTGAAGGTTGTAACCAAGTTTGGTGATCTCTGCTTGTAGTTCAATGGCAAGAAAGGATACCTAGTTGAACCTCATGCTCTCCTCCAATACCTTCCTCATCACTCATGCCTGCTCCACCCCAAGCATTTTTTCTTTGAAGAGAAACTTTGGGAAAGCACAGACACAAAAAAGAGGGTAGAGCTCCCAAACCTCAGGCACACACATGTTTCTAATCATGATGTCTTTTGAGATTAGGTGGTTTTTAGCCACTCCTCAATCTCTCCTTTTTGGTTTGCCTCTCTATTGACCTTGTCAATGACTAACGAGCCCTTAGAGGGAAGGCCAAAGAGGTTAGCAAAGAATGCATTGTTGAGGCCAAGACTACCCTCACTTTGTGAATGTGGGTGAAAAAGAGGGGGGCATCGCTATTGAAGCAGTCAATAATGGTGACCATCTTGGCCACTAGAATGCTTATGCTAAGGCCCAAGAAAAGGTTCATCAACCCAACATGTGTGAGCTGACTAGTCAACACCTCTGAGGCCTAATGGCACAAGTATTAGGGTGGCCTCGCTATGGCCTATAGTGACTACTGTCACCTCTCCTAAAGCAACTGCAACTACGACATAGGAAAAATTAACATTAGCACTATGCAACAACAAATCAACAAGTTCATTTAAGCAAGCTTAAAAGCTAAACAAAAAATTCTTACTC
Source organism: Gnetum montanum (assembly GCA_015680685.1). Taxonomy (NCBI): domain Eukaryota; kingdom Viridiplantae; phylum Streptophyta; class Gnetopsida; order Gnetales; family Gnetaceae; genus Gnetum; species Gnetum montanum. The sequence continues at coordinate 234,805 of MNCI01002587.1, read as the reverse complement.
AAAATAAACAGTGTGTGCAATGAAGGTAGTGGTGCAACTATCTCTACGAAGTTGGACTCACCACTAGTTCATCCCTCATCAAGCCAATTATAAGTCCTCCACCACTCAAATGCCTTTGAGTACCAGGTAGGATAATTCTTTATGTCCTCTCCCACCTACTCAATTGTAGCCTCCCAAAATTTTGAATTAGAGGAGAACACCTCTATGGTGGTGTGAGTCAAGGAAAGAGCCTCTAGCTCATCATGGAGCCCTTGATCATCAACTTTGAATCTAGCATCAAGCATGAGCAATTAGCGATTAGCAAACTTAGCATGGGCCAATAGTAAGAAACATACTACAAAACCATAGGAGCACTTACCCTCTAGCGTAATATATAGTTCCAGGTGGATTCTAGAATAGGCTATGCATGCATAGAGAAACACAGAGGGTGTTACTCTTGTTATAACAAGAGAACTCTAGCATTCCCCAAATCCTAGATAAGGGCGAGTGCCCCTAGGGCCTTACCTTGAACCACCCACTTGGTCATCACCAATCATGGGCTCATCAGACATGAACCTTAGTATGTCTTGATTGGCCTTGGATAGCAATGTCTCAGTGATGGTTCTCAAAGCTTCCACTACTAAGTGTGGCCACTTAATCATACTACAGTGCTATAGTAGGAATGTTAGGAACTCAAATTCCCCTAGACAAAACCATACTACTTGACAAACCACCTTCATACCCAATGTAGGTGTGTTGGGCATAGGTTCACTCATGTAGCAAAGGATGCCAACAAACTCCACAATGACTAAGATTGGCTTTAGCAACACCCTGCAATCACACAAACGACAAATGTAGCATTAGTATACAATAGATGCATTTTAGCAAACATACATTAATTTACATTGGCAAAAATTAGCATGACATAGTGTAACTTAGAGAAAATATTTGAGAACTTCCTAGGCCCCACGGGTATAGGATGTTAACATATATATTTGATGTGCTTGGTACTCACTAGGGTAAAGCATGTTTTCATAGTGTTAGCATTTTGTTTTGCATGTTCGCACATTTAGCATTACACTTTTCATGTTCTGCAATTTAACATTAGCATCCTGCATTTTCAAGTTTAACACTCTAGCATAAAATTTTCAAAATTTTTTCTAACTCTGGGCTACCTTCAGGAGAGTAGTTTAGAGATTCAAATTTTTTCTAACTCTGGAACCAGTGATCATGCTCTAATTACTGTAGAGCATAGTGCCAAACAAGAGAGAAAAAAAGATCTAATTGCTATACAAAAATTTAAAAATTTCAAAAAAAAATTTACTGGCTACGTTCCTAAGAAGCATGCATAGCTCTAAAAATGATGACTTTTTTTAATAAAAATAATTTTAATCATAACTGACAATACCAACCCCTACACCACCCCTTGCCTCAAGCATTAGCCCCATAAGCCCTATCATAACCACTACCCCATGGTGTGCCATCATGACCACTATTGACACTTATGTCCTTGCCCTTGCATCATTACAAAAATTTTAAAATTTCTAAAATAAAAGAAATAATAATAGTTGCTAGTAGTGCCTTCCCTTAAAGTGGTTGCTCATGACCACTACCAATGTCATCACCCCTACCCCATGCTCAACAAGAAAAAATAACAAAAAAGAGGAGGGTTAGTGCATGAAATCATTGTTGCATGCCTCACCCTATGGGAATCAACCCTAAGGCCATTGTCAAACCATCATCCCTACTATACGTGGGACACAAAAAAAATGGCAGAGTTACCCCCATTGCATCTTGCCCCACAAGGTGAGGCATCGTTGATGCCCTACCCTCATCCATGACAACAACAAAAAATAAAACAAAAAACTTTTGGTCTCTCTACCCTACCCTCAAGTCCCATAGGTGGTGGCCCCTTGTTGCCATCAATGCCATTGAATCCCAGAACCCTACTTCACTCATCGCTATGTAAAAAAAAAGAGGAAGACAAGAAAAATTTTCAAAAAACAAATGAATGTAGGGCAAATCCCTGTATTGTGCATCATAGGCCAGTTCCTAGCTTGATCACTAACACTAGCCATGCCCCAACCACTATTTTCCCCTCCACAGCCCATGCCCAAAATAGAAAAATAAAGAAAACCTCAACAAAAGAAGAGAAACCACAAATCAAAAAAGTCTTCACATTGTGCATGCATCCTCCCTTCCTACACGACCAAAATGACCATGGTAGCAGTAGTCCTTACCATAGTAGCTCACCAAAACCCAAGCCCCAAATGGCTAGGTGTAAGAAAAGCACCAAAAAAATGACAAAAGGGGTGAGCATAATCAAGGTACTTGGTGGTCGATGGTGCCCTTTTCTCTTCTTCACATGCCTGAAATATGTGTTCTAGGACTTGCTCTCCCTCATCCATGTTGGCTAAGCCAAGGTGCTAACATCCACTTTGGTGTAACATGTTGGTGACTACGCTCTTGCAACTACGCTACGCTCTAGAAAGTTTGTTTTCACCTTTTGACAATGACAAATTTACTAAGGGTAAAGTGCACTTACGTATCCCTAGGGATCACTTAAATTTTTACCTACCTTAGACTATGCTTAACAATGCCAAGCATAGTTAGGGATGAGTGTAGTTACCAAAGTTAGAAATTTTTTTTATTTTTCTGGCTATCTTTGATATTAGAAAAATTTTAAATTTTTTTGGTCACTTGATGAGTGCCCTAGCAAATTTTGTTTTTCTAACACACCAAACCTCATTTTCATAATGCATTTAGTGAATCAAACTATCTACTATGATGTTAAACTAACACTTCATAGTTTGCTAAGACCTTAAACTAGTGCTTTACAATATGCTAAGACCTTAAACTGGCAACTCCATGGCCTGTTGAGGCTCAAAACTAGCTCATGCATTCCTTGCCTATAAAATCAAATTTACATACTTAGGAAAACTTTTATCACGTTATTTTCTTTAACTATGCATATTTCTCTCATTAAAATAGGTGTGGCTTGACATTTTCCTAGTTATTTTTGTAGGATTATTACAAGACTCACAACACGACTATGTATGAGAATCTTCATTCACCTCTGGTCCTCAAAAGGCCACCTGATGATCTTACGTGATGCATTGATCCTTAATGCATAGACCTTGAGCCCATAGCCTACAATGAATACATAACATTCATAGAGGCATCACTAGACTGACCAGACCATCTAGTTAGGGCTCTAAATCTAGAGGTAGGTGATGTCATCGAGGATCTCCTCTTTGAAATCCCTATACGAACATCCAGTGGCAAGGTGAAAACATTCAAACTTAATTCTTTATTAGAGCCTCAACATGGCCAAAACATTGCAAAGGTACTTAATAAAAACATTAAGGCATTCACATGGTGTTATGAAGACATGCCAGGCTTAGATCCTTGCATAGTGCAACACAACATAATCCTCGATCTCAATATGAAACCAATCAAGTAGAAAGCTTGCAAGGTTAAGCCTGAGGTGGCATTGGTATTCCATGATGAAATCACCAAGCTCTACAAAGCTAGTTTCATCTAGGTAGTTGACTACATAGACTGGGTCTCCAACATCATAGTTGTACCTAAGAAAAATGGAAGTATATGCATTTGCATAGACTTTTAAGACCTTAACAAGGTGACCATCAAAGATGAATTCCTATTTCCTAGTATTGATCAATTGGTTAATACTACAGCTATTCATGCCTTGTTGTCCTTCATGGATGGGTTCTTAGGTTACAACCAGATTTGAATCAACCAAGAGCACCAACTTAGTACTACCTTCATGACCTCTCGAGATACATTTTGCTAAACAATGATGTCCTTTAGGCTCAAGAACATAGGAGCGACTTATTAATGAGCCATGACATACATTTTTAGTGATTACCTATTAGGTCTACTCAATGATTACATTGATAATATAGTAGTTAAGTCCAAGGCATCAAAAAACCATGCAGTTGTCTTAGGCCTTGTGCTCAAACATTGTCTTCAACACAAACTTAGGCTAAATCCTAAGAAATGTGTCTTCAGCATCAAGACAAGCCACATGCTAGGTTTTGTAGTATCCAAAGAAAGCATACACATAGACCCCAATAATGTTAAGTCCATTACCAACATAGCACCACCATCTAACCTTAAGGAGCTATGAGGGTTACATGGTAGATTACAATTCATATGATGCTTTATCACATAATTGACTGACAAGTTGTAGCCAATGCAACACTTGCTCAAAAAGGAGTCCACTTTAAGTAGATGCTTCAATGCCAAGAGGCATTTAACAACCTTAAATAAGAGCTAGTTCAACTTCCAACAGTCTATCCTTCACAAGGAGATAAACCATTCTACATCTACTTTTCTACCTCAGATGTGTCCATCACCTTTCGTCTTTGTCAAAAACAAGACAATGGCACCGAGGTCCCTATATACTACCTAATCCATGCATTGGTTGTCTATGAAGCAAAGTACAATGATGTGAAAAATACTTACCTTACCTTAGTCTTCGCACTGAAGAAGTGGAGGCATTATCTTTTCTAGAGTTAAGTCAACATCATCTACAAAAGCAATGTACTCCAAGCAATTATAATGAATATCTATGAGAGTAGTCACATAGCATGTTGGAAAGTAATAAGTGTGGAGTTTGACCTACATTACATTATGCAAGAATCAACCAAAGTTCAAGCAATAGCTGCACAACTTATGGCTTCCCCAATTGATGACCAAGCAATAATAGATCTGGAATTTCCAGATGAGCATGCCATTAGCATAAGCCAAGTGGCTAACAACTTTGAGGCACTCTTACACTTTGATGGTGCTTCAACCTCTCAAGGGGGTAGCACCACTACTGTAATAACATTCCCCTCCAAGGAGATTTGACTCTTCACATATTATTTTGCATTCCTATGCACTAACAATGTCACAAAGTATGAGGGTCTCCTCTGAGGTATCTTGGTAGCTTGTAACCTAGGAATACAGAGCCTAGCAATCTGAGGTGACTCACAACTAGTTGTCAACTAAGTTATAGAGTTTTACACTTGTAAAGCCCAATACTTAAAGCCTTATTGTGAATTGGTAAAGCACCTGCTCAAGCAATTTGCAATTGCTAATTTTTAGCATATCCCTCACAATGAAAATACCATTGCTGATGCATTAGCTATGTTAGCCTTAAGCATTGCAACTGAGATGTTCCATGCATTGCCCACTATGGTGGTGGATTGCACTATGCCTATCATGCAAAAAACCAACATTAAATCCATAGCCACAGTAAGCACAACCCATGTAGTAGAGTGGTATGATGACATCAAGTCATACCTTCTATAGGGTAAACCTCTGCAACATCTAATCAATACTCAAAAAGATATAGTGCAAAAGTGATCATGCTAGTACATCATTGTAGGTGATAGCAGTTTGTGCCATCAAACCTATGATGATGTATTATTAACATGCGTTAGCAACAACAAAGTGTAGAAGATCATTGAATAAGTCCATGAGGGACTTTGTGGAGGTCACAGAGCACTGAAGGCAATGGTGGAAAAAATCAAATGCTTAGGCTACTATTGGTCTTTGATGGAGCACGATTGCATCTCGAAGATCAAGATGTGTGACACATGTCAATGGCATGGTAACCTCATGCATGTGCCACCTATTGAACTACATACAACATAGATCACATGGTCATTCCAATGTTGGGGTTGGACATCATAGGAAAAATAATGCCTATGTCCTCTATAGGACATAGCTTCATTATAAGTGCTACTAAGTATTTTACAAAGTGGGTTGAAGTTATTCTCCTTAGGAGGACTACATCATATTAGGTCTGAAAATTCATACTTGACAACATAGTGTCCCATTTTGGTTTACCCATGACCATAGTCACAGACAACGGGTCATAGTTTAGTAGTGCTAAGATCAAAGCCTTTTGCAAGTGCTTCAAAATCAAGCATTCCCTTTTCATGACCCTACTACCCTTAGGTGAATGGCCAAGTAGAGGCCACAAACAAGGTAATCATCAATCTTTTAAAGAAGATGCTCAACAACATCAAATTATGATGGCATGAGTAGTTGATCTACACACTCTAGGCCTACCACACAACATGATGAACTACCATAGGTAAGATGTCATACATTTTGGTTTATGGATCTGAAGCCATATTGCCTCTTGAATTGTAAGTTCCATCGCTCCATGTAATCCTCTCAATCTTCATCAAAGAGGTTCAAAAAAATGAGTTGAGAACCATGGACCTTGATTTGATAGAGAAGGAGCACATGTAGACACTTGGTCAATTTGAGTAGTACTAACAAATGCAATGGCATAAACACTATCACAATTAGCACCAACACTAGATCAAGGAAGGTGACCTAGTCCTCAAGGTTGTTCACAAACCCATGGACAAATTCTTAGCCAACTAGGAAGGGCCTTTCTTAGTCAACAAGGCTTATGGAAATGGATCATTTAAGCTTGTTAACCATGATACCAATGAATTGGCCAATCTGGTGAACCACTCGTACCTAAAGCCCTATTACACCTAGTACGTAGCATACATAAACGACAAAGCAATGTAATCAAGAGTCATCTATGACTATAAATTAGCATAGATAGTCTGCTACAACTATAATCTAGCATAGAAATCACTCATTATGATGCTAAACTAGCAAAACAATAGTTCTTGTGACTATAAACTAGCACCACATGTCCACTATGATGTTAAATTCGCATCCACATCCATTGTCTGCAATGACATTAAACTAGCACAACAATAGTCCACTATGACTATAAATTAGCATAGCAATTATCTGCTATGATGCTAAACTAGCATAACAATAGTCTGCTATGACTCTATAAACTAGCATAGCAAGTCTGCTATGACTATAAAGTGGCACAGACCATCCTTGGGCCATGACGCTAAAATTGGCACAGCTCATTCTTGGGTCATGATGCTAAACCTGCACTAGTTCTTCAAGCTCTTGCAAGTAGTCCAACCATTCCAACATTTGCAGCATACTCGCATCTAGTAGTTTACTCTCATCTCATGTTGTGTGGTTGTTTTTTTATTTTTCTTGTGTTGTGTTTACAACACAAATCCCTAGAGGCAGTTGTGTAGAGGTACATCTCATTGTAATGGCAAGATGCCACATTGCTTCAATATGCATGATTAGGCTACCTAAATCACTTAAGAGTGCACATCCCTATTACCCCACTTTATCTTTCTCACATTCACCTCTTTTGACTTAAATTTTCTTGCTTCCCCCTACATCATTGAGCTTGCAACCCCTCTATTGTACGATGGCACCCTCTTTACATCAACCACAAAACAAATAGTAGATATAATGCAACTTGTCCTATGGGAAGCTTCTATAGGCTGGTCAAAGCCCAAGATGATGTAACACAACTCATCTCAGGGAGGAAACACCTATCCTACATGAAAACACCACAAAATTTTGGTCTAGCAGTTTCAAACAAGATTCAAGCTAAGTTATGCAGCTACCCAAGCATGAGTATAGCATGGCCAAACTTGGAGGCCTTCGAAACAGCCCCTAATGGTTCACGATTCAATAGGAAAGGTTCCCTTGGGGGCCCACAAGTGGTCGCATCAACTTTTGGCATCCAGAATCAAAATTTTTGGGCTCAAAATGCTGGGTTTTGGCTAAGTACACTAGGGTTATTTTTCAGATGCTGCTCAGCGTAAGGCTCAGCATCACCAACTTTTGAAGCACCAAAACTAAGTCAAAATAGGCCAAACTCAAGAACAAGGACCCCCCATGACCTTCACCAAGGTCCCCAGCAAGTTCCAGCCTCTAGAAAATCAAGATTTGGGTCTCAAATATGCCACTTTGATTTGGTGACGCTGGGGTTATTTTTCAGACGCTGCTCAGCGTAAGGCTCAGCGTCACCAACTTTTGGAGTCCCAAAACTGAGTCAAAACAAGCCAAAATTGAGCACAAGGACCCCCCATGACCTTCACCAAGGTCCCTAGTAGGCCCTAGCCTCTAGAAAATCAAGATTTTGGCCTCAAATATGCCACTTTAACTTGGTGATGTTGGGGTTATTTTTCAAGGCTCAGCATCACCAACCAAAATAGAGCCAAACAGCCTCTGAATGAGCTCAAAATTGACACATAGAATCCTCATGACCCATGGCATGCAGATCCACTCTAAAAACATGTCTCACAGGTCAAAAATGGGTTCAAAATGCACTATTTTTAGGCCATACGCTGTTAGTGACGCTAACAGTGACGCCAGACGCTGACGTTGATGCCAGAACAGGCTACGCACACATTAGAGCCAGATCCATGCACGCTAGAGGCCTTAGCGAAGCAAAAATAGCACAAATATATAGATACAGAGGCTATACATCTAGATCCACTCTTGTACTTTAACATTCTTTGTACATTTTTGCATTTTTTAGCATATCAAGCTCTTACACTGTGGATTACACACGTCAGCGTAAGAGATCTTGGTCACACTGCACGCTGTACATTTTAGCATTTCATGCATCCAGTCAACGCACACACTTGTCACCCAATCTAAAGTTGTCTCATCCCATAGCCACTAATCTTCTCCTAGATCCGAATCTCATGCCTAAAATCATATAAATCTCCTATTTTTCCACTAGATCAAGGTTCGAAAAATCTGAATCTCATACACTTAAGAAATTTGGGCATCAATCTCATATGCTGGGTTGCATACACACTAGACGCTATACATCTGCAACCAAAAAAAAGAAAACCTGCATCTTCCCAGCATCTATTCTCATCCATCGGGGCTAAACGTCCACCTTGCAACCACTCCGCAACTACGTTATGACCAGTGCACATTTTAATTGTTTATCGATACAAATAGTTTACATTATTGCCCAGATTCTTGCAGTTTACATAATTTTTCCTGTTCACATTTTTCTTGTTTTCATTAATTATCATTTAAATAGTTTACATTCTTTTTCATTCTTTTATGTTTAGTTTTGCATTTGTTTACATATAACCCAACACATCACAATTGCGTACGTTCGGGGAAGTCCTCATTTGATCTGCGTGCAGACTATTCAAGGCACTCTACCTCTGTTGATTTCTAGCTTGCCCATAGGCGAAGGTAGGATCTTACTGTTTCATCCGTAGATCTCTCGGTGTGCATTCATTCTAGCCTCTTGTTGATGATTTTGAACGGTACAGTAAAATGATGCTAGAAGGAGGGCCGAACTTGTTTTCTATTTAATCAAAATGCTGATCACATTACCTGTTCAAATGCTTCCCAAACCAAGTACTGAAACTCATGTTGACACTATGTACTCACACTGGGTTCTAACTCACGCTCACGCTGCTACAGTACTCACATTGCTATAGTGCCGCTATAGTGTTTTTTCAACAAAAACACACAAAACACATTCGTTTCAAAGCCAAATTCACCGTAATTTGCACCTAGATAAATTTTGAGTGTTCACACACTAGATACTTAGATAAATTTTTAGTGTTCACATGCTGGACACTTAGACAAATTTTCAGTGTTCACATGCTAGACACTTAGACAAATTTTTAGTGTTCACACGTTGGACACTTAGACAAATTTTCAATGTTCACATGCTGGACACTTAGATAAATTTTCAGTGTTCACACGCTGGACACTTAGACAAATTTTTAGTGTTCACACATTGAACACTTAGACAAATTTTTAGTGTTCACATGCTGGACTCTTAGACAAATTTTTAGTATTCATACACTGCCAGCTTGACACGCTAGACACTTAGAAGAATTTTATAATTAGCTTTCCACACGTTGCAGTTAGTCATGCTGGACAGTTACTCAAGCTGGATAGTTAGTCATGCTGGATAGTTAGTCAAGCTGCACACTGGTCAGACTGCACACTCAGCCTTGACCATACACTGCACACACTACACACTTAGCCCAAAACACACTTAGCATTTGTTAGCCAGCTCGTACGCTGCCCCGTCACACATCACCATGGAGTCATCTCAGAACTCTAACGCATGCACCTTTGTAATCCTCACACAGGAATAGTACAACTTTATCTATGTAAAGATTCAGACCAACCTTCCCCTTGACACCACAGAACAGGAGGAAAAATGAAACTTTGAGTGCATATACATGGGAGTCATGAATTCATCCCCTTTGTATATAACATCATCCCCCTTTCTTAGCCTCACCACCGACTCATCTCTCAGCTCTTTCTGGCAAGGAGCCAAAACACACGCTGACCCACTAAGGAGTCCCAAAACCAACATAATGTAGATGACTTCAAGGCACAATCTGAAATTGAGGATTCATACCGCACCCTCAATCCCCGTGCCCATGTTAACCCATCATTCCACTCATGCATGGGATAGACGATTCATCTTCACACATCAACGAGCACACAAGCACCGGTGTCCTGACATGGATTACCCACATCCACGTCCACCCAGTACATGAAGCCAGTGCAAACACATGGGGCCACTTTCGTTACATCAACCCCACACATTCAGGGTGTCACCCCACAGTTAGTGGCTAAACAAGGAACCAAACCCCTTGTTCAACAACCCACTTACTTCAGCGCATAACACCCTGCAATCCCAACTCCGAACGTTGCTCCACTGCAGCAACTGATGACACAATCTCCTCAACCAACTAATTTGCCTACCACTCAAGAGTGGGCAGAAGAAAAACAATGGATGCAAGCATTAGTTGACGAGGTAAAGCACCTCAAAACTGCCAACACCGAAGTAGTTAAAGTACTGGACTTCTACCATGATGATCCAATTAACTCTTCAGTGCCACCATTAGCTTTACCCAAGGGAATCACATTGCCATAGTTAACCAAGTACAACGGGAAGGGAGATCCAAATGCTCACTTAGTCACGTTTTGATCAGAAACTCTATTTCTTCAAGCTTGGCCCCACACAATCTTGCGCATGTTTGCTATGTCCTTAATAGGCATAGCCTTAGACTGGTACTGAGCCCTGTCATGTAACTCCATATCCTCTCTTGATGATTTGTTGAACTAGTTCGTTACCAGGTTTAAGTACAACTTGAAGCTTGAAGAAACACTAGACACTCTGATACGGGTGAAATAAGCACCACTTGAGCCTATGTAGAAGTTCATCCAATGATGGAGTGAAGCCCTTAACGAACTTCATGAGCCCATTCCTGAAATGTATTTGCTTGCAATTCTGAAGGGAGTCATGAATGAATTTGTTAAGTCAAATCTATACTACCTAAGCGCTCAAATGTTGAGCCAAGTGTTCACATAAATTAAGAACATAGAACAAGCTGCACAAACCAGCAATGATCCTGCCTATGTGGCTTACAAGAACCAACACGTTGCCAAACAATAAACAACAACGGAAACTGTAGCCACAAGCACAAAAGAAACAAACACTAGTACCAACCAGCCTACAATGACAGGGGCCACCCCAAGGTCCAACTTTCAGCATAAGGATCGCTCTAAGTATACATCGTTACCCACGTGACCCTCTAAACTACTAGAGAAACTTCTCAAAATTGGGAAAATCCAATACAAAAAAGTGGTAGAGAATGCCCATCAAACACACGATAGGTACTACGAGCTACTAAGGAACCCCACCTTAGCAGCACCAAACGAGCCCTCGATCCCACGACACTTCAAGTTAGATCAATTCTGTCACTACCACCAAATGTCTAGTCACAATACTGAAAATTGTCATGCCTTACAGGATGATCTTCAGACAATGATAGAACAGGTCCAACTGAACATCAACACCCTGAGTCAACCTAGCACAAATAATGCCTCCTATGTCATAAACTCCATTAGCATAGGAAGCAAGCCAAAACCTATGTAGCAACCTTTTGTGATCCGTGTGCCTCTCAGCAAGGCAACGATCCCCTCTGCCTCCACAAGCAAGAGGCCTTCCATTGTCATCTAGGTGCCACCTCGAGCACCTGCAAAACCTTTCGTTGTCAAAGTACCACTACACCCATCTACTAAGACATTAAACTGGCATGATGCACTGACCATAACCACAAAGAAACCTTTCGTCATCAAGGTGCCACAACAAGCTAGTCAAACACCAAGGACTCCTTCCAAACTACCATTTATCATAAAGGTGCCACCACGTGATGGCCCCTCACCTACCCAGAGCCCAACCATAGGCAATGTCGCAACCTCTTCTCCCTCAATAGTCAACATTACCAACAACACTAGTAAGGCTACTAAATGACAGCAGAAGAAGATAAACGAACAACGAATAACATCCATAATCAAAATAAAAGCCACACCAAGTAAGAAATAATTGAACGCTGGGGCCCCTGCTCCTAATCTCAAGCAAACCAGGCCTAAGCCCTCTATGTAAGAGGCCCATCCCTGAACCCACACGAAGGAAGCCAAAGCCACACAACAACCAACAACACAGACTTCGTAGCTGCACTAGCCCAGGTAAAACAAAAACTTAAATAGAAGAACACAACAATGAGCTTGTACGACCTAGTCATGACTTCAACCACTCACCGTGAAGCCTTGGCTCAAACGTTAGCATCCATTCCTATTACAGAGGACATACCCACAAACGAGGAATCCATCCATGCAACGATTTCGCAACACACACCACAAGGATTGGGTTCAAACACCTTAGCCTTCTGTGACAATGTAGTTAAAGTTAACCCTGAATGAGGGGAGGTCACAACAGCTGCATTGACAATTAGCATATGTGTTGGGTAGTGTACCATTTGTAGAGTGCACGTTGATGATGGTGTGGCAACAGACGTAGCCTTATACTCTATCATCGACAAACTAGGCATGGTTGATGAGATCATGCCAACAAAGACCATGTGTTTAAAATCCTTCAACGGATCACGTATCACAGTTAAGGGCACAATCAACTTAGCCTTTGTGGTAAGAGAAAAATTCCCCACCAGCATCGAGTTCACTATCATAGAAGAGATGCCAAGTTTCAACATGATTCTTGGCAGACCTTGGCTAGCCCAACAACGGGTTGTTTCCTCACCAATACATCAAGAAATCCACCTTCCATATGAAGGTGGACAAGTCATCATACATGACGATAACACTCCCTTTCAAGACATCCATAACATAGACATGTCACAAGTCTTGAAAGAAGAGTGTCTTGATCAAACACCCATAGCAACAAATGCAACACCTAGAGCTAAAACACCCAAATGAGTGGTAAAAATCGAAAGCCTCCCAGAGCAACCTAGCATGCCTCCTAGACCACGTTTGACTAGGAAACAACCACACGATCAAGGCTCCCTTGCAGCCAAAAACACGTCTGATCCCCACCCACTCTTCACCTTTATTCATTGTGCATACATCACCTTCGTTTGCATTGTACTAGCTTACGCATTTACATGCGGCCTGAAAAGGCCTTAAACTAGACTATGGCCCAAAAAGGCCTTGAACTAACACATGGCCTAGTATGGATTTAAACTGCCACGGATGGCCCAAAAAGGCCCTAAACTACTGCTTTTCGCATTGTTTTCTATTTTTCTTGTGCATTTAGGTTCTATTTTCAGCAGTTACTACTTGACATTGTGTTCTCTAGTTTCTTCTTTTGCAGGATCACCTAGACGTACGTGCATGCATCCACACATCGTCCTAGCATCATGACGATAAAATGATACCATAGAATAGCCCTGGCATCATGACCTAAAACTAATACCACAGATTATCTGGAATGATAATAAACTACCAAATTCTCATCTGCCAGAGTCCGCTAAGACTATAAACTAGCTCGCCTCTCCATAGTCTACCACAACTATAAACTAGCATCGCACTGTCCGCTACGACGCTAAAATGGAAACGTCCAATGAGTTATGCCATAAAACTAATCCATGAAAATCTGCCAAGACTATAAATTGGCAACTTCTTCATTGGCCTACTAATCTATTACTGTAATCAAATGGCAAGTCTTGATCAACCTGCTACATTCATTCATCACATAGACTCTACCAACATTGTTGTTGCTCGATTTTGTTTGCCTGCGATTACACGCAGTGTCTCCATCACAATCAGTTGTATCCATGTTTAAAGTGTTAAGCTAACTTATTCACTCATGGTTTTCTTGTCCTCTTGGAGTTGTGTTTTTAGGATGACAACCAGAGGTGTTCATACATGAATGCACTTCGTCATGGCGACGAGGTACCACATTGTTCCTCATGCATGTAACCAGGTTAATCAAACCATTTACAAGTACATTCCCAGTTTCCAAAACATCCCTTATTCCCTAACATGTTCTCTCTACTCTGTTCAATTACATTTCCTGGATACATCCTAGTTGCCCAAAAACTCTGAACACATGGTTGCACACTATAACTCTCAAAGCAGTTGCAACACATAGCATAACACATGAAACAGATACAAGCACACGAGCACGAGTATAACATTGAAAGAGAGCTTTGTTCAGAAAAAAAAGAAAAAAAATATAAAAAATCAAAGAGAAAAATCCAGCACAAGACCCTTGGCACTTCCCATATAAGCCCTAGGCAGGAAGGTACTTGTCTTGGAAGAAAACACTCGTCTCTCAAATAATCATGTTGCATCCCACCACGTGGCTTTGGCTGTTGGAAAATGGGTTCCCTTTGACACTCAAAAAGGGTCTTGTTTCTCCAAAGAATGCACCACCTCACCACGTGGCTTTGGTTGTGACAACAAGTTCTCTTAAGAAGGATACAAGGGTCTCGTTCCTCCAAAAGATGCACATCCCATGTCTTGGTTCCAAGTCCGCTAGATACTAGCAATTGACGAAGACCAACATGATGTGTTCACACAAGAGCATTCCCCTTTTCATAGTTAAAAAAAATAATCCCTTCATCAATCCCAAATCTTACAATAACAAACCTTCTTCCTATACATCTCAAAACCTCATTTACCAATCCCATGTACTTCTGAACACAGTGCGATGACATCTGGCCAAGTGCCAAAGAACAATGCTTGATACCCAATTTCTTGTGGTCTTTTGTACTTCTTTGTCAATGCCTCTTAGGTAGATTCCTCTAGGCATCAACAAAGAGGGGCCAATGAAAAAACCACAAAATTTTGCTCTAGCACTTTCAAACAAGATTCAAGCTAAGTCATGCGGCTACCCAAGCATGAGTATAGCATGACCAAACTTGGAGGCCTCCGAAACAGCCCTCGATGGTTCACGATTCAATAGGAAAGGTTCCCATAGGGGTCCATAGGTATCTACATCAAATTTCAGCATCCAGAATCAAAAGTTTCGGGCTCAAAATGCTGGGTTTTGGCTAAGTACACTGGGGTTATTTTTTAGACGCTGCTCAGCGTAAGGCTCAACCTCACCAACTTTTGGAGCCCTGAAACTGAGTCAAAATAGGCCAAAATCAAGCACAAGGACCCCCCATGACCTTCACCAAGGTCCCCAATAGGTCCTAGCCTCTAGAAAATCAAGATTTGGGCCTCAAATGTGCCACTTTGACTTGGTGATGCTGGGGTTATTTTTCAGATGCTGCTCAGCGTAAGGCTCAATGTCACCAACTTTTGGAGCCCCGAAACTGAGTTAAAATAGGCCAAAATTGAGCACAAGGACCCCCCATGACCTTCACCAAGGTCTTTAGTAGGTCCCAACCTCTAGAAAATCAAGATTTGGGCCTCAAATATGCCACTTTGACTTGGTGACGTTGGAGTTATTTTTCAGACGCTGCTCAGCGTAAGGCTCAGCGTCACCAACCAAAACAGAGCCAAAACAACCTCCGAATGAGCTCAAAATTGACACATAGAATCCTCATGACCCATGGCATTCTGATCCACTCTAAAAATAGGTCTCACAGGTCAAAAATGGGTTCAAAATGCACTGTTTTCAGGCCATATGCTGTTAGTGACGCTGATGCAGATGCTAACACTGACACTGATGGCAGACGCTGACGCTAATGCTAGAACAATCTGCGCACACATCAGAGCTAGATCCATGCACGTTGGAGGCCTTGGTAGAGAGAAAAAATATAGATCTACAGATCTGGAGGCCAGACATCCAAATTCACTCTTGTACTTTAACATTCTTTGTACATTTTTGCATTTTTCAGCATATCAAGCTCTTACGCTATTGATGAGTGGCGAGGTACCCCTACACTCAACCATACAAATACGAGCGTGCACACGTGATCCGGTCGAACTCCACAGACTAAATAACTTAACACCACAAGAAACACTTGGGGTTAATCATTTGTTGTCTTCCCAGGCTTGCTTGTAAGTGTCACGGTGTATGGTTAAGCAAGTCTGAGGTATGTGATTTTTTTGGTATTTTCGGCTTATCTCCTATGCTATCAGGGGAAAGGGTTGAGAAACTAACTAACTCTAACTAATGTCCTAAGTCTAAATTAACTAGCGTTAGCATCCATTCCCACTTACTAGACACACCCTAAACTATGCAACTGTGGCTTACCAAACGCTAATCGTTACTGGGATCGCCACACGTAACGCAAGTGCTCGAAGTGGTCGTACTGAGGCACCTATTTAGCCTATCTGTGATAAGAAGCTGATTCCTTAGCCAGCTGTACACACCCATGGGTGCTCATAGCTAAGTCGTACTTATCACACGTTCTAGCCTAGCAATGAGCAGC